>CM053410.1:58736347-58881347 GCA_028644305.1 Xerus rutilus
CCATTGCTGAGGCTGGCTTTGAACTCGCGATTCTCCTGTCTCAGCCTCCCTAAGTGCTGGGATTATAGGCTTGAGCCACCGCGCCCAGCTGCAAAGTGGTATCTTTATCCTTGAATGTACCTGGAAGTCTTCTCACTGGTGAGGCTGCGCCACTGACCTGCCTGCTCAGTGGGAGCAGCACTAACCTTGCACACCCAAGAACAGGGTTTTCAAAGTCTTAGCATAGCCTCCTTAATCCTCATGTGCCTGGGTGGGGCCAAGGTAGCATCACCCTTAACCAAGGCAGGGATGTGTGGGCTCTGTCCAAACAAAGGATGAGAAGCCAGTGTTCCCTTTCTTAGATCTCATATCTACCTCTCTGGCCCCAAGAGGCTACAGGGCCAACTCAGGTGGAAGACACACCCCTCACATTTGGAGCAGCTTCTAAGTGTCCAGACGTGTGGGTGCAGGGACAAGGAAGACGAGGCTCACTCCTGCACACAGGCACCTCGTCTCCCCAGCAGCTCCTCATGCCATAGTCTGGTCTTATACCTCCTTTGATCCCAAGCACAGGGCTCATAGAAGAGCCTTGATGTTCAGTGATATACAGTACATTGTAGCCTCTCCACACTGGCCTGAGGGCAGAGGGAAGAGAGGTGGAGGAAGTCACCAAAAAGAACCCCAGAGCTGGAGCCTGATGTCTCTTCTAAAGAGGAGCTACTCACAAACTCAGCCAGTCTCATCCGGGGGCATCTGGGACATCTAAGTGTAGATTTCAAGAGATAGGAAGACATTCTGTTCTCCGGGCTGAGGACACAGAGGCTGCCCCCAAACCTCTTCTGTCTCCACTCCTCCAGGTCCCCCCAGCCCCGCCCTGGTAGTGCCCAGCAGAGTTTGTTTACATCCACCACAGTGGGACACCCACTTTCCCTAGCCCTACCAACCTCATCTTCCTCCCTAAATAACAATTTTCTTCACACCTTGAGCAGACTTGACCTACCCACTCGTCACTCGCAACCCTCTGCATTTCCTGTCTCCAAACCAAAGGAAAACCCCAAATTTACTGTTATTATTTACCAACCCAATTGCCCCCTCACCCGAAGGCATGGAGACTCACCCCCTTTTCTCAGCAAGAGGATGGGCCCAGACCAGATCATTGCCACTACATTTTTCATGGCAGCAACAGGATCCTAATAGCCTCTGATGACAGTGGACCTCTGATACCGTCCTTCTCCCTTCTCTCCCTGCCTCCCCACCTCTCCTTCCTTCTTCCTCTAGGGACCTTATCGCTTTGATACTATAAATACAGACAAAAACCTCAATTTCTCTGAAAGTTGAAGTTCAGCTAGTTGGTTCTGAGTAGAGCTCTCTAGAGTCACGGGTGTGTCTCCAGACAGAAATCAACCTCCGCACCCATTCAGGGATCACAAACTGAAGGGTGGGACTTGATCTTTTTAACAGCTGAGGGGATAAGCAAGCCTCTCCTACAAGGAGGCCAGTGGTGGACGTCCAACACCCAGGACCTGGGGATCTGGGCATGAGTTCCAGTCCACACCAACAGCTGGGTGATCTCCAGTGCCTCCCAGTCTCAGTTCACTTCCTTGCACATGAAGCAGGGATAAAAACCCATCCTGCCTGGCCTTTCTCCCCTGCCAGCTCTGAGGATGGGGTAAGTCAGATGATCTGGGAGAGAAGCAGTAGACCAGCTTCTACACTAGGCCCTACTATAAATGAGGTCATCCTGTGATCTTTGAGGAGACTGGGTGGCTGGAACCAAAGTCTCTTTCAGCTCTGAGGTAGGGTGTCTTGATTTCTGCCTGGGCCCTATTGCCCCCTCCTGGAATTCTCAGGTATTACACCAACCAACTCCCTTGGTCTCTCCCAGGCTTGAAACCCAATTCATTACCACTTTTTCCTCCCAGAGCCCCACACCGGTGGTTTTCCCCAGACCAAAGATGCCAGCGCCTGATGGTGGCTATGTAAATCAAAGAGTCATGTGCTGAAAAGCAGCTCGACTCCTGAGTCAGTATTTAACAAAAGAGGAAGGGTTTCCCAGTCCTCCCTGACGTCCCGACCCCCAAAAGGCAGTTATCATGGTCCCCACACTAAATGCCTTCCCAGGCCCTCCTCTTCCCTCCCAGGGCACCACACTCTGTGTTCCCAGCACGCAAAACCTCTCTCCATGGGTAGGAAGAACTGAGCAATGAGGGCCTAAGCCTCAGGAAGAAAGAGAAAGAAAAACTCTGAACTATTAAATCTGTTTAGTAAAGACAAATTCGTTCATACAAAACAACAGTTTACAACAGTCTGAGTGCTTTACACACCATCACAGACAAGGGCGGTGCAGTAGGCACCCAGGGCCCTGCCCCCAGGCCCAGAGAAGACCCAGGGGCCCTCCACCACCAGCCCCTGAGGGAGTCACCCCCTCCTCCAGAGGGAGGGAGGAATGTGGGACCATGGCACTGAGGACTTTCCCCACGCTGCTGCTCTTCAATACTGGGGGCGCCCCTCTCCTCACAGGCTGAGTTGCGGGGATACAGTGGCTAATGGGCAGGGGGCAGAGTGGGGACATCTTTGGTGCGAAGACTACCCCCACCCACTAGGCCACACAGTGGAAATTTGAGGGAGGACCACAAAAACGGTCCTACCCTTGCCCACAAAGGGTAGCTGGTTAATGCCCCAGAGCCCAGGAGAGACACTTGAAACACAGAAGCTCTGCAGTCTGACCTACCCGGGCTCACCCACGTGACCTGAGAGGCAGCCCACTGAGAAATGGCTAAAAATTTAAGAAAAATCAACAAGAATGGGTTAATAATGGCAAGAAGGGGAAAACAGAGGCTGTTTTGGTAGGTCAGTGCCTCAAGAGGCCCTAGGACCAACACTACATGGGGCAGGAGTCCTGAGGGTCCAGTCTTCCTGAGCACTGCGCCAGTGCCCAAGTCACTCCTCTTGGCCTCCTGGAACCCAGCTAACAGGCCACAGGGGCCTGGCTCTGGATCTGGACAGGTTTCCCAGGCACTTAGGCAGGCTCAGTGCAGGCAGGGACTGGGAGGTTCTGGAGCCCCGCCTGCTCGGCCCCTTGAATGCACAGTCCCAGCACAGATCTGGGCATGAGCACATGCACACACGCACACACTCACTCCTATCTGTCCAGCACTCTTGTGACACTTGAGAGCTCTCCAGTAGAGGAGGTGGGTGGCAACCCTTCCAAGGGTAGCCTCGAGCCCCCAGAATGCCTGAGCCAGTGGGGACCCGGGACTGTAGTGAGAAAACCGGCAGGGCAGATGGGACAACACAGGGACACTCCCTGTAACAGTTTCCACAAATACCCATGGACAAGCCCCAAACCTTTGCAGTATCCAGAGGGGAAGGTGTCTGGTAGAAAGGAAGGGGAATAAGGGAAAGGACAACAGAAGAGGTTCCATAAAAACTCTAAGTCAAATCACTGATAAAATTGCAGATGAGCACAGCGAACTGCTCGCCCCCCTCCGCAGCCTCCCGGCCCCTCCTTCTCTGGGGTGGCCAGGAACAAAGGCAGGATTCAGCCCCTGACACTGTCCCAGGCTCCACGCAGCTGCAGAGGAGAGGAGGCAGAAGTGGACAGTCTGTGTCTCTTCGTTTAAAAAATAAATTCATGTAGAGTTATTGCTTGTCCTCCTTGGCAGGAGGGCTCAGCAGCTCAGTGGGCCAGGGCTGCAGCCTCCAGGGCCCGAGCCTTCTTCCGCCTCTTCAGAAGCAGAGGGTTGGACGCATCTTCAATCTTTTTTATCTTGATCTGCTCGTAGTCGACACGCATTGTGGCCAAGGCACTGGTCATCTCCTCCTGAGGGCAGGGGCAGCAGGGGAATGGCACCGGGAAGGGACAGAAAGAGAGAAAGCCAGAAGGTGTGACGGAGCGCACAGGAGAAGTGAGCAGCAAGAGAGGCAAGGCGAGCGGGTGGACAGGGTGCAGGGGGACAGGGAGGGAAGACAGACTAAAGATTAGGGGGTCTGCATTCCCGACGGAAGTGTCACCCCAGGGTTAGCAGAGCCTGGTCACTGCCCTGCTGCTCTCCCAGGGTCCCCTCTACCACCCTGAAGAAGATGGCAGAGCCCTGGACCAGGAGTCAGGAGCCCTGGGTCTGGTACCAGGCAGCCACCAGCTATGTGATCTAGAACAGGTCAGTCTCCCTCTCTGGGACTCAGTTTCCTCATCTGCAAGAGGAGAAGATCATATCAGATAGCCTTTAAGGTCCCTATTAGGGACTCAGGGAGTAGACGGCTTGCAGGAAACAGTTGCAGTGACAGAACTCCCTACAACCTCAGCGAAGCGGCTCAGTCACTGCTCTTGTTATTGGGGAGACACCCCTGGGCAAGAATGCAGAGCCACTCTCCCAGCCAGGGCCACCACTCACACTGAGCACTCCGTCCAAGCTGCTTCCCTGGGTCCTCCCATGCAGTGTCACCACTCACCTTGACATCCTCCCACCGTTCCTTGTCCTCCTTCAGGACCCGGCTAGTGTGCAGTGGAGTTTGAGGAACCTTTGTTGATTGCTGAGGGGAAAGAAAAGGAGTCCAAGTGAAAGTCTGGGGCAGGTAAAGTCCTAGCTAAGGACCCATCCTAAGGGATGTCCTCTTGGACCCAGGCCTCCCTGCCTGCCAGGCTTACCATGATCCAGGGGTGGTTCATAAACTCTGTGATGGTCATTCTCTGAGTGGGCTCTGTTTTCAGCAGGTTCCGGATAAGCATCTTCACTGTCGGGTGGAGCAGGGACAGAGATAACTCAGGGGTCACTCCCCATTCTGCTCCTCACTTTTCAGAGGAAATCAGGCTCAAAAGGGGGTCATGTGGAGGCAGACTGCCCAAAAGCAGTGCCCCAAGGACCACTATGCTGTACCACTTGACAGGCCCTACATGGCCCAATGGCCCTAGCCCTGCCCAGGCCCTTCACGAAGGCAGGACACACCCAGCAAGTGTAGGCCCAGCTGCAGGCCCATGGTTCCACTAGTCATGTGAGATGGATGCCCCATGCACATGTATATACACGCACATACACGATACACACATAGGCTCTTCCCCGTCCCAAAAGGCTGAGTTCCTACCTTCCTCTGATACTTCTGACCATTCTGGGTTGGGAAATTCATACTGGCCCATTCGGATGCGAGTCTTCATGCCCGGAGAGATAGCAAGGCCGTGGTTGGAATAGAAGGGGGGATACCCACAGAGCCTGTGTCCAATAGAGGTAGGAAGAAAGGGACAGACTGGTGTTATTTAGGGGCCTTCTGCCAGGAATAGGGTGAGAAACAGGCACTTCTCCTTGTAAAGGTCACAAGGAACTCATTGACACAGGCACAACACACAAAGCCAAGGACAGAGCCCAGGAATCCAACATGCCAAGTATCTTAACCACCCACATCTAGCCCTAGAACTAGTTCCTCCCCACCATGCAGCAATCAGAATCCACTGAGCACTGAGAGAAGGGGGCATGCAGGGGATTCCCAGAGAATCTCCCATCCACAAGGGGAGTGCCAACATCTGCCTCTTCCTCTTGTCCTGGAGAGGTATAAACCTCTCGGCTCCCTGTCCACTGCAACCCAACCCACCTTGGCCCCCTCCCCAGCACACTCACAGAATGTACATGATGACGCCTAAGGACCACATGTCACACGACTTGTCATACTTCTCTGGGCCCAGCACTTCTGGAGCTGTAAAACAAAGGTCAACGTGGATGGGAAGAGTCGACCTACCCCCTTCTCTGTGGGTGATGCTCCCACATGACCCTCTGGCCCAACATGACGGGATAGCAGCAGGAGTGGGAGGAAGCGAGCAGAACACTCCCTCCGAGCACTAAACCTGCAGTCAGAATCTTAATGTGAAAATATTCCCCAGCCACAGAGACTTCCAGACTCACGCTGGCTATGTAATTTCACAAACATGCTTTGGGACCTTATTCTGTGCCTGTCAGCTGAGACTCCAGAGCCAAATCTGGGTCCCAGACTCCACTGAGAACCTGATGGAAGTGATGGCTCTTCTCAAGGACAGAGTTCAGGCATAAAGTCCTGCCCATGATCCCAGGCAGATAAGTTCTATGATATCTTGGTCCTAAGCTGGACTCTGACAGTCCTACTTTTTTTGTATGTATGTATGTATGTATGTAGGATGGATGGATGGATGGATGGATGGATGGATGGATGGATGGATGGATGGATGGATGGATTATTTATTTATTTATCTATCTATCTATCTATCTATCTATCTATCTATCTATCTATTTATTTATTTATTTATTTATTTATTTATTTATTTATTTATTGGTGGTGCTGAGGATGGAACCCCAAGGCCTCACACATGCTCAGCAAGCACTACACCACTCAGCTACATCCCCAGCCCTGAAAACCTTACTTCTAATTGGATCCTACCAAAACCAGTACCAGAGAAAGCCAAAAGACTCTCCTAGGATCTGTAAGAGGAGGGGTTGAGAAAAGTCCTGGGGAAACACTAGGCCCCTGGGCCTCCTTTGGACTTACCCACATAGTATGGCGTATAACAAGGAGTGGTCAAAGAGTTATGGCTGGTGGTTTCCTTGGCAAAGCCAAAGTCAGTGAGTTTCAGAATGGCGTTGGGCCTTTTAGAGGTGTATAAGAGATTCTCGGGCTACAGAAAGAGAGACGGGTAAGTGACCACCCTTGCTGAGCCCAGGAGGAACCATCAGAAACCTAGAGGGTGGTGCCTGATCCTTCCCACCCACCCGAGAGCCACCTGTCCAGCCCCAGTGCTGCACATGTGGAGAACACAGAGCTCACAGACCAACACCCAGGACGGGACCAGGCAGCATGAACACTACAAGGACAGAAAAACCAAGGCACTGATAGGGAGAACCCAAGTATGAGTGCAACCGGAGAGGGCTTTGCTAAGGGGTGTGCAGTTTGTTCATGGGCAGAGGATGATGCACTGACCCATTCCACCCTCACAAACCAGGCAGCCAGGGAACAGAGTGACTCTAGGAACCCTCCCAAGGGTCACCAACAGTCTTGCCCCCACAGCCTACAGAGCACTCAAGCATGGAACATAAACAGCTGGTACCTTGACATCCCGATGAGCAATGTTGATTGAGTGCAAATACTGGATGGCCTCGCCAATACTCTTCATGATTTCTGACGCTTCTAGAGAGGAGGGGTGGGAGTGTGGAAGAAAGTCTCAAAGATGTTCATTAGGTTTGAAAACTCCATACACCAGCCCCCACCCATGCAGCCTGAGGTTCTCCCAGCCATCATCCATTCCAGAAACAAAGAAGCCAGGAGATGCCCTCATCAACTGAAGTGACATCTCTGGCAGTGAGCTGAGGAGGCAGTAGACAGCCTCCTTCCCAAAAGCAGGCCCTGCAGAGGCCCTTGGTCCCCCACTGCCCTGCCCGCCCAAGCCTGTCCCCACAACAGACCCTTTCTACCTCTTTCTGTGAATGCTTGGTCTCCTCTGTCCTGGATTCGGCTAAATAGTTCTCCACCATCCAAACTGAAAGAAAACCCACCTTGAGATCTACTGCCCACGAAGGAAGCCAAGCATATACATTCCAAGCTTCAGGCCCACACTGGGCTGTCCTCAGAGGGAGAGGCGCCTGAGCATGGTGGGGACAGGCTGGGCCGGAACTGCTTACCACTCCATGACAATCAGCAGGCACTTCCTGCCTGCATACAGGTTCTCATAGACGTCCACAATGCGCACAATGTGTGGGCACTGGGAGGCCCGCCAGTGCAGCTCCACCTCCCTGCGGGCCTTGGGGCAGTCCTGGAGCATCTGCAAGAAAGCATCTCCTGAGTGACACAGGCGCTGCAGGGGATGCCCCCACCCCAAGCTCCCATTCCTGTGCTGCATCACAAACCCCCACGCTCACCACCACTCCAGCCCCACCCCCACCCCACTCCTCCGAGATCCTGAAAAGACTCTTGATATGGCCCCTCCAGGGCCTCAACAGCTAGGTGGAGATCAGCCCTTGAGCCAGGAAAGGGCATGAAGTCTACAGAAGCAGGAAGCAATTGGGTATTGCAAGACCAGGGTGAAAGGAGGTGATGTGGGAAGAAAGATTTGAGAAGACTCAATATAATAATGGAAAGGGAGCCGGGCGCGGTGGCTCAAGCCTGTAATCCCAGCACTTAGGGAGGCTAAGACAGGAGAATCGCGGGTTCAAAGCCAGCCTCAGCAATGGCGAGGCTGCTAAGCAACTCAGTGAGACCCTGTCTCTACATAAAACACAAAATAGGGCTGGGGATGTGGCTCAGGGGTCGAGTGCCCCTGAGATCAATCCCTGATACCAAAAAAAATAATAATAATGGAAAGGGGCCTGAAGAGGGGAGACTCCAGAATCAGTGGGAAAAGGCACCTCTAAGATCATTCAAACCTGTATACCAGGCCCAGAAAAATGTTCTTTTTACCCACAGTTGACTTCACTCAACCAGCAGATGGCCTCCAGAGTCAGCCTGTTGTTGGTCTGAATTCCCATTCATACCAGCTTTGCAACCTTGAGCAAGTAACATAGCTCACTGAGCCAGACCCCTCTTCTTCCCTGGACCAGGTATCTAGATTCTAAAGGAAGCGGCACCTTCCCCAGCCTCAGGGGCTGAACCTTGACTAGTCTGAGCCAGTCTCATGAGTTCCATTCCTTTTGCTAGTAACTGGCTTGGGACCCAAATGACCAACCTACGACCCAAATGACCCAGCAGAGCTTTAAGAAATCTACTCAAAGGCTGCCACCAAAGAGTGCATGAAAGCCGGGCGTGGTGGCGCAAGCCTGTAACCCCAGCACTTAGGGAAGCTGAGACAAGAGGATTGCAAGTTCAAAGCCAGCCTCAGCAATGGGGAGGCACTAAGCAACTTAATGAGACCCTGTCTCTACATAAAATACAAAATAGGGCTGGGAATGTGGCTGGGAATAGGGCTGGGAATGTGGTCAAGTGCCCCTGAGTTCAATCTCCAGTACCCAAAACTAAAAAAAAAAAAAAAAGAGTGCATGAAGTCTACATCAACTCTCCTGGATGTGGTACCCAGGACTATGCCAGTCACCTTGACACTGGTAAGGGGGTCAGCTGAAAAGGATAAACCAATGCACTGAGGAAAGTAAAAACGACAATGTCAGCTACCTAGATCCCTGTTGACATCATGAAGACTCCCTCATGATTTCTTTTTGAGAAGATAAACTTTCTTAACTGTTTAAGCTATTTTTAGTAGAACTTTCTTACTGTTTGGAGCCAAAAGTATCCTGATATATCTATCGTGTGTAAAGTGGGGGAAACAGCTTCTTTTTCACAGATATGTTGTAAGGGTCAAATATTTCTGCAAAGCACCTAGCAGAGTGCCTGACATGTGCTCAATAGTTGTTACTTTTATTACAGATACCAAGACAATTGAGGCAAGGATATTCAAACTTCCCATCTTTGTGAGAATTCAAGATCAGCCCTATGTAGTACACACTTTAACTGCTTTGGACATTTCAAGGGCTGGGGTGTCAGGGAGACAGTGAAGCTGGGAAGCAAATGGAGAAGCAGAAGGAAGTCACCCAGTCAGTGGAAATGACAAGAATCAGGCACTGACTAAGATGGAGCAGAGCTGAGAATGGGTGAGTGGACACTGCAGCAGGGAGGGCTTAGAGGCCTGCTGGAAAGCGCACGAGGCTTGGCAAGTAAGATCAGATGACCAAGACAGAGCCAGATTACAGAGGAGCCAGATTCCAGTGAAAGGCAAACACAGAAATTTGCAACAATAAAACTAGCATGCATTTATGCTATGGCCCCATGATACGATGGACCTTTTCTAGTTATATAACAATTACCATTTTATAGGATGAAAAAACTGAGGCTCAAAGAAGTAGTATTCCCAAAGCTAAGTTTCTGGGAAAAGACAGGCCCAAAACTGGAATCCAGGCCTTACAGACTCCAAAACTCAAGCTTTTCCACTACACTATCCAGTTTTGTTTTGTTTTGTTGTTGTTGTTTGGTAGTAGAGATTGAACCCAGGGCACTTAACCACTGAGCTACATCCAACTCCTTTTTATTTTATATTTTTTAAATTTTGAGACAGGATCTTGCTGAGTTACTTCTGAGATTACAGGCAGGTACCACTGTGCCCAGCATACTACCTAGTTTTAAGAGAAGGCTAGAAGCTAAAATTTCACAGAGTGACTATGCAGAGGCAATTCCCAAAGCAGGTGTCCAGAAAGAATCAATTAGATAGCTCAGTATTCCTTAGAGCACTTTAAGAACAGTAGTTGCAGGAGGAAAGGTCCCCATTGGTTCCACTATCACCTTGTGGCCACATGAGGACACTGCACAGGTCCTGAGTTCTTTCACTTCATTCATTTGGATGAACCCAAGAAAAAAGTTTATCTTACTTTATGCTCAGAGAAGAGTAGGAGGAGGCACTGGCTGATTTCATGTATATATAATTCAATTCAACAAGTATTTATTGCACTCCTACCATAGGCCTTGCTGAATGTTAAGGCCAAACAGAGCCCCAATCTGAAAGTTCAAACCAGTGGGGTAGAGCCCCTACCCCCTATACTGGGTATAAAGTTCAAAGAATTTCCAAAATTTTTGTTCAGAGGAAGAATTCTTAGGTGAGAGCAACCTCTGAACCCTGCAGTCAATAAACCTGCTTCCTGGAAATTCCTTGGGTGTCCAGTCTCTTCTGTCCTACTTCAGAGAGAGAGGATGGGAAAAGAGGTAGACACATTAAGTGCTCATAATCTGTCCCTCTCTTCCTGTTCTTCATCAAGGTATGGGACTGAGGTAAAAGGAGAACCCCATGCAGAACACATCCCTTCAAGATTGGCTTCATATCTGCAGGGGAAACGGCAGGGTAGCTAAGGTACTCTTCTGACATCAGGAGAAAAAAAAGATGACCACCCCCTATACCTGCCATGGGGCCAGGGTACAAAAAATCCTGAAAAGACTAAAGGTACAGGAATATGAGTTAAGAAAGAATTTCTCAGATAATGGAAGCTTTGATTTGGGACCCAGGAACACATCAGTCTGGAGATCAAATATGATCCTAGCATTGATATCAATGGCCTGGGCCTCTAGATGGTTCTGGGCAGGTCAGGTTTCAGCATCACAGACAAGAAGAGCAGGACAGGTTGTGTTGGGGCCAAATACAGAATCAGCAAAGAGGAGACTATGTGCAGTTCCTGCAGAAGTAAGATGAGATCATCCATGCTGGCAAATGAATTCCCGTTTCTATCCAAAAAGACCAATAAAAAGTTCTCAGTTAAATGCTTTCTTTAAAAATGCTTATAACCCAGTGAGCTAATGTGCGATAAGAGTGCTAAGTTCAAAGGACTCAGGAGCAAACGGTTCCAGAGCAGCGAAGCAGGAAAGATCTCTGTCGCCCTCTACAGGTACATTGAAACAGAGGCCCAGCGAGGAAGAAACAAAACATGACAAATTTACTTGGAGGCAACTATGCATGGTTGTGGACTTATAGCTAAGAGAGACTTGGGCCCTGGTCTGGAATTTGTTAATACCTGGTTGTGTTGCCTTGGAGAAGTCATTACCTTTCTGAGCCTGTTCCGAGTCTAGAAGGTGGGACTTCCTTTTCACAGAGCCCTTGTGAGTAGCTAATGAAAAAAGCCTCCAAAGATTTCTATCATCAGGAAGGCACTCTTCACTGCAAGCCAGCAGCACTGCTGCCACAGCAGCAGGGTTACGGCTGAGCTGAGGCCAGAGCTGGCAGGACAGAACCCTGGTTTCTGTCTTTAGCCCAGTGACTACCAACTGGGCATCAGATCTCTGCTCTAACAACCAGAGCCATGCTCAGGGAGGATGCACCAAGGCCAAGTCTGTGTGCACATCTCTGGCACCCCTGAACCTGGAGTGCTCAGTGCAAGTTCTACTCTTTCTGCCATTGACAGGTGCACAGCATGAGGCAAAAGAGAACTTGCCGTCAGCATGCCTGGTTCACAGCGCACTTCCAGACTCAGAAATCCACCTGCTAGAAGGCACAAGTTGGTTTAATACAATGAACCTGGCCTTTGAAACCCCGTGCAAAACCTTGTGCATTTTGAGTCCCAATTCTGCACTTTTTTGCTTTCAGGAAGCAAATCTACCTTGGGCTTCCTCATCTGTCAAATTATATAGAATTTTGTGAAATAATATCCTTAAAGGTATTTTTTTTCTTTTAAAAAAAATTACCGTTTTGCATTTTTGTGCCGTATCTCCCCAACATAACAGTTTCTGAAGGGCAAGTTCTCCTGTTATTTCTGTTTGATCCCTCCTGTCTCCTTCCTCTCATCCAGGGATATATGGATCATTTTGGTTTTTTCCTACATTAGGGAAAAGGAATTTATGAGCACAATCCTTATCCTGTTGCTTCTTCTCGCTACAAATCTAAACTGTCCATGGAGGTCCCTCCTCTAAAGTGACTGTGAGGGGGCTGTAAGATGTCTGTCCTCCATGAAATAATTTGGAAAGCAGAATATTCTTCATTCTTAAAGAAACATAGTAAGAATTTTTAAAGAAGACTGGTAATTGATATCTATCCAGGCACGTGTTTATCAGAAATCCATGACTGGATATGGAAATCAAGCAAGCCATGAAAGCAAGACCTCCCGATTGGTCAGCAGGCTGGCTGACATCATGGGGCAGAGCCATGAACTGCCAAAGACACTTGCAGACAAGTGTGGAAGACAGAAAGCCTGGAGAGAGAAGTCAGGAATGTGCTAATCTGGAGTTCAGGGGAGGTAGCCTGTGCTCTCAGCCAGAGGGAGATAGGGAAAGGGAGCAGGGCTCCCAGGGGCTGCCAGGGGCCACCAGCAGAGTGAGCTAGGGCAGCAGGTAAACAACCAAAGCCAAGAGTCACCTGGGAAAGGTCTTCTGGCATGGGCATGGACAGTTGAGGCCAAAGGGCCTGGGACCACAGTTCTGAGGACCACACACTACAAGAAGGAAGGGTCTTCCTACTAAAAAGCCACAGGCCTTTAGTCACAGAGTACCTAGGGGGACTAAAAAGCATGAAGCCCAAGCTAAGCCTGGAACTAATACTGTGACTTGCCTTCGTCCCACAGAATTTGTGTCTGAAATTTTCCTGCACTGTAGAAAGGTTAACTGCTGCATATGCTACACTGCAGTGCAACAGCCTGGGTCACCTGCCAAGTATGGCAGGGGTCAGGACCAGGTCACAGAGCCCACCACCTGGGGACTCCAGGACAGTGGCAGTGATGGAGACATAAGAGCTGCCCAAACATAGTTCCAGACCTCTCTCGAGGGAAAAGAGACAGAGTCATTGATTCAGGTGGTATCTGGTCTCCTTTATCTCCCTTCCAACTTCTATCACAGGGTCCCCTGAAAAGCCATTGTAAGCCAAGCTGAAAGCTAGAGGAAAGGAAGGAAATCAGGGAGACCAGGGCCTCAGATGCTACTCACCAGCCGGGCAGATGAGAGGACAGAACTGGGAAGAAACAAGCCCAGGCCCCAAGGATCACCTCTCACAAGTACTGCTCTTTACTAACTGTGTGAACTCAGGTGTTTTTTAACCCTTTTGTGCCTCAGATTCCTTATGGGTCAAATGCGATAACAGTTCCTGCCTCATTTGATGGGGTTGTGATATTAAATGAGTTAATGCACACACAATATGTGAATTACCTGGAATGGTGCTCCACGCACAGTGCCACTGCATTAGTGCTGGCCGTTATTATTCTGCTCCCCACTCCCATGTGTTAGTCGCATTAGGGTGAGCAGCTGGGATCCTGATCACACCCATTTCACTTACAGGGTTATTCATAGCTCTGGGCAGCAGGCAATGGGGCCCAGGAAACGGGGGGGGGAGAGGAATTGGCGTGGCAGCCCTGAGCTTTTCCTCCCTACACTATCTAAACTGGGTAACTGGAGGTAGGGTGTGCGTGTAACAAGGGAAGGCAGACATCTCTTCCCAAGACTGATTCTGAGTGGTGCTAAGAATGGTCTGATTCAGGCACCAAGTGCTTCAGTGTGGCATGGTGCCCACTATTCCACAGACCTCTGCACACACACCCCCCAATGTAGCTGGGGTCAGGGAAAGCCCTGTGTGTCATGTACTAAGCCACCAGCTTTCAGACCAGAACCATCATCCCTGTCCCTGAGCTATAGACACCTCTTCTGTACCACATGAAGGATGGCTGGCCTGGACACTTTTCAGAGTGTAAAGAAAAGAGGAAGCCTGGGAGGGTAGCCACTGTGGGCAAATGCCAGCACCCCCCTGAGCACAGTGCCCAAGTGGGCAGCAGGTCCAAGAGGGGGTGGGGGCTCCTTGGGAAATGACTAAGTACTTCCAGGGGGCAGCTCACCCACGTCACACCTACTCTGGGTTCCTACTACGGGAGGGGACATCCTATTTTATAACTAAGATAACTTACTACTGAAGGATTAGTTCAAGGCCTCAACTAGTTGTCTATGGCAGGGCTGTAATTGGAACCCTGCTCTTACAGCTCCTAAAGCCCCTTCCCTTCTCCCCATGGAAGACAGAGAGGGTAAAGTTTGCCCAAGACTGTCCAAAACATCAGCATCCAGCATTGGAGGCCGACAATGCAATAAGTGCAAACTCTCTGCTGTTGAAATTCCAATTGTGCAATTTTATCCTAAAGTACTAATCACAAGTGTAGTTTTAAGGGGATATATAGCCCAACAGTTATTCACTCTTAACTAGAAATGGCTAACAAACTCAATGCCCAGCAACAAACAGATTGCTCTTTTAAAAAGTGAGTTTAACAACATTTCAAATACAGTGTATAAGGCTTTAGTTGCTAAGTGCATAGCGGGCGCAGAGGAGCACCCGTTAGCTAGACTAGGACTTCTCTCTCCAGATGCTGAGCAATGACATTGCACAGAGGGCTGGCTCCATGCTGCCCTCTGCAGGGCAAACGTGGAGGATGACAGTACGCTGATGGTGTCACCCACAGTACAGTGATGGGGATGGTGCTAACAGTTGTCACAGCCAATGGTTCTTAAAGTGGGGTTCCTGGGCACCTGTTACAAATGCAGAATCTGGACCCCACAGGGTCCTCTTGAGTTGGAAATTCCAGGGTGGGGAGTAGCAAGCTGTCTTTCAAACCCTCTAGGTGACGGGAATGGGAGCTCAATTTTGACAGCCATTGGCATTAGCTGTTCTGGTGTCTAATTTGATATTTTTCTGCACCACCAGAATCCTGGTTTGTTGAGGTTTAGTCTTATTTTTTACATAAAATGATAGACCTACATTAAGCTTGAGAAGCAGAGGATATTGTAAATGTGTATGTTCAATGAAAACCTTTGTGCTTAAGCAACCTGTGTGTGTGTGTGTGTGTGTGTGTGTGTGTGTGTGTGTCTTTTTGATGGTATGAAGAATTTCTTTTGGCTTGATGGTTTTAAAACACCGCAATAAATGTATGATTAATTCATGATGAAGTATTAATATGTTGTTAAAAGGGGAAAGTAATTTAAGGGTCAGTTGCCTCTTATCCCATCTGCTCCAGCTGTTTCTGTCACATTAGTTCTTACCTCTGCTGTTGGCCTGACATGTATATATTTAATTCTCACAATAAGTTAGTTGCCATGATACTGTGAACTAGATCTTTCCAAAATTTACACAAATTCTGTCTTTACAAAGTCAAAAAAGATAGATAATTCTTCAGCTATTTGAAATAATGCTCTCTGGGAGGCCAACGTTCCAAGAATATATTAAAAACTACAACTCTGACTACCATTTTTATTATTCTTTTTCATACTGAACAAGTTGAACAAGTTGAGAACAAAAAAAAGTGAGTTTCAAGTGAGTTTCTCTATTTAATTCATAGACACTGAAATGATATTTCAGAAAAATATTTAATGAGATACTGGATTCCCATCCATGTGTTAATTAAATTCTCAGTCACCATCATTGTTACTGCCTAGGGTAGCACCCAGTTTTTTCTTTTGCAGTACAAATCCTAATCTGTAATTAAGTTTATTTATCAGAAAGTAGTTGAAATAAATGAAAAAGTTATAAAACTTTACATACAATATCCCAGTGCAATATGTATATTTATTCTTATCTATATATAAATATAACTACATCTACTTATACATATACATACACACATTCTATATAAAACAATGAGGACATTTAATATTCAGCAAATCATTAACAGTAATTATCTCTGAAAGAATCAGTACCAAAAACCTTAAAACATCCTTTCCACACTGCTCAGGAGAGATGAGGCCTGCCTCCAATAGGGGTGAACATCCCTGTCATGCCCCTCATCCTCAAGATCCCCCAGGGTGGTCACAAAGAACTGATGTTCAACAAAAGGCAAGAAGCTGAAAAGTCACACTGAAAATGACAAATTTCCCTAATTTTTCTAAATATTTGCAGCACATGATGAATAAAAGGCTAACTTGTCTCTGGCAAATCAATTTGAAAGATTAACAACCCCATATAAAAATGGCTAAAGGATAGGAACAGGCAGTTCAAAGAAAAAGAAACACAGATGGCCAAGTGAAATATGCTCAATGTAATTCATTAAAAGAGAAATATTTATAAAAATCAGGAGGATAATTTCACCAAGCTGGCAAAATTGTTTTAATGTTTGATCAAAACAAAACTCCTGGATTTATGCATAGATTTTAGGAGAAAGGAACTTTCTCATATACTCACTGGGTAGGGATATAAACTACTCTATTTTGGAGGAACATGGCCATATCTATCAAAATGGTAAATGTTTAAGCCCTGGACTCAATAATTACCCAGCTAAAAATCCATCCTACAAATTACATTCATAAAGCATTTTAATGGCAAAAAAAAAAAACTAAGTAATAACCTAAATGTCTACCAGTAAGGAACTAGTCAGATAAATGACAGCAAATTCATTCAACAGAATAATGTGCACTCTTGTAAAAAATGAGGCAGCTCCTCACCCACTCCTGTGGAAAAGAGCAGACAAAAAACAAGGTGACACTTTGGTTTTATGTTTAATGCTCTAGGGTTTTTTTGTTTTTTTTTTTAATGGAACTGAACTCACATTTCTTAAGAAAGGTGTTAAGTATATTCATACAAACAGGAAGCAAACACACAAGAGGTTAACTAGTGGTTTACTATAAATGGTAGTAATATGGATGACATTTTCTTCTTACGAATATTTTTAAAATTTCTAAATGTAAAATAGGAAAGTACTGAACAGAATTTATAATTCCCCTCATGTGGTTATTGTTGTTTTGTTTCTTAAGACCAAGGAGAGAGGATACACGGATACTTAAATTTTTCCTGGAGGAATTTCCCAAAACAACAAAAAGTTAACAATATTGACCACAAGAAGGTACTAGAGCAAAACATGTATTTTCTTTTTTCCTTTTTAATTTAAACTTCCATTTATTGTTTGAATCTTCACCATCTACATGAATTTCTTTTTAAAAATGAAATCAAAGAGCTTGGATTCTGAGGTGTGGCATGACTTGGGTCTTACACTAGAATCCCTGGCCTGAGATGGGGGCAGTTACATGTGCCCCAAAAGCCAGTTGTCCTCCTGGCTGGAGAGGGAGGAAGACAGGTCGGGCCAGAGGGTGGAGGGCAAAGGGAGGAAGGCTAGGAGGTTGAGGCAAAGGCCTGCATCTTCCTGGAGGACATAATCAAAAGATGATAAAGGGTAGGCAAGGCCTCAAACCACTGCTGCTAGCTGCACAGCAGGAAAAGGAGAAATTTTCCATTTGTACCACACTAATCATGTGCCAGGTACACTTTATATATAGAAAACATTGCTATATTTAAACCTCCTAACAGCCCTATAGAGTCGAGTCAATTGTTGGCTCCCTTGTACAGGTGTGGTGGCCAAGCCCCAATGAAGCAATGTGCCCAAGGCTACCTGGCTGGTAAATAATAAAGTCAAGATTCAGACCCAATCCAAACTCATCTCCAGGCATTCCCCCCCCCACAACAAAGGAGGCTTTAACAAGTAAACCCTGTTCTGCTAATATTAGTCTACTGTTGACCTGTCTTGCCCTCCTAAACGTCTCCCATGCTTGCTCTGGTTCCAGGCCTGCCCCATTTATCTCTACATCCATCAGGCCCCACGCAGAGCCTGGCACAGAAGAATCACAATAAACACTTAGAGATTAAATGGGCAGACTGTGCTGCTCAGCAGCTTTACAGGCCATGGCTTCTAACAAGATACAAGGCATTCCTCCCTGGAAGACAAGGGAGATGGTGGGAGGGAGGCAACACACTAAACTCTCCAAGTTGGCTTCTTGTACCTAGATACAACCCAAGAAGTCATAGAGGTCATCTAATTAATACAGAAGGAGCCAGGCAAAGTGGCACACACTTGTAATTGTGGTGGCTCAGGAGGCTGAGGCAGGATGGCAAGTTCAAAGCCAGCCTCAGCAACTTAGTGAGGCCCTAAGCAACTTAGTGAGACCCTGTCTTAAAATAAAAAATAAAAAGGGCTGGGGGTGTGGCATAGTGGTTAAGTGCCCCTATGTTCAATCCCTGGTACCACCCCCCCTCAAAAAAAAGAAGGAAGAGGAGGAGTTCAGTAGCACAGCTTCCCGCCTAAGGAGCCCATGTCAATCTGGTACGGCACAACTGCCACAGCAAACTTAAAATTTTAATTTGAAGTAATAAATTCAGGTTCAAACTTTATCACTCCAATTTAGTGGTATGCAATTCATGGCATGTATACTAAATCAATAGACTTAATGGGAGGTACAGGGGGAGGGAGAGAAAAGGTGGAAGAAAATGAAAAGTATTATGTGTGTGCACACACATACACACACACATATCCCTGTTCACAGTTCCACATACCTAACAATGGAGCAACAGCGATGAAGAGAGAAGGAAGAGAACCAGAAGACAGATCAATACTATGGTAACATAATATAGGAGAATTCATGGTCAGGGAGAAGATAGAAACCAGTCTTTCCCATGATGTTAATAAAAATGGCCCAGACACAGACAGCAAACATGAGGACATCTGTGACAGAGAGGTTAAGATTTTCTGCTAAGAACAGGCACCTGGAAAACTCTTGTTTTACCTAACTCAAGACCTCAAGGGAACAGTTACTTTGAAATAAATTCTGACCAGGAAGGAAAATCTAGTATATTATGTTTAAAAATGCATACATGCTTTAGCTAGCAAAACTCACATTAACAAAAACCACCACATTGGGAGGAAGTAACTGTGTTAATTTAGAGTTCAAAGGAAGAAGAAAAAAACAAACAAACAAACAAAAACCTGGGGACAAAATCCACAGTTTAGCCTAGACCAATCTATAGACAGAGATCTCAAAAGGGAATGGTCTGGAAAGATCGGGCCTGTCTAAGGAGTGAATTCTGACCATCTAACATAATCATCCCCTGAAGAAAAAAGCAAGAGGCAGCAGCCACAAGGGTTTGGGCCATAGCACAGGAAGAACTGAGGAGCTCAGATACTAAGCCATGCATCCAAAGACACAACAACTGCCCATAGGAAAGCCAGAGCACACCCAAAGCCAGGACTAATCCAAAGTAAAGTTGCCCAGGGGAGGCGGTGGCCTCCTGCAGGGAGCAGAGGCGTCTACACAAAAAAGAGAATGGGAATTCATCCCTAGTCATCAGTTTTTTCTACCAAGGGAAATGTTCTTCAGACGAGAACAAGCTAAACATTTTTAATTACCTGCAGCATGCACATGCTGTCAGGGGAAACCGCAAATACAGGCTTGACCAAGAACCAGCTTACACTCACCCTCAATGACTCAGTGAAAAGATCCCAATCTTAGAAAAATCACATCCTAGGATGCAGCAAGAAACTGCAGTGTGATTCCAGAGCCACTGCTGGCGGTGACAGTCAGCAGCCACAGGCCTTGCTTTGGGGCAGCACACTTCCCTCAGAACCCGCTGTGCTCCAGGGCCTAGACTAAAGCACCTGGGGTTTCAAGGGCTCACAGCCAAGAAGGAAAATGAAACAATATGTAGACAAAATTGTTAATAGAGTGTGAGTGCATGTAAATAACAGGTCTGGCATTTTTTGTTTGTTGAAAGAGAAAGGAATAAATAGGATGGACTGTTAAACATAATAGCAGTCCCTGCAAAGCTCGAGAATAAATCATGAACTGGACCTCCACAACCCAGCCTGGGCTCCCCACGAAGCCATGGCAAACTAGGCTCATTTGCTTCTTAGCAGAATTACTAAATTATAGCCCAGAGGCATGCCAGACACAAGGGGCCTTGACTGCTATGAGGTATACTGATACAATCTCCTTCCTGCCAAGCCTTTGGGATGACGATGAAAGAGAAAGTGAAATGACAAAGAATTTAGATAATAGTTGCAGTTGCTATCAATGACCAATAATAAACTGTCAGTTAATGGCTGGAGGACAGGCTGCTGAACACACATCAAACTGAACTCACTGCCCTCCAATTTGCTCCAGGATCTCAGTAAATGGCAATGACATCACCATCTAGCTGGGTTCCCAGATGTAAATCGTGAAGTACTCTCCCACTTTTCCTCCCTCACCCACGGAGTCAATCCAACTGTGTCTCTGAAAAGATCTCCCCAAACCATCTTCCCTTTTCCAGTCTCACTTCCCCCTGCTCAGTAGCAGCCCCTTTCTCTTATGTATGTTCTAACACATTTCTAGATCGTAGACTTACTCTGTCCCACTACATCCAGGTCACCTTCTGAAAGGCAAATCTGCACAGGACATTTTTTCCCCTTAAACATCTCCATCAGATACCAGGATAAAATCCAAGTTCTGTACTTGATCCTTCCCAGCTCCTACACATATCATCTCTACTCTCATCTCCCAACAGTCCCTATATGTAAGCTACATTGAACTTTATAACTTCAAATGAGCCATGTCTTTTCATGACTCTATGTCTTTGTGTCCTTCCAAGAACTAGCACAATGCTATCTCCTCTAAAAAGTCTCTCTGACAACTTCAGGCAGAGTTCACCCCTCTTTCCTCTGTTCCCATAAGAATCACTAAACTCCTAAGTCGGCACTCTCTGGTGTTATTTGCAAGACAGTTCCTCCTCCCATTGAAGACCTCTTGGAGGCTGGGCCAATGTCTTGTTCATCTTGTAAGTCCCAACCCCAACACGTGGCATTTAGGAGGTACTCAGTAAATAATTGCCCATTGAATCAACTCAGAATACCTACAATGACAAACCAAGCCTTGCCTAGTGTTTTACCAACAAGCTGGTGAACACATATCAGCCAGCAAGCTTATCAAACTTGTAAGTGACAAAAAGAAATAAATAAGGAAGAGCCGGTCAGTGTGCTAGTTATTAGATGTTCAAAGATTATGGTAGGAAAAATATGGGCCAAAACTAAGCCCCCAAAAGTCATATGTGTTCCCAAAACTCCTCCACAATAGCACAGAAAGAACTCTCAAGTCAGATCCAGGTAACAAGGGAGGGAGCAAAGGCTCTGAAGCCTACAGCCCTGGGCCAGGACCGAGCACCACCACTCACCAGCTGTGGGGCCTGGTAAGTTCCCTAACCTCCTCATGCCTCCAGTTGCCTTCCCCGTAAGATAGGGTAACAGTGGTATCTACCTCATAGGGCTATGGTTTAGTTAATAATAATAATGCAATTGCACTTAGAATTAGGCCTACTCAATAAATTCTTTTTACAGTTCATTGTTTTTGTTGTCAAACACTGCTTCCAAACATCATGCTAAGTGAAGTAAGCCCATCCCCCAAACCCAAAGGCCAAATGTTCTCTCTGATTAATGGATGCTGATACATAATGGGAGTGGGGGTGGGAAGCATGGGAGAAATGGAGGAACCTTGGATGGGGTGGGGGGGAAATGGGAGTAGCAAAAATGGTTGAATGAGATGGACATCACTACCCTAGGTACATGTATGAAGACACAAATGGTGTGACTCTATCTTGTCTGCAACCAGAGAGATGGAAAATGGTGCTCCATGCATGTACTATGACTTGAAATGCATTCTTCTGTTTTAAAAATAAATTTTTTAAAAAGGCTGCTTCCAAGCAAAGGGAAGAGAAGCACTGTGGTTAAAGCAGGAGCTCTGGGACACCACCTTCAGCTAGTAGCTTGACTAGCCTGAGCCAGTTTTCTCATGCTCAAAATCTCTACCATTCTCATCCATTAAATGGGGATCATGGTTCAAAGGTACTTCTGTGTTATGTATTTTCTTTCTTTCTTTTCTTTTTTGAAGCACCACATTTGACATCTTTATTCCATTTCATGCAATGAAATGTAACCATGTGTTATGTATTTTCAATTGGAAAAAAATGGAAATAAACTGAATATCAGCAGAAAATTGGTAAAATAAACCATGGCAGATCCACATCATACAATAATAAGCAATTATCAAAAAGAATGATGTAGAAATCATAAATTCTTCAAATAGAAAAAAGTAAACTGTAATTACATACATACAATCTGATCTAATTTTTATAGAATATTTTGAAAAAGCAGAAGAAATATTGTGTGTGTGTATGTGTGTGTTCTCGCCCATGCTTTCACAAATACAGGCAGCTCTTGCTTTATATAGTAATGTGAAACCATAAAAATGGCCACACAAAGCAATCTTAATCTTCACTGGAGAGAATCTGGATTGTTCCATGACCTTTAAAAATGCTGTCAAAATGTTTTAAAGTTTTTCTGTCAAGTTATAAATGAAGAAGGAAATTTTAAAATAATAAACCTCGTATGTATTTAGTAAACATTTGTTGAAAACATTAGAGAACTGAGAATGAGTGCTTCATCTCTGTAAAGTTCTGGTTTGGGGTGGTGCTGGAGCCTGCCCCAGGGCCGCTGGCTTCAGAGACTTTGCTCTCTTGTTACCTGGATCTGACTTGAGAGTTCTCTTTCTTTCTGTGCTACTGTGGATGAGGTTTTGAGCTCTTACAAATGACATTTTTAGGAGTTAGTCTGGGCTCACATGCCTCCTATTATAACTTTTGATTTCGGTGTATCTGTGAGACCTTATCCAGAGCAGTCTGAACAGTGCCTGTCTTCTCTCTCACGCGCACTATGGTGAGAACACTTTCCCATGCCTTCCCAGACTGTCACACTCCTTTCTATTTCGTCAAATGTCAGTTTCTAACATTTTATCCTTTGTGCCTTCGGTTGTGAAACATCTCCAAGAGTGCCACTGATGTGACATTTTGTCCCAGTGTCACTTCCTCTGGGACTCTTCCTCCTTTCCGTCAAGACCCTTTCCCCAGTGTCGTCAGTGTGCTGCCTTCTCTGCGTTTCCCTATCTGCATGTGCAGAACCTGGGATAGTGACAGTGTCCACATCCCCACGTCAGCTGTTCATTCTGTAATTCCATTTATGTTTGGCTCAAACTACACTTCCAGCTTTACAATTTTTCGTTTCTCTGTTCAAATTTCATCTTTCTTGCCCAATTCCCTCTATTGATCACCCATTTTTATAAAATATCACGAGTTTCTCACTAGGAGACAAAGAGGCAACTAAATTACGCATCTCCCTGTGAGTGAACTGAACAGATGGACAGTGACCAATCACCAACTGACTCTTAAAGAACAAACATGATTGGTAAGTGACCATAATGACATCTGTTATGTACATAGTGATTTGTAAACTGAAGAGCTAACAGCAAAGTTTGTAGTCTATGCAATGACTCAGAGCTAATACACCATGGCAACTGACATTTGAGCCATGCTGTTGGGGGACTGGTGTTATTTAATCTTTGGTAACAGAAATTCACGTGTATTAGAGCCATGAAAAGTGAAGACTGCAAAGAACATAACCTGGAAGCATACACACAAACAGCTAAGAGTGATTATCCTTTTGGGAAGAACTATACCTTGGGAATAGTTCTCAACCTGGGCAGATTTTGTCCCTCAAGGGACATTTGGCAATTGTCTGGCAAAATTTTTATTGCCACACTTGGAAGGACAAGTTGCAACTGGCATCTAGTGAGTAGAGAAGCCAGGGATCCAGCAAATTCCTACAAAGCACAGGACAATCACCCACTACAAAAACATATCTGGTCCAAAAGGTCAATAACACCAATGCTAAGACACACTATTTGAAACTAAAGAGTTTTTATTAAGCTAATTTTCATAGTGCCTTTCTCATCAGGTAGTGGCCAAGATGAACTGAGACAATGGCAAGAAGGAAGAATGCAATCAGTACTGTTAACTTGGGGGATTTAAGAGGACTTCAGACTGAGCATCTCAATACCAGTTTAGATCTGCAATATTTTTACAAACATTAATTCATCTGATTTGACACTATGATGTTACTGCCAAAGAGTTGGTATTGCCTTCAGCCCACTGAGAGATAAGTACCTGGGTCAAGAAAGGGATCCAAACTGAACCACACTCTGCACTTGTCACATATCTAGAATCCGAGACTAGACCACAACTAGATTCCAGTGCTCAGTTCCAGGCAACATGTTTGAAAAAGAGTATTAAACTTCCAAAGGAGGTCAACTAGGATATAACAGATCTGAGAACCATGACACACAAGAAATGGTACAATAAACTAGGACAATTGGCCTGAAGGAGTAGTTGAGGGACTGGATGTGGTAACAGTCATAAAATGCCACAGGTCTGTCACAGAAAAGGGCTAAATTAGTTTTGTCCTGTGTGGTTACTCAAGGGAGGAATTCAAAGAGCTATTCCACAATAGCAGGAACCCTGTACTGAGTCCTCCTCCCTGGAAATAGTCCTGCAGAGGCAGCCAAGTGGGCTCTCAAGGAGAATCTTACTTTGAACAAGAGCCTAATCCAGATGAACAATAAGGCACTTTCTAATGCAACCTTGGGTGCCGGGTACAGTGATAGGGCAGGGCAGAGAGTCCAACAGGAACAAGAAGCAACAGCCTCCCAAGCCTGGCAATCACACTCCTAGGTGTATTTACCCAGGAGAAAGGAAAACATTATGTCCACAAAAAGACTTGTGCAAAACTGTTCCATGGAGCTTTATTTAGCATGGCCAGAAACTGGAAACAACCAAACGCCCATCCATAGAGGAATGGATAAGGAAACCATATCATATCCATAAAGGGAACACCACTTGGCCTAAAAAGGGACAAACTGTCAATATGTGCGACCATGTGAACAAACCTCACACATAAAAGTTTATACAGATTATCCCACTTATATGAGGTTCCAGGTTCCAGAACGGGCTAAATTAATCTATGGTGAAAACCTTCAGAAATGTAATGATTTATAAGGGGTTAGGTGTGGGGATAGTTGGGAACTAAAGTAAAAAAAAAAAACCAACCTTTTGTTCTGTGTGTTGCAGTTTTGGGTTACACACGTGAAGGTACTTATCCAAACTCATCAAATTATAACCAAAAATTGTACATTTCACTGTTACATAAATTTTACCATCAAAAAAAGTACAAACAAATATTGAACTCTAATTCCTGTGTACACTGAAATGTTTGAGAGTGTACACCAATATCTGCAACTTATTATGAAATGCATCCCCAAAATAAGATAGACCATAAATGGACTGAAAGATTGAAAGATGAAAAGAGACAATAAAGCAAATTTGAGTAAAGTGAATGGTAGAATTTAGGTGGTTGAGCTTATGGTTGTTTGCTGTGTAATTCTTTCAAGTTTGCCACATATCTAGAATGTTTCAAAATAAAAAGTTGTGGGGAGGAAGAAGTAACAGCCAGGAGCAAGCACCAAAAGCCAATGGAGAGGTGGCTCAGAGGTCATGAGAAGAGAGCCCATGGGGGAAGGAGAGGGCCAGTTTCCAGCTACACAGGGGCCTCAAGGCCAGAACTGCAGAAGGCCTGGCTGGCCTGGGAACAGGCAATCTTGGCCAAAATGGAGCACATATAAGGTTGGGGCTCAGACCTCTGCCTCATAGCTTTTGTTCCTATGGGACCAGTTCCTTCATTATGTGACTGTGTGGCCAGGGGCAAGTCTCTGCTCCTCTTGCCTTGGCTAGAGTGAACAATATACAAGGAAAAGATCAGTTTAAAAGATCCTAGATGTAGTCTACTATTCCAGCCTCTCTGAAAAACAATTTTTTAGACAGGAACCAGAGAATACAAATGCCAGTCATGACTTCAGTGAGCTCCAGTGGTTTCATAGAGGCAAAAAGCAAGAAGCCTGCTATTGTATCAATATATCTCAAAGAAAGGGCCTGGGTACAGGCAAGTCTCAGATGGCTGCATGTGGATGATCCATTCTATAGATTAACCACAGCAAACACTGAATCCATTAGCAGAACCCTTCCCTACTCTACCCTCCCACACACCCAGTAGGTTTCTGGGACATGGAACATTATGGAAGCCCAAGAGAATTAAGGAGATACATCTGCTGGAAAAAGAAAATTCACTGATATTCTGTAAAGCCCAATTTCAATATTTTACTCTACTAACATCCCCTACCCCAATGAAGAAGATTATTTCAACTTGATTACATTTAAGACTGTTAGATTTTCTTAGGTATGGTTTACTCTATAGCTCTCAACTTCAAGGACACATGCTGAAGTTTACCAAGTGACAGAATATACTAGAAAGTATACAACCCTGGATCTAGCTCCAGTTCTGCAGGTACTCACTGAGTACCTATAGACAATTCACTCTGTCTCCTTTGTACAATCTAAGACAGCCTTGCCTAGCTGAGTGGAGCCTGTAGATTCTCCAGGAAAGTACAGGGGATCCAGGGAATCCCTCCTAGACTCCAGTACCTACACCCAGCCGTTTTTTTCTCTGCCTCAGTCACTCTGGTTTCCAAGGCAACTTGAGTGTCTAGTGCTTCTGGCCACAGATCTTAAAGAAAAGGGATACATACATGCTTCTCAAACCAAAGACCATTACCTCACAAATCAAAAACAACCTCTGGCAGGACTTTTTCCTTCCTACCATTCTCCTTGGGGGTAAGTGGAGAATAGGCAGGTTGCTCAGAGATCAGGACTCAAAAAGGGAGCCTGGAGGAAGTCTCCACAGTGCCTGGGGGTAGGGAAGTCCTGCTTCTCCCCAGGAATAACTGCAGCCAGTCACCCCGGGGGGAAATATGGGATCCTTATCATGCAGGACAACAGGACACCCTGTTTAGGTCCAGAAGTGCCACAGCTGCAAGCAGGGCCATGACAGGAAGTGGGGGCCCAGCAAGGCTAGGACCTATGGGAAAGACGAAGTGAGCGCAGGGTCATCCCCTCCCCAACTATACACCTACTACGAACTGGCTATAACCACAAGGGTCTAACCAGCTGATCAGGGCTGATGGAGGGACAGACAAGGGGGGAGCAAGGCAGGGAGCAACTACAGAGGATTCAGTCACTGTTCTGCCTTCCAGCCTTGAAAGACAGCAGACAAATGGTTTAGCCCATAGTGCCATGACCTGGAAAAGCTGAAGACTCTTCTGAACAAGTAAAGCCCTCACCCGGGGCCAGGAGGTGGATAAGAAAGAATTTCCATCATGACCAGTTAGTCTAGAAAAGGCCTGAAGGTCTGTCTTCCCAGCAGCAGTGATGCATCCCCAGCTGATGGGGAAGGAGAACATCATCACACCTCCTCTCTTGTGCCCAGGCCCTCTCCACCCTCACCCCACATCCACCTCTCAGTGAGCTCAGAGGTTCCTGGCAAGGGCTTCCTCCATGGGCGCCATAAGTCCTGAGGGTCAGGGATGCTGGTCCCTCCAGAGATGCTAGAGCCCAGGAGTCTACAAGTATAACCCTGGTTGGCAGCAGTGGCTAATACTGTGGTTTCTCATATAAAGCTGGCCCAACCAGACTTCTGGGGGCAGGGTACTGGGGAACAGTATCTGTACTTTTTTCCATTAAAAAAGGGCAATCATCCCCAAGCTGGGTTTGCTCCTCCCTCATCTGAGTGATAGGGCCTGACAGGGAGCAGGCCAGAGGGACTGGGAAATGAAGGACACCTCTCCCTAGTTCTTGCTGAGGAGAGGCAAACTCCCTCTCTGTTGGGAAGGTCAAAAGTGAGCAAGCAAACAAAACAAAAATTAAAATTAATCAATCAAACAGAGATAGGAAATTCTGGCCCACCCTTAATTACACTGAGGTCTCCCAACACTGGCAGTGTACAATTCCCAGCAAGAGTGACTGAATCTCACCCCACGTTCCCATTTGTTCCCAACTGCCAATTTCCTTAGAAATAACCATGGCCTCCTGCAAAGCCGTGCCAGAAGGGCCTGAGGCCTGCAACAGGCTCTGGGAATCCCCTGGCCCTGGGTCTGTTCCAAGTGAAGAATCCAGTGAGGTCTCCCAGGCATTTCTCAGGAAGCCAGCCATCCAGCGGACCATTCATTCCTACCACCAATGGTCTAAAAACAATTCTAGCCCAGGCCCTTAAATGTTAAAAAAAAAATTCCACAAACTTCAGAAAATCTATTTCACAACTTTCAATTCTTCCTTAAACTTAAACCCAAATGCCTTCATCTCTACTCCCCTGGGTAAAGGAGAGCTAAGTACCTTTCTGCCCTGGTCCACATTCTAGAGCCCTTTGGTGGATAAAGAAGAGAGAAACCTTCAGCCCACCTGCTTCCTCCCAGCTGCACCCTTCAGGGTCAACACCATCTCCCCCATGGGAAAAGGAGAATGCAGCGAAACAAGGGAGCTAAATCTCGCTTCCCTCTACTTCCAGGATTAGTAACCAGCTGCCTCCAGATCCCCAGCCCCTCCTTTCTCCACTGCCTAGGAACTCCAGGCAGCCTGGGCCTCAAGTGGGGTGTCTGCTGATTGCTCCTTCACCCCCCACACTGCAAAGTGCCCAAAGTGCCACTTCCCAGGCATGACAGATGTAGCTGCTATTCAGTGTTTTCAAGCCAGGACAAAAGCACAAAGCCAACAGGGATGCAGACAGGGCCAACTTCAATAGAAGCCACCTGCCGGGGGCCCTTCTCCGCCACACCCCCCAGCATACATACACATACACACACACACACACACACACACACACACACACACACACCTTTTTCAAAGCTCTCAAACATGTTGACCCAGGTCAAGTGACTTTTTCCCTGAACCACTGGACGTTTCTCTCAAAGAGAGATTTTTATTATCATTACTCAAATAGTACCCTGTAGGATGTTAATAAGTAATGTGTAAAAATGGCTCCTATAATCAGAAACACTAGGTTAAACAAAGTTAAACAGATTATGTTACTAAAGAACTTCTCAGAGCCTTAATATGGCAATGTACACTGCTGAATGTTCCCCACTTATGTGATACAGAGCCTCTCAGGATTGGCATCAGTGCTTGGAAAAATGAGTGGCTTCTTCCTCCATGTTCACCCAGTCCCCTATATATAACTCTTCTACCATTTGAGTATATAAGAAATACCTCACTAGCCAGTGGTGCACACCTGTAATCCCAGCACCCTGGGAGGCTAAGACAGAAGAATTATGAGTTTAAAGCCAGCCTCAGCAACGGCAAGGCACTAAGCAACTCAGTGAGACCCTGTCTCTAAATAAAACACAAAAATAGGGCTGGGGATGTGGCTCAGTGGTCAAGTACCCCTGAGTTCAATCCTCAGTATCAAAAAAAAAAAAAAGAAAGAAGAAAGAAATACCTTGCTTACATGGGTCTGCCTCCATAAGCTCCCAGCAAACAGATAAAAGAACATATTAACAAGTGCACACACACACCGGTGGCACATTCAGGTCCTGTGGTGAAGCAGCTTCTGAAAGGACCATTGAAATTCATGAAGGACTGAACCTATGTACCACTCAAGCCAAAGTTGGCTGTGGCCCATCTGTGCTTATGTCATCAATAAGGCTTTGACTCCCAGATGAGCCAGCTGGTTTTAGTCTCTTATCAAATCCTCCCCAGCCCAGATTTCACCAGATGTTTTACACTTGGCTATAAGGGTAACTGGTGGCTGTACTCAATGCACAAACTTGCGTGCGTGAGAAATTACCACCATAACCATCACACATGGTATGGGAGAGCTCGGCCACCACCACCACTAAGCCAGCAGAGAAACCTGAAAGGACCAGCAAGAAGGCCAACCAAGCTCAATGCATCAAGAGGCCCTGGACACTGCTCACTCAACCTCCCTCCCACCACGGTAACAAGTAGAAGACACCCAGACATGTCATAAAGTTCCAAAATCTTCCAGAAACTTCATATTCAAACTATATATCTCAGATTTTCTTTTGGATTTGAAAGTAGCACCCCTCACTCGCCAAGAAAAAGTATTTGCCAGACAGACTCTAACTTTGAATTGGAAAAAATATAGCCCCTGTACCTTTTGGGTGAACCTGCAAAAAGTAACCTCTTTGATTTCCTCGGGTGAGCTTTTTGCTTTGTTCATAATAAAGCAGACCCTGAAAAGGTGTCTCCCACTGAACTCTGCAGCTGAGCACAGAAGCAGGTGTGCTGCCGCCCACACAGAGGTGGCAGGGCCTTCTCTAGCCACACCCCCACACACAACAAACACACAAACAGGAAGCCTCCCTCTCTTGAGCAGGCTCCCCTTGCTCTGAAGCCTCAGTGTGGCAGACTGCTTCTTAGAACGCCTGAGTGGAGATGCAGATTGCGGTTAGTGTCTGGGTACCAACAAGAGGCTGGGGAATTCCTCACACTCTGGTTCTGACCTAAAAGGAGGAGCCTCTCCCCTCCCACCCCCAGTAGCATCAGAAGAAAACAAGATGAGTATCCCCAGGCAGTGCTAAAGGATCTCTATTTTAAAATAGAAATTAATCACTTTTAAAAGTATGTGCTTTGACATCTTAGAATAATAGCCAGAATTTATTCTTACCCTGTTTTTCCCAATTTCTCTTCTTGCCTACTGATAAAATGAATCCTACCCGTAGAAACTGGGAGTGAAGAGAACATTGCCAGTCCCTCTCATGAAGCCCTGCCACCTACCACTCCCCAACCAACCCTACCCACCCAGAGACCAAAATCATAAAGGTCCCTTCCTGCTGCTGCCAGCCAGGTCTGTCCCGGGGCTCTTCAGGGATGGGAGGATTCTTCAGTTCCACTCATTAGTCCAATTATCTTCTCTGACTGCGTGGGGATATGTCTGGAAGTAGCTGCTTCTGAAGCTGACATAGTAATGCATGATTTTTAAAACTTCATTGTTTAACTACTAGTTTTGCCTCTGAGGCAGCCAAGCCTCATGCCCTGCTTGTTAATTATCAGCTGCTAGGTAGCACTTTTCTCATTGGAGCTGATGAGCTCCAGGCCATTGAGGGGAAGAAGGCTGATGCATAGAGGAGGCTCCAGCTCCCCTAGGACAGCCTCATCAGAATCCAAAAAAGACAAGTACTCCCAGGAAGTGCCAGGCACCTGGGGATACCAAGTAAATGAGACACGGTCCTCATCTTCAAGAAGCTCAGTCTAGCAGAGGAGGACATGGTGGTGACTGTATAATTCAAATTCACAGCAGCCATGTAGGCAGTACAAACTGCCAATAGCACATTTAGTACAGTTAACTCTGAGGCATGGTTAGATAAAATCTTATGTGAGCCTTGAAGGATGAATACAATTTGACCAGAAAGGGAACAGAAGAATGACCACATGGAAGGCCCATGAGATGAAGCACCCACATGCATGGTAGGGCAGGAAGGATGCGTCTCTCCTGGAAGGTGAGGCTGCTCAAATATCACGCTTAGGAGTTTGTGCTTTACGCTGGAGGTAAGGGGGAGGTCTACCGGAGGTCTCTAGACAGAAGTGATATTTGTGATCATTTCTAACCAGGAATGAGTGGTAGAGTCCCTCACAGAAAGCCAGGTGAATACTCTTGAAGAGCACATGTTAAACACACAAACAGGAGCAGAAAGCAGTGAGACTCCCCCACTGAGATTCAGACCTCTCCTCAGTCTCTCAGAAAGGTGTAACAGTTGAAAGGCTCCTGGGAATGATTTGTATCTCTGCATCTCCCCAGAGCCCTTGGCAGGTGAGGCACCCTGAAAATATGTCTTGGCTCCAGGTGTTAGGGACCACACCACAGCATGTTGAATGTCTGCTGAGACTAAGTGCAAGAGATGGAGGTGACACATTATATGAGGCTCTGGAGAAGGCATGGAACACCAAAGGATTTTCTCAGCTCAGGGAGCCAACTTTCTGACTCCATAAACTTAGAAAAACATGAAAATTTTTTTTTAAATGGCAAGGTTTTCTAGAAAAGGAGTAAGCACTCTGTGGCTGGACAAATTTGAGCATAGGTTAGATAAATGGGTGGTTGCCAGACCCAGATAATTCTCACTTGGGAGCATACTAAAAATACATATTCCTGAATACCAACACAGTAGAACTGTGGACTCAAAAAGATATAAGAGAGTGTTGCTCAGAAAGCTGTACCTTCAAACACTGCTCAAAAGTGAACCTGACTATTAACCCAGGTTGGGAGCCACAAAGCTAGATGACCATCTGGTGTTGGGATATAGTCCTGAACAAGACAAACTAAATGTTTTTAAAGATCCTTTTCTAAATGATTATCTCTATTTGTCCTCTGACCTGGGCCTCAAAACCTTTCCTCATACCCATCCAGTAAGTCCCCTCCAGCTCAGATAAACACTTACCAGGGTGTAGAACAATCACCTCAGAGTCCTGGGCCATCTAAGAGAATGTCCTGTGATGATGGAATGCTCTCCATCTGCTACACAATACAGTAGCCAAGGACTGACTACTAAACACTTGAAATGTGGCTCATGAGAAGGAGGAACTGAATTTTAAATTTTACTTAACTTTAGTATTAATTTAAATAGCCATATTTGCCTAGTGGCTAACATATAGGCCAGTGTAGTTCCTCTGGGAAAAGGTTTATGTGCCCAAAGGTTTCTGTGGGATCCAGAAAACCATGAAACTCCGGCCCCATTCTCCTCCACTACCCTCCCTGAGCTCATCTCCAGCCTGAAGACAGAGAGACTAACTTCAAAGAAAACAGCAGAAAAGGAGCTCTGTGTCAGCTGAGCCCCAAACAACAGGTACAAGGGAACAAAGAGCCCGAACAAAAACTCTCACTGGTAAGGACTTTACCCTCTTCTGCCCAGGAAAGCAATTAACACCAGCAGCTGACTTTCACCTGCCGCCATTCCCTAGCTGCCTCAGAGCAAGTAGATCTACTCAGGGATGACCTAGAACATCCCTTAGCTGACGAAAGCTGACAAAAGTACAGGAACTTTTTGATGTACTAAGGTATAGAAAGCCAAGGGAAAGGAAATGAACTCCCCCACCTCCCAAAAAAGACAAAGTTAGTTCCATTACTTTTACAGACCTCAAAATTTTCATCAGGAAAATATATCATCTGTACATTTTCAAATACAACTTGATTCTTGCCCAGCTCCAACATACAGACCAAACTCGAATCTGACCAAGGACTCCAGATGAACATGTGTGGTATCCCAGCCTTGATTTCTGCCTCTCACACATATTTTCAGCCATTCGGCCTGGACACACAGTCTAAATCTACCAACAGGTATATCTGGGTTGAAAAACAAGTACTTCCTCAACCTTCTGGGATACCAAATGGATAAAGACTGGAGTAGCAGTGAGATGCTAGGTGGGTATCAGGAACTGTCCTATTTAAACAGCTCTCAGCATCAAGTAGAGGCAATCAGCAACTGCCCAGGTGTGTAATGTGTAAGAAACCTTTCTGGCCTGGAAGCAATGGACAAGCTGCTTAGTCAAGGTTCCCGTAATCCCTGTCTTGGCTACTTCCCTCATTGAAGAGCCAGCTAGACTGCTGCAGCGACACAATCTCTCAGAGGAAGGCAAACTGGATGCTGCAGATGGGGAAGAAAGGCTGAAAGAAAAAGTACATCTGGGGCAGGGGCTGTAGCTCAGTGGCAGAGCACTTGCCTAACACAATGCGAGGCACTAGATTTAGTCCTCAGCACCACATAAAAAATAAATAAAATAAAGGCATGTTGTCTACCTACAACTACAAAAAAATTTTACAAATTAAAAACTACATCTGAAAGGTACTATGTGGAAGAGGGTAATAACCATCCATCAAAGATTAGAAACTTTTTCTGAAGTTAGTATACTGAGTTTTTTTCCCCCTCCTCTCTCCTTATTCTATAAAAAGAGAGAAAAAGAAGAAGGAGGGAAAAACATGTTGCAACTTCCTTTTGCTACAGCACATGCTCAGGAAAAAACAGACCCAACCATTGCTTCACTCTCCCATCTACACTAGCAGACAGCTCCTTCACAAGCCCTCACCTCTGCTCACCCAGTTCCTGAGATGCAGGAAGCCGGAAGCCTAGACGGCCCAACTTTAGGGCCACAGAGCTCCGCAGTCCCCTCACCTGCAGTCTGCTGGCTCGTCCACCTAGGGAGCTAATCATAAGAAAGATGATTCTTTGGAGCAAGAAAGGAGTCCTATGAGGGCTCAAAGAAAGATAATAAAACATCTGCCATGGCTTCCGCCCAGCCATTTCTTTTTCTATCCACTTCTACATTCCTCCCTGGGCTCTTTGGGATGGTCCCCAACATTTCCTATCATCAGAAAGATTCCTGGGGGAATAGCTCTCCCTTCCCAGCCAAACAAAAGACAGGAGCACTCAGAGAAGTCCCTCATCCTTCCTAGAAACTATTCTGCTGGTCATACTTTCATCTGCACTCTTCCCTGCCTGTTTCAAGCTTGTGTTCATCAAAGCAATCCCACCCTCTATCCCTCTGCCCCTGTGCCTTGGAGATCCCACCATGTGTGTCTGTATCCTTTCCTGGCTACCCAGTTGCCCTGACTCTGTCACTCATCTACCACAAGCTCCCTGAACCTTTCTCTGGATATAAAACCACGTACCTGAGAACCTAGCCTATGAGAGTCAAATGGTAAAATGTCTGAAAAAATATAATCTGGATATTGGGATGATCACCCCTTCTCTAAACTCTACTACGACTTGTTCTTATCAGTGCAACAGTTTGTACAAAATAAGCATTCCATAAATATTTGATGATAAAACAAACTGCTAGGTCAACTAAGACTGAATTATAATGGGGTTATGGAGGAATTATTAGAGAGGCAGGATCACGAGTGATAAAGAGCAAGGTCTTAGAATCAGGCTCTCTCAGTATCAATGGCCTCTGGCCTGTGCACTTGCTATTTCTTCTGCCTAGTGCTTCCTTTCCCTTCCCCAAATATGTATCTTTAAGGCTCACTCAAAAGTCTCCTCCACAGTGAAGCCTTCCCTGATCTGCCATTTAAAACCACAATGCCACATCTATACTCCCAGAATTCCAGGACCTCCTTCCCTCTTTATTTTCTCCTTTGTACCTATCACCATCTAACAAACTGTGCCATTTAATTGATTATGCTGTCTTCCTTTGCTGGAATGCAAGCTCCAAGCACACAGGATTACGTGTTTGTTGCTTGTGTCTGTTTTATATACTGATACATCCCCAGAGCCTAAAATAATGCTTAGCACTTACTAAGTATTCAGTAAATAACTGGGAAAGAATGAATTAGTCTGAACATGTTTGAACATGTTCCTCTTCTGTAAAAAGGGGACTTTGTAGTATTATTTCAAGGATTAAGGAGTGTATAAGTAAAACATCTAATATAATGCCTGATACATGGTATCTGCTCAATAAGGACTTGTTACTAACCCAAGAAACCTTCACGGGAGTGGCTAAGCTTCCAACAATGTACTGAATGACAGAAGATGTTACATGTATCAAAATCAATCTGCTGTTCTGATCCATCCTTTGAGAAGCTGTAAAAGTCATTCTTGGCACTGCTAATTAATTTTCTTGCATAGAAAGTTGCTTTGGATCTCAGGGGGATAGAAGGTACCTAAGGCAAAGCCTGCTTTAAAAGGCAGGGGTCTAATCTTGAAAGAATCAACCCCATTGTTCTAAATTCCTCTCATCTCATATAGCAGAGGTATTAAAGAGGTCTAAACCTAAGTGGATGACCCCGACTACTCTTCCATTCTGTGCTAATCTTGCCATCTGGGTCTCCTGATGGCCAGTCAGCAGGGAAGACAGGAGGCAGGCATGGAACAGAATAAATGTTTATAAACACCAGGGAAATGAATAAGAATACTGCAGCCAAGAGAAAGGTGAAATGACACTGGTCTACAGAAATGGAGAGGATGCCCTCTGTCCTGGAAGCTCTCTAGGACCCAGGCTGACCACTTCTTTCCCAGCATCAGGTACTTTCCCAGCAGCAGGGAATGTAGTAACAGTGATGAAGAAAGAAAAGCATCCATGCAGAAGTCCTTCCGGTCAAGACTGAGCCCTCTGCCTTGAAATGAGGAAACTAGCCCGGTGGCATAGCAGTGCACGCCTATAATCCCAGAGACTTGGGAGGCTGAGGAAGGAGGATCTCAAGTTCAAAGCCAGCCTTAGCAACTTAGCAAGGCCCTAAGCAACTCAGAGAGACCCTGATTCTAATAAAATAGGAAAAAGGGCTGGGGATGTAGCTTGGTGGTTAAGGATCCCTGGGTTCAATCCCTGGTGTCATAGTAATAGTAATAAAAATAAATAAAATAAAATAAAACAAGGAAACTCAATGAGGTCCAGACAGGTTTGCTCAGAGTCCCATATATACAGTTGGGAACCAGGTCTCTCAGATTCTGCTTCCTGTACAAATGTGCGCTAAGAAAAGTGGCCTCATAAGGTTCAAACCTCTGACCTCAGTCTCAGGAACTTGGTGCTCAATGTCAGTCCCTCTTGCAACACACACGGGTGAATCCAGCAGATAGATAACCCTGGACTGCATCTGTGTGTCCCTGTGGTATGTCTGAAGCTAACTAGGAAAATGCCAAGAACTGTACAAAAGTTGGCACATTTCCTATTCTCCCTCCCTTAGTTAAAGTGCTCCAAGGGGCATAAGGGTCATCTTCATAATGGAGCAGGAAAAGGAGGGCCCCTAGAACAGGGAGAAGGAGAAACATCAATTCTTGCAGTTCTCTTACAAAAATGAGAATGAGAACTCCTTCACAGAAACACAAGTACCTTCTTGAGTCAGCAGATCTGAGTGGGTGGAGGGGGAAAAAAAAAAAAGCCTGGAAGATGCCTTCCAGCAGACAGAACAGTGACAGACACTAAGGGAGACGAGCTGCCATGCCCCTAAACCCTGAATTTTTTTTAAATGAGGGCATAGTCACTACTTGGAAATAAGAGGATACCAAAAAATTGCAGATGTGAATCTTTAAGGAATTTACAATTCAATCCAATATCTAAAGAAACATCCTACAGATGGAGAGATACATTTAAAAAGTGAAATGACAGGTATGAGTGTCTTGGCAGTTAGACATGGAGGAATGGGAAGACTCGCTTGTTTTGTGTGTTGGGCATTGAACCAAGGGCCTCGAGAGTGCCAGGTACAAACTCTGCCCATACCCACTACCACCCCACCCCTAGCTCCTAGACTCACTTTTGGCATGAAAGGCTTCACAGAAGAACAACCCTTGTGCAGGGTAGGATAGGTAGGTGTAGACAAGACAAGGCAGGGCAGGAAGGGGCAGAGAAGATACAGATGAACAGATGCAAAGGTCTGAGAATGGGAAGCAGAGTTCTACGGAAAAAACAAATGTAAGTCACTTAAGCTTAGGTGGGAGGAGAAGGAGGAGGAAGAGGAGGAAGAAGAGGAGGAAGAGGAAGAGGCAGAGGAAGAGGAAGAAGAAGAATGCATTCAGAAAAAAATGTAGACTGGAGCCAGACCTGGGAAGGATCTGGATATCTCATATATTCAGCAAAGGAACTCACTAATGGATTTACACAGGGAAGTTGTGTGATCAGAGCTGGACTCCAGGCAAATAATCCCCCTCTGTATGCTGTGGAACTGCAGGGGCAAGACCTTCCTTCCATCTCAGGGTTCTCAAAATAGGCCCTATTTCTACTGCCCATGCTATTGTCCACCACCATCTTTTTCTATTCCTTCATTCTCTAATTTCACCTACAATATGACTTTATTTTCTTTCAAAGAATCTGAGCCAAGGCAATGAGTCAAGACAATCTGTGATCCAGGAGACACGGTGCTGCCTCCTCTTCTCCTCCTAAGAGCACAGGGGAAGGAGAACACAAAGAGTATAAAATCACTGAGAATCACAGGCAGCTCTGCTGGACAGGACATATGCTTGTGAGCCTGGCGGTCAGAGGGGATAGCAATACCACTAGGCACTTCTATGACATAAGTATTAACAAAATAGTTACTCTATGCTCATTTTCTCCCTTGGCCTTCCAATAAGCCAGCAACCTGGGCGCCTGTCCCAAGAGGGAAGAAAGGCACAAGATGACCCCTTGTCAGTTGCTGCAGCAAAGCTCCAAGGCACATGTGGTCCTGTCACCAGTCCACCTGCATTCCTAGAATGCTCTGAGTTCCACACACCACCCTCTGAATGCCCAGGGCTGCCCCTCTGCTCCCCAGCCCCAAGACCCTTTGTGTTCTGCAGAAGTCAAGCATGAGAAGCAAGCTGCAGACTCTTCACTTGGAGAGCTCCTGTGAAGTCAGGTCTTTAGAATCTTACTGCCTTCTCCAAAGAATCAGAGACCAAAGAAGGAGGCAGGGACAGGGATGTAAGAGAGAGGGTATGGCTATTCCAAGGACAGGGACTCCTGTCAGAGTTAAAAATAAACTCTTAGCAACTACATCCAGCTCCTCCCCTCCAGAGACCAATGGGCCTTGGCAGATAAAACCTCTGGCTGCAGAGGAAATGAGGCCCCAGGGGATAGACCCAAGAGGTGAGTCAGGGATACATGGTCTGGGTATGTAACTCCGAGGAGGCAGAGGGCTCCCCAAGTCCCACCTCCTAGCTCCTATCACTCTCCCTACCACCAAACAAACCTTAATCCCAGAAAATGGACAGAGCCCTCCTGTGCCATGGTTAGTACCGACACCCGTGCAAGGGTTGGAAAAATCAGAAAGAAAGGAATGCCAAAATGAAACTGAAGAAAACACTCCAGCCAGTGTCCCTTGGCTAAGCAGATACTCTGGCTACCTGCACCCACTTCCTTAACTTGCTCCACAGGTCTCCGGGGTCCCCAGGCAGTAGACACAGATCACTAATACCTCTGCCCTTGATATCAGAGGGTAAAAGAAACTCATGCTTAGGTTAACATTCTGCAGGTGGCTCAGCAGGGAGGCCCAGGGGCCATGGCCTGACTCAGGAAGGAGGCCCAGAGAGCCAGGACCCAGTTATTCTTGGAAGCCAATAAGATGAGGTCACACTTTAGAATGCAGTAACCAGAAGCCCCACACTGTGGAGGTGGAGAGCATAACTTAGCAACGGGCAGAAGTACAAGCAGGTAGCAAGCTCAGTCCCAGGGTGGTCAGCGTGAGGCGTGGGGCAGAAGATGCCCCATCTGGGGCTCCCCAACTCATCCCACATATCCTCTGGCAAGAAGGCCTGCTTGGAGCTAGAACATGGAGGACCTCAGAGCTAAGCACAGAAGCCTTGTTTGCCCTCCTTTATCTAACCTCTTCCCACTGGGCAACAGGCAAGGCTGCTTCATAGAGCCTCTGTACACATGATTTTAAATGCCTAGAGAAGCACCAACCACAGCTCATCTCCCAGCACGTCTCCCAGCACTTAGAATAGCAAGTTGGCCAAACTGCCTACCAAGCTCAGGCGGGAAGAAAAAGGGGCAAAGTAGCAGGGCATGAGTGAGAAGTAAGATAAACAGGTCAGCAGTGTGGCAGGAAGACCTGGGACAGATATCAGGCCAGGCTGTGAGGGGAAGACTGCAGCAGTGGCAGGTTTATTTTTAGCTGTTGGGACAGTGGGGCTCAGTAGCAGTCCTGGGTCCTGTCAATGTCAGGAAGCCAGGCTGTCAATGTCCACTATAGGCTGGGAGCCTCCTAACAATATGGATAATCAAAATGGCAAGGTGATCAACCCAATCATCTCCCAGAGAGAGCAGGTAAGGAGTCCTGCTGGAGGAGGAAGGTACAGGAGTTGGCACAGGAGCAGTGCATAGGTCTCCTTTTAGCTCCCTCCAATCCCTAGGACTGGAGAGATCTCACCTTTGCTTCACGTTCAAAAGTAGAATATCAAGTAGAAGTAGATAAACAAAACAGAAAGAAGGCATCTACAGCTTTACTCCCCCAGCTTCCCAGCTTCTCTAAGACAGAAAAGGCCTCCAGCAGGCAGTCACAGAGTTTCTCCCTACCTCTGGCCACCTCTCACCTTCCAGATGAGTCCCAGATGGACGCTGGCCAGGAGATGCCTGGAAATGTCCCTCAAGAATAAGATGCCCTTTTGCATGACCCTTTTGGAGAGCTCAGGTTCCTAGTGGAAGGAACACACAGCCTGGCTGATCTTGGAGGGGCACATGACATGCAAATAGGGGTTGACCTTGAGGCTATGTCCCAGGCTCTACCATCTGCCAGCTGGCATACAGAGGTGTTTACTGGATCAGAGAATAAAGTCCCCAAGAACTCTACAATGCCACAGGCCAAGCCCAACCTCATGCCCCTTTCCTCTGTGCCTATGCCTCTCTTCCTTGTCCAACCAAATTGGATGGCCAGATACACAGGACCCCATAGTCCAAACCCCCAGGATTGAAACCATGGTTCTCACCAAGAGTGAATAGCCAGGAGAGGAAAGACAGCAGACACCCCCAGACATCACCTCTTCTTGCTTCCTCAGACTCTAGGTCTCACTTCTTACCCAGCTCTCTTGGGCTGAGTGAAACAACATAAATCCTAATTTCCTTGTCAGCTCTGAGATCAGCCTAGCCATCAGCTCAGAACATCCCACCCAGAACTGTGTCTTCAGGGCACAGCCACATAGTCAGAATAGCCTTCAAGCATCCCATGACTTCAAGTGAGAAAGAACTGTGGAGTAGGAAAAATAAAGAATTCCTCAGCACCACAACTACATAAGATCTCAAGGGAAGAGAAGACACACAGTGTGCCGAATTCACAGCCCATCTCACTGCAGTCACTAACTGGAACGCTTTCCAAGTCTTCACAGAAGAGGAGAAACAGCTGGTCGGTGATGATTATTAATTAACTGGACAGAGGCCTCCCTGGATCCCAGCATTATGCCTACCAAAAGGGCATCACACTGGCCCAGATAATGCTGATGGGCAGCCACAGAGCAAGCCAGCACCTATCCTGCCGGCCCTGGCCTCTGGCCTCCAACACTACCTCCTCCACTATCCCACACTGCTAGTGCTCAGGGGCTCCTGAAGCTAGACCCTGTGATGTAGACACTGAGGCCCAGAAAGTTTAACTGACCTATTCAAGGTCACACAATAAGTTAGCAGAGCAGAGACTAGAACCATTGTTGTTTGATGAGGTTTTTTTGGTTGTTGTTTGGTTAGTTTTGTTCTTTGCTTCCTTATCTAGCACATAACCCATAGAAACAGATTCATCTCTACTTATTTATATTTATACTTACAGATATTTACTTATCTTAACATACAAATTATCAGTATTTGCCTACAGACCAGAAAAGGCATAGCAACCTGATTGACTTACATACCTGGTGCATATTAAACTGTTCAATGGGATGTCCCCTTCTCCCTACCAATGCCCCCATTTACAAGGTGACCTATGTGGAAAGATGGGCTAGTGGAGCTCAGTTTTTGACTGCCATATTTATCACCCCAGTACTACCACTTTCTAGCAACCAAAGAACCAAGAAACCCAGACCAAAAGCAGGTGCCAGGGAACCAGGTCCCAAGATGAAGCTCTGATGCTGACACCGAGTAAGACCATGGAAGTGCCACAGAACCTTTCTGCACTGACCCAGCCTCTTCCTTATTGAGATGAAACAAGGCAAGAAAGATGACAAACATCAACTCCAAGTCGCTATTAAGTGTGGGTCCCTTTACCCCTGGGCCTGAAACCATCACCAACAGCAGCAGCAGCCCCTTTATAGAAGAACTCTACCCTGTCCACTCATCTCTCTCCAGGACACAACCACCTGGAAAGACTCAGTACAGGGAAGAGGAAAGAGGCCTCACATGACCCCTGGAAAGGCCTGAAGCAGAGGAGAGAAGGAGGGAAGTGTGAATTCCTGTGCTACAGATATCAAACCACCAGGGAGAATCCTGGCTGGGAACGTGGCAGGGTTGCACGAGAATTGTGAAACAATTCAGACAAGCAGATGCTCTTCGCCACCACTCTTCGCCACCTTGGCTGATATTCCCCCTGGCACAGACCCCTCATATCCCTGGGCTCTGTGGGTGACAGGAGTTTTGACCCTCCCCCAGCCCCAGGATTTGGTTAGGGATTAAATTTGCCTCCAGCAGTCCTGCGGCTTGGTTCCTCCAGGGCCTCCTCCAAATCCCCAGCACCTGCTTCTTAAGTCAAATTGTAGATGGATGGTGGCCCAACCCATCAGGTACCAAGTGGTCAAAATATTTTCTCAAACATGGATACCAATATCTTCTTCCTCCCAAAAAAGGGACCCTTTGCTTTCCAGACTCCCACCAATATGTGGCCCTGAGGCCCTGGGAAGGCTTTTCTCTCCTCTCCTAACAACCATTGATCCCAGATCTTAGCTGGAGATTATTTTCAAGCTCTATCAAAGCCCAAAACTCACTAGTGAAAAGGCACCATGAGCCGACTCAGCTTTGATCCTGCCTCAGTGATGCCAAGAGCTCTGGTGTAGTAGAGAGGGGTCAGGGACAAGGCCAGGGGGGATACACCTGGTGGCTTCCCTCAAGAGAGGGACAGGGTCTCTGAAAGCAGAAACCAGACCCTTCCTTCCAAAGTCCACAAACCCCAACGTCAGTGATTCTAAACATTTCTTTATAATATCGAGCCCCCCAAAATGTTAAAATCTGCTTTGACACAAAGATGGATTAGGTTCAATTCTGAGACACCAGTCCCTAGCAGTGAGCAAACGGGTCTCCTGCTCCTCCCACTTTGGCTCTAGACACATCTGACCTCACTAGGTCCTCCAGCAGACCTGCTCATTCAGAGGCCCAGCAATGTCCCACTGATACCAGTCAAAGCTTCCCTCAGTTCCTTCAGCTCTCACAGACATCTCTCTTTTAAAGTTCTTCTATTCTAACCAACAGTTTAGCCCCTAGACCAGCAAAGTCCAGTTTAACTTTCTGCAAGGATGAAAATGTTCTACTCTTCAATTCTGAAGCCATCAGGCACATGAGGCTACTAAACACTTGAAATGTGGCTGGCTTCAAACTTGTGATTCCCCGCCTCAGCCTCTTGAGTCATTGGGATTACACCACCACACCTGACAGCAACAGAATTTTTAACTTAGTTTTCATTCCTTCCTGCTCATTAATTTTAACAGCCACACATGGGCAGTGGCTACTATATTCCACAGTGCAGCCTTAGACTACATTGGTAAATTTACCTTCTCCAAATAGGTTTCTTGTCTGGCCCCACCACCTTCACCCAAATTTTACAGGCCACTTAAAATGATTAGATCCTCCCAGGACTATGCATGTTGTGTTTAGTAACCTGTTAGGTACCTGGAACCATACTGGATATAAAAGAGGTTGGTTTGGTCAGGAAGACCTTCCTTACCTTGGGATTCCACCCATCAAACCCCAATTTAAGATACTATCCAGCCACACTGCCCTCTCTCCCACAGGTGCACAGGATAAGATGTGCTGCACAGGATGCTGCCTATACTGGGGGGATGGTGGAGCTCTGGCATTTCCCCTTTTCTATGTCCAGACCACACGTGAAAGGCTCCAGTTGTGTCCCCTTCATGACACCAAAGGAAGCCACATGGAAGTAGCACTGATGTGACCTGCAGAGAGAGGCCCACTGGACAAAGAAAAGGAGAAGAAACTACATTACTTTGTTTCCTCTAGTCTATGCAATGGAAAGTTAAACAGGGATCAGTTATGGCAACATTCTATATTTTGTAATGCAATAACCCACTTCACCTAATCAGTGTTGCACAGCAGAGTAGGACAATAGTATGAGCTTTAATTAAATTTATCCAGCTAATACCTGAAAGTCACCATGACACAGTGAAGCAAGAAGCAGCAGAGGAACCACATGGGGAATACAACCAATTAATATGCAAATGAGTTGAGACTTGGTGTCCCTACCAAAGAAATAACAGAATCCCCATTTTCTTGTATAAATAAGAATAACAAATAATATTTCTATCAATCTCCCTTAAAAATTGGGGGGAGGGGGCTTTTTCCACAGATCGAAAACTCATGGAGCTGCTGAGTCTGAAAGCTGCCCCTCCAACTTTGGGGATTGTGGTTGGAAGGTAACAGATACTCAGCCAGCACCCACTGGCAAATAGCCAAAGGCAGACCTATGGGGAGCAGCTCTCCAGGCTTAAGGCACCCTGAAGTAACGGCCATCCCCATGCCCATCAATGTCACTGCAGTTAGGAAGTAGGGAGAAGCCTGAGGAGTCAGGCGACCTGGGCTTAATCCTGCCTCTGCCAGGTAAGTGGCTATGTTATGAAGCAAGCCACTCCTTCACTGTGGGCCTTGGTTTCCTCATCTGCAAAATGAGGGGGTTGGATGAGATGACCCCCTGAGCCCCTTCAAATTCTGCCTAAAGTATGGGCACAACTCAGAACTTCACAGGAAAGACAATGGGGAGAGGTCACAGCACCCACTGAAATAATTTAAACACCTGCTCTCCAAGGTGAAGGTAAAGAAGCAGCAGGGTGAGTTGGGACCATTTTTAAAGCACTGATTTCACTTAACAGGGCAAAGAAGTCACCAGGCCACAGGATATCTGTGCAGCCATCTCCCACCAACTCTCAGGGCTACAAGATAGTAGACTTCAGAAACTCGGTAAGAGCCCAGCAACTGGCCACAACCTTACCAAAGTCCTCAAGAATGGGCTCAGCACACCATGGACAGGTCTCCTGCCTCTTTTTCAGGCACCTTCCCAACAGTCACCAATCCTGCCTGTCCTACCACAACTTCCTCCCTTGCTGTATAATCAAAAGGCTCCTGGTTTTGAAAATCATTTCACTACTCAGCACCTAAAATTAATCAAAATCTAAGATCTGGATATCTCTTTGGTGTATGTGTCCAGAACAAGATTCTTTGAACCAGATTCCCCCACAGCTGTAATTATATCTTAGCCAATATTTGGATATGAAAGTGCTGTTGACGCTGCTGTCAGTCTCCAAATGCCTCATCTCTCCTTTCTTCCTCTATTATTAAGTTTTAACACAAAGTTGTGTGGGAAATCTCCAATTTAACAGTTGAGTCAACTTCTAAGATCTGGAAGCAGGCTGCCTGTCAAAACAGCCTGACTTCAATCTTCACCCACTTCTACCTGCAGAAAGATAAACTATGAGTGTTATTTAATATACTAGATTTTTCCTTTCAAAAATATTCAAAGAAAAATTCCTAAACTTCTGTCTTATTAGTTACAACAAAAATCTGAATTGCCACCCAAAAGCATTTTAGAGGGTGTGTGTGTGTATGTGTGTGTGTGTCTATTAAATAGAATAAGGAACAGAAGTTGGGAGGTTTTGTTCTGGAGTGTTTATATATTATAATCCAACTAACCAACATACTGAACAGCCAGTGTCCCCAGACTGCTGAAGGGTGAAGGCAGATGGCATCTCAGGAGAGAGAGAAAACTCTGCTGGAAAGAATGTCTGTCACTTCCTCAACCACAGGTTAACTGTGGTCAAACTGTATTCATTCACCTCTAATCTCCAAGGTCAGAGCCATGGTCCATCAAAACACCTCCTCTCCTCTCCCCTTAGTAACAAGTATGGAAAGAGAAGTCAAAGGCACAGTACAGTAGTCAAGACCCTGATAAATTCTCTCTCCACAGTCAACATTAAGCAACAACTGAGATTCCAGGACAGAAATTTAAAGTAAAAACCAAAGAAATCTGACAGCTCTGAGGATGAAAGCAGTAGGAAAATAGAGGCCTTAAAATCTAGAAATTGGACATGCTTGCTTTCTACATATCTATATATCTGATTGTATATGCCAGTCATTTCACCACAACTCATATCTGAGTTTAGTGTTTGATAACTGAAATACAGCTAGCTGTGTGGGCTGAAAGGGAAGAGGAAAATATAACACAGGAAGTATTTCCCTCCTCCAATCATTAAAACGCCCCAGGGGAAAGAGACCTGCCCTGTCACCTTTAGAGATGTGGTTGGACCTGAAACCCTTCTGAGAAGTGAACCTCTTACACTTCATCAGAGATCCATCCCATCACATCAGACCTCCAAGTCCATTCTGTTTAACTTGTGAAGTAAGTGGTGTTGCCACAAATCCTCATTCTCTCCCTACCATGTCCTCTCAAAAAAAAAAAAAAAAAAAAAAAAAGCTTGGGTTTCCCCAGTCCAAGAATAGCGTTTCCTCCTGCTGTCCACCGCTCGCGCGAGGCCGGGACCTAGGAGGCTGTCTCGGGTTTGCGGAATCAGCGCCCGGCCAAGCTGTAGCTTACAGACTGGGTTTACAAAGATCAATGGAGCTATGGAAACAGCAGACATCGCACCAGAGCCTACTAGCCTCCCATCTGGGGCCTCACAGGCACTGGAGGTAGGAGGGGGCCTGCTCCTGGATCAAAACAATCCCTCCCCCGCGCGCAGAGGACAGTGTCCCAGCGGAATCTCCAGCCTTGCGCCTCCTGGGAGGGCGCGCCCCACGGCAGCACGGCCGCCCTCGCAAGGCCCAGGGAAGTGAAATCACACATTCCGGCTCCCAAATAAGGAGCGAGGCTAAATAAACCTCTGAGATCCGACTTCTCCAAACCAACCGACCAACCAGCTCAATGAGTAATGGGTCTTTTGTGCCCGCAGAAAGAAAGAAAGGAGGGAGGGAAAGATTAGAAGCCACAAGCCCCGAAAATCACTTCCTCGAGACCTGGTGAAATAAGCAGAAGTGATCCCGAAGCCAGACCGTTGAGACTCGGCTGGATCCCGCTCAAACCCTAAAATGGCAGAGTCCTCACGAGTCCTCGTGAGTCCCCTCCACTCACGCCCGGAGGTGACCGGAAACTCGGTCTCGGCGGCGAGGTCTGCTGGGACCCGACCTTCGCCGCCACCCTCCCGCCCCTCGCCGCGCACCTCCGGGCACCTCGGGCGCCCTGGCCGGTCAGCCCCGCCGCGGCCCGTCGGTCGCCTGGGACGACGGGTCCGAGGTGAGGGTCAGCACTAAGCGCGGACCGCCGGTGCACTGCAGCGGCTCGATCGTGCTGGGGATTCGTCCCCCGAACCCCTTTCAGACCGGCCGCCCCTTCCCCGGGCCCCAGACCTACTTTGAGAGCGAATTTCTCCTGGGTCCTCTTGTTGAAGATCTGCAAAACTTTCCCGTTGATGCCCAGTCCCAGGACCTGGCTGGTGACCTTGTAGTCGTCGATGATGGCGTTCTTCTTGATCTGCAAGTTCGACTTGACGTGGAACTGGGGGAACTGCTGCGGGGGCATCGGCGGCGGCTGGGCCGGGGGATGAGGCTGGGCCGGGGCGGGGGGCTGAGGTGGCGGCGGCGGCGGGTTGGGGAACAGCACCGGCGGGGTCTGGCCTTGGGAGTTGGACAGCATGGTGCCCGGAGACGCGGGCGCAGAGGCGGGAGGGCCCGCGGCCGCCCCCTCCTCCGGCTCGGGACGGGGTCCCCGCCACCCCCCGCCCGGCTGCGAAGTTTGCTCCGGGCTGGAGCCGGTTTCCCCGCCCCGGCCCGGCTCCAGGCTCGGCGGGTCGCGGGGCTCCGTGGGTCCCACCGTGCGCGGCTGGCGCCCACCGGCCCTGTTCCCTCCCTCCCTCCCTCCCCCCGGGGGCCTGGCGCTCCGGGGAACGCGGGACGGCGGGGGCCCGGCCGGGGGGAAGCCGCCGCGCGACAATATACCCAGCCCCGGGGCCGGCGGCCGCGTCACAGGCTCGTCTGCGTCCGGGGCCGGTCCTTAAAGGGGAGGGTCAGAGGGGTGGGGCTTGGGGAGGCGTGGGTGTGGGGGAGGGGCGCGCCTTAAAGGGGAGGACGCGAGGCTCCGGGAGAAGAGGAGACCATGGGCTGGGCGGGTAGGGGCTGGAGGCTGGGGGACGGGAGAGGGAACTAGTTTTTAACAGAATACACGCAAAGGAAAGGGAGTCATATGAAAGTAACTGAATAATTCAGATGGAAAATCTACTGTTCTCCAGTTGTCTGGACCTTTTAGACGGCAGCAACGAATAGGGAGAGGGGCTGTATTTTGAAGGCGAGGGATGATTGGTAAGAATCCTGCCAGAAAAGACCTTGGGAGTGAGTTGGAGTGGCAAAGGCCATTCATCCCAGGAACAAGTGTCAGGCAAACATTGTTGTTTTCTTAACTGGAACATTTTCCTCTAAGTTTTACATCTCTTTTCTCATTAACTGTTTTCAGTAAAGATTTATTACTGTGTAACCATGAACAATGTAGTTGTTGTGCCTTTGAACATATTTTTATGTAAATAAACTAAAAAGAACATAGGGTGAGAAGAGAACGGGTTTAGCTTGAGACTGCTTGAATTCCACCTCCCAGCCTTCCCCGTTGATCTGCTGTGTGATCCTGAACACCCCTGGCACCTCTCTCTCTGGGAAGAATAGCTATATCTTTTCAGAGACTTCTGGACAGAATACGATGGGATAATGTGGCACAAGGGAAGGTCTGAGAAATGGTTCTGATTTCCAATATGGAAAAATTAGTCCCTGAGCCTTCAGGCATAAAGAGAAGTGAGGTGTTTTTTTTTTTTTTTTTTTTTTAGTTGTTGATGGACCTTTATTTTATTTATTTATTTATATGTGGTGCTGAGAATCGAACCCAGTGCCTCATACATGCCAGGCAAGTGCTCTACCACTGAGCCACAACCCCAGCCCCAGAAGTGGGTATTTTTAAAGAAGCCTACTTCTAGACTGGGTTAGCCCCAGGTCTTGGAGGAAGATACCAAAGATCTAGCTGGACCTTATAGCATTGTCCAGTTCAGAGAGGGGTCTGGGGAGGCCCAGACTGTAAGCTGCTAGAGAGTCTTTATACACATTCTGACAGGGTTTGGGGATGATCATTAAATACATTCCTGCTGGCCTTCCTGCTTTTACCAGTAGAGCAGTTGAGAAATGAGACAAAGGAATAAAACAGGTGAAGACAAAACCTCAGCTTAATTATGAATCCTGCCAAATTAGAGAATGAGGCTTGACCTATGGTCACACAGGGCCCCAAATATATCCCAACAAAATTCCAGAGGGAAGAGAGCATCCTTTAAAAAGTGCCCATGGGGACGCAGTTCTGGTGGGCAAGGCACAGGCCAAGTGTCTCCTCCCTCCTCAGGGAGTCAAGAATAAGGAATGTAGTCAAGTGCCAGAGTCACCCTCCCAGCGCTGTCCCTTAGAGACAGCAGGGCTCACTCTATGGACCAGAGGGAAATGAAGGAGGAGGGAAATGATTCCACTTACACAAATAGCTGCTCTTGTTAGGCAGCACTAATTTAGTGTCTACTGTGTACAAGGTGCCATGCTTAGCTCTGTGGTTGTGAACGGTGTTAATCTGGTGAGGAAGAAGAAAGATGCCAACAGGTACAAATGGGTCTGGGAGTGGAAAGCGGAAGGATTCAATTCTGTCTGCAGCCTGCCAGAGCTTCCTCCTAGGCTGCAGGATGGGTAGGGTTCCAGGGATTCTCCTGACTCTTCAAAGACTCTAGCTAAGGCCACAGGAAATGGAAAACGCTGTGACCTCGCCAGTTCTACAGGATTGCTGTCCCCTCCAGGAAGCACATACGAAGATGTCCCAGGCCTGAGGAAGGAACACAGGGATGAGGAGAAGGAAGGCTCCAACTGCTCAGACCTTTCCTCAGGTGGAAGGGCGTCGCTGGTGTGGTCTGACCAGGGCTCTGAATTGGTCCTTCGCAGAAGTTCTCTAGGGCCTTCCTGGTACTTGACATTGAGCCAGCTCCCCTCCACAAGGCTGGAAAGAAAATAAGTTCATTTGCCCTTTCAGAGGCAGCAAGGCACAGTGGGAAAACCACAGATTCTAGGGACAAATAAGAAGAACAGTCTCCAGACAAGTTCCCTTGAGAAGCCACTTAACCTCTCTGTATCTGGAAAAAAAAAAAAAAAAAAAGGCAAGAAAACTAATAAAATCTACTTTCAGGGATGAGTGAGAATTAAATGAAAGTATTTATGAGATCTTTTCATAAAGCATAAACTATCAGTTATCATGCTATATTAAATACCACCATTGCTCAAGCATTACTGCCTTGCTCCTCTACTCTGCGCCTACTGTCTAGGGACCTGTCCCTGACTTCAAAGCCACCTTTCCACCTATCTGGAGTTCTGGGAAGATGCTTTGCACTCCTTCTGGCCTGTAGAAAAGTATTTATCATTACCATAGCGCTGCGAGGTAGGCAGGTCCAATGTTATTATCACTATTTTACAGATAGAACAAACTGAGGTGCAAGGGGCTTTCACATATCTAACCAGTCTCAGAAGAGAACTTACCACTCAGGATCTCTTGCTGAGGGCTTCCTCCTTTAGTTCATCTCCTCAGTTATCATCTAGTAGGCAGTTGTACTGTTACATGCCAGGCACATGTGTTGTGTTCATGTACATGTGTTTTCTGGGTACTGTGTGTGCAGTCTCCACACACTGCTTTATATACTCTCAGAGTCCTTCTGTGTTCCACATAGCCCTGGGTAACTCCAGGAGGAATCCCTGGCTGGATTTCTGTTGTCCAATGATTCCTAGGTCATCAGGCTTCTGCATCTCTGGGCCACCTGTGACGAACTACTTTAAAAACTTCCAAAGTTGGAAGTCTAGGTGTGGTAGCACATGCCTGTAATCCCAGCAATTCAGGAGGCTGAGTCAGGAGATCATAGTTCAAGGCCAGCCTCAACCTAGTGAGACTCTCTGAAAATAAAAAAAAAAATGTTAAAAAGCTGGAGATGTAGCTCAGTGGCAAAGCATCCCTGGGTTCAATACAAAAAAGAAGTTGGAAGTCAATGGAGATGTAGCTCAGTGGTAGAGCACATGCTTAGCACATGCGAGGCCCTGGGTTCAATCTCCAGCACCACACACACCAAAAAAAAGTTGAAATCTAGATTCCAACTGTTGATACACAAACACATAAGCCATGCAAGACAGCACACACAAAGGCAATTTAAGAAACTCAGGTATATAGAGTTAATTATAATTCTCAGTTCATGACATACCCTGGTCATTGGATCATTGGTCTATTTAGTTAGTTTTAATAATTCAGTAGGCACCTATGAACCCACTACTCAGAATAAGAACCAGGAATTTGACAACAACATACACTGAAGGAGATGATTCTTCTACCTGCAAGCCATCCTTCTTTATCTTACTCAAGGTAACCATCATCCTGAATCCTAAGCTCAAAGTGTCTTAAAAAGGAAGACAGACCAGCAACTTAGAGAGGTCCCCACCGGTAGGGAGACCCTGTCTCAAAATAAAATATAAAAAGGGCGGGGAGTGTGGGTCAGTGGTTAAGCACCCCTGGGTTCAACCCCTGGTATGAAAAGAGAGAGAGAAGGAGGGAGAGAGAAATGAGTGGCTTAGTCAGTGAGATGCAGTTAAAATAAGGAAACATCTGTCATAGTTTCAAAGTATCCTCTACCTTCTCATGGAGACAATAATGATGATGCTGAAGATGATTACTGAGTGGCCAACACTGTGTTCAGCTCTCCAGTCACCTTGTCTCAATTAAATCTCATAAGGATCTGTAGCTGAGATTGCTATCTAGCCATTCTAATGCCTATTTTTCCCCTCTTTGACCATAAGCTAAGCACACAACTACCCGGAATAAAACATATCTCCCAATTCCTCGAACTCCATTACCTCTGGTTGCATTCATGAGATTTAAGCTCTAGCCAATGACCTGTAAATGGAAATAGTGGAGGAAAAGAGATAGTTCTTCCTCTCTTTCTTCTTTTCTCCTTCCTGTTGGCTGGAAGAAAATTTAATGGCTGGAGCTTGAGCAACCCTGATGGTCCATGAAGTAGACTACAGGTTGTGGGAGACAGAGGAAAAGGACAGGAGGAGCCTGTATCATAGTAAACACGGATCCATTTTATCAGCCCTGAACCACCTACCCAGACTTTCATAGGAAAAAAAAAAAAAAGTGTCCTTATTGAAGTGACTAATGTCCTAGGTTTTCTATCACTCACAGCTAAACCTTATCCTAACTAGAACCCAACCCCATGAGGTATGTACTTTTATCCTCACATATCTATTATATATAGGAGAAAAACTGAGTTCTATAGAAATTAAATAACTCTCAAAGTCACTTCAATAAGGACACTTTTTTTTCTATAAAAGTCTGGGCAAGTGGCTCAGGGCTGATAAGATGGATCCGTGTTTACTACGACAAAGGCCCCTCCTGTCCTTTTCCTCTGTCTTCCACAACCTGTAGTCTACTTCATGAACCACCAGGGTTGCTCAGAGGACAAAATTCAAGTATTTCTAACCCAAAGTCCATGCATATGGCCCCTGCTAAAAATCCTGAGCAGAAATGTAACCCCATATTCTTCTTGATGTCTGAAATATGGTACCTGCCATTCCTGGGCAGGAATAACCTAAGTATAGGCTATACTTTCTGTTTTAGATCAACTCTCCCACACCCCAATTTCCTTCAATCTTGGCCTAATCTATTACAGAGCTTAGGTCTATGTTCATTTGTATGGCTGGGTTCAGTTACAGGAATCCATGATGATCTGTCTTCTGAAGCTTCCCCCACTTTGCCTTCACACCATCAAGGAGTACACATTTACTAATTTAATATGATATGGCATTTACTGTGATATAATTTACTATGATATGGCATTATTGGGTGGATGTTCGAGGGTGGAAATCTGTGGAGGTGAATTTCTTGGAAATGTCCAGATATCTCTGGAGGAGATAGAGTCCTTCATAGGCCAGTGGCCCTTAGACAAAATACTGCAGGAGAGGGTGTCCTCTGAAATCTCATCCTTGAAAAGGACAATGACTTGAGACCAAGGAGAAATAAGCAGTCTTCATGTCATAGGCTAGTATTTCTTAGATAAAATGAGAAATTTTCCAAAGCAACAGTGACAGACACATAAGAATCATTAATCACAAAAAAATTCTGACCCAGAAAATGACTTCACAACTTTAGTTTCAACGGCATCTGTCATCCCTTCCGTTGCACCTTTTCTGAAGATGCTGAGGGCTTATTGCCCAAAGTGTCATCAACAATGATCTTCATGAGAACATCCTGGGCAAAGAAATGCTCTGCTCTTCCACTAGCAATGCCCTTGTCTGTACCCATCCTTTTGACAGTTTAAGCCACATCAGGGAGCAGCTGGAGCAGTGGTTAGGAATGAAAATGGAAAGAGAAAGAAGGAAGTACCCAAAGGGGAATGGAAACTTCACGTCTGCACAACAGACATAACATGGTCTAAAAGGACTATAGAATGAATCCTTCCCTTTGGTATGAGAAGTACAGGTGAGAGAAGCAAATATTCACTTGGATTCAAGAAGGTGCAAGGCTGTGTTCCTGTACTACAGGTTCCGCCCCTGCCACTATATCCTGCCACTCAGATAAACATGCAGCCTGGATGATGAATTAGGGAAGGGAGAAGAGAAAAAGGAACTTGCTGTCCAGGAACACAACCAGGGTGGGTCAACCCAAAAGATCAGTCAACAGATCTTTGCTGGGTGACCTGGTGATACCTGAGATTTTTCTCCTTCCTTAGGATAAAGGGAAGTGAGAGGGTAGAAAAGGTAGGGAAGAGATGTCCAAGTGTGTATAGGGAATGAGCAGAGATTTCTAAGGGTATAACAATAAATAGCTATACATGAGAACATAATTTTGAGGCAGCAGAGCATGTGAGAATCAAGCCCAGGGTTCTGATCCTAGCAGCACCGGACTTTTTTGTATAATAAAGGAGAGCATATTCCCTAGATTTAATAGAAGAGCAACATTTTGAACTGTTCTTGACAGATGGTAATTGGCCTCTATAAATGTGAGCTATTGTTATATGATAGGTGCTCTCATAAGATCATCCCATTCAATCCTCTTGACAATGCTCTAAGTGATATTATTTCTGCTGTTTTCATCATGGAAAATACAATGGTTCAGATATGGGTGCAGTGGTGCATGCTTGTAATCCCAGCTACTCGGAAGATTGAGGCAGGAGAATCCTGAGTTCAAGGTCAATCTCAATAACTTACTTAGACATTATTTCAAAATAAAAAATAAAAAGAATTGGTGATACAGTTCAGTGATAAGAATCCCTGGGTTCAATGCCCAGTAATAGCATTTAAAAAAAATGTGGCCCAGAAAGATCAAGTAATAGACTGTCATAGTTAGAATCTTGAATGTCCTCCAAAAACCTATGTAATGATTGGTCCTCACCCCATGATGCTATTGAGAAGTGGGGGGGCCCTTAGGAAGTGGGGCCCAATGGGAGGTTTTAGGTCCTCCCATCGTGTCCTCAAAAAGGATTATGGGACACTAGTCTTTTCCTCTTTTTCTTTCCTTTCAACCACAAAGTAAATAGGTCTCCTCTGTCATGTACTCCCCACCATGATGTGGGGCCTTGACTCAGGCCCAAAAGTAGCAGAGCCAACCACTATGGATGGAAACCTCCAAAACTGTGAGTTAAAATAAATGTTTCCTTTTTTAAAATAGATTATCTCAGGTAATTTTTTTTACAGTAATGGAAAGCTAGCTATCACACCAGCCAAAGTCATTCCATAACCGTAGGAAATGAAATAATTCATTCTATAACCAGGGGGAATGAGTCATAATTCCAACCAATGCTCTTTCTATGGGTCTCAAAACCCATGTTCCTAAATGCTCTTATGTGTGGTCCAGCTACCTGACACTTACCAGCCTATCTGCGTGGCCCAAGGGAAGGCAACACAGTTTGCAATTGCAAACTACTCAGAAATTCCATAGACTCTGTATCTAAATGAAAAAAGTCATTTAAGCAGTAATGAAGCATCTTACCGATGCTCAGAAATTTGGATTTCAGATTTTCTAATTAGCAATGCTCAACCTGTACTGTTTGTTTTGGGCTTGCTCATCCCATGACAGATAAGGTAGGAGCTAAGCTTTTCCCCACATTTCTCATAAAGTTGTGAAAACTACAACATTGTAGAGATTAAAAGGACCCATGGAGATCTCCTGATCCATCACCTTCCTCCAAGGACCACATGTACACCATCATATAGGCAGGTGTGTGACCTTAAAAACTAGTCTCATAAAATTTCTGGTGTCTTTTTACACCACAAGAGGAAGTTATGGTTTTTGTGTGGCCCCTGTAGCATATGTTACGGGCAAGTCCCTTTCATTCCTGGAAGTGCATTCGTTGATTCTGGGGAGAGATTGACCCATGGCCCTGGATAGATGTTTAGAGCCTCCTCCAGTTGGGCGGTCATAGATGTCCTGGAAGAGAGAAGGTATCATGAAGGCTAGCCTGAAACCTGCATCTACCCCCCGACACCCATCAACTTTCTGCCCCCTGTCATGGCAACAAACATTGACTGACACCAGTTAGTGCCAAATGTGCTGGGCATGGGAATGCCCGGAGACCTGTGATGCATGTGTCACCTAGTGGAGGTGCCAGACAACTCTAAGTGCCTTGTCACACCACACACATATGTACAAATGGTGGTCGAAGGTGTACATATATGTAAAATATACATAAAATTTACCATTTAGCCATTTTTCAACATACAATTCAGTCGTATTGTGTCCTTTTACATTGTTATGCAACCATCAGTACCATCCATCTCCAGAATTCTTTTCATCTTGCAAACTGAAACTATGTCCCTGTTAAACAATAGCTCCCATTCTCCCCTCCTTCCAGCCTCTGGAAACCACCATTTGACTTTCTATCTCCATGAATTTGCATAGTTACCTCAGATAATTAAATATGATAACTGTCCTTTTGTTCTGACTTTTCTTCAGCATTATGCTTCCCAATCCGTCCATGTTGTAGCCTGTATGAAAATTTTCTAAGCCTGGATGTTATTCTGTTGTATGAATATACTACATTTTACTTATTCATTCATCCATCCATGGACACTTGAGTTGCTTTCACCTTTGGCTGCTACAAATAAGGTCACTATGAATGTGTATACACCTATCTGTTTGAGTCTTCGCTTTTAATTCCTATGGGTAAATCCCTGGAATGGGATTGCTGGATCACGTGGTGATTCTATGTTTAACTTTTTGAGGAAGCTACCTAGTGTTTTTCCATAGCAGCTGCACCATTTTACATGCTCACCAACAGAGCACAAGGGTTTCCACATCTCCACACTTCAGCCAACTCTTGTTATTTACTTTTGTTTTGTTTGTTTTATTAATAGCATCCTAGTGGAAGTAGTCTTGAAAAGCATCAAGCACAGTGCTCCAGGTCTCGAAAATGGAAGAGATTTATCCAGGAAGCCCCAGGAATGACATTCACCTGGGCCTCTAAAGATAAGCAAGAAATCTTCAGGCAGAGGAGGAAAACCACACAGGAGAAAGAGCTTAATAAGCACACAGAAGTGGAAAGAGAAAAGAAAAATTGTATGGCCTATTTTAGGCACAAGTGGGGGTCAGCACGGCCTGGATTGGAATGTAGTTTATAGGGCAGAAATGTCAAGATGTGAGGCATGAGCCGGATGCAGTGGCTCACGCCTATAATCCCAGCTGCTCGGAGGCTAACACAGAGGCTCACAAATTCAAAGCCAGCCAGCCTCAGCAAAAGCGAGGCACTAAGTGATTCAGTGAGACCTTGTCTCCAAATAAAATACAAAATAGGGCTGGGGATGTGGCTCAGTAGTCGAGTGCCACTGAGTTCAATCCCTGGTACCCCAAAAAATAAAAAGAAAAGATGTGAGGTACAAGAAATTCTACTCAGGAATTTCTACCTGAGTAGAAATTCCACTCAGGTTTTGGACTTTGGAAAACAGGGAGATATTGGTAATATATATGACAGTGCTGTATGAATTGCAACATATTTTATGATGTAAGAATTTAGAATGATTAAATATATAGTTCAATGGAATTATTACCTCCATATTGTGCAGTCCTCACTACCATCCCTCTCTAGAACTCTTCATCTTAAAAAACGGAAACTGTACCTACTAGACAATATCTTCCTTTCCCCACCTGCAGGATGCCCAGAAAGTGATGGCAACTTCTGGCATCTACCTGGTAGGACACTGGCTTCCCAGGGTGCTGACACTGGTCCATTCCTTCCCTGTTGGCTTCCAAGTACAAAGGTAAATGAGCAACACAGATGGTCCACCTGTGTTGACATTTCAGGGTCGAGGGGATACTGCTGTCCCTTACCTGGGGCTTTCAGGTCAGCAAGGACATCTCTCCTGGCTGATAGCACACAGCCACAGGGCCCCATATTACAAGATTCTGAGTCATTCAGACTCAGAAAATCTTTTTTTTTTTAATTTTTTTTAGTTGTAGCTGGACACAATGTCTTTATTTTATTGCTTTTTTTTTGTATGTGGTGAGGATGGAACCCAGGGCCTCACGCATGCGAGGCAAGCGCTCTACCGCTGAGCTACAATCCCAGCCCCCAGACTCAGAAAATCTTAAAGCCAAGCTGCTACCGACCTTTGACAATCCCTTCTAAGCCTAAACGTGGTCCAAAGGATGCCCTCCTGATGCCGTTGTCTCACTGTCCCTTCTGCCATGAAGACAGAAATAAGGAGATGTTCTCTGTATTTGACCTACAAGAAATTTACAAAATCATAGATTTTTTTCTTTTTATGTGTGTTGTTTTGTTTTGTTTTGAAATTTTGGATACATGCTCATGGTACAAACTGCAAATCCCAAAAGTCTGTATACAGTAAAATGTCTCTCTCTCTCCTACCCTAACTACCCCCACCCCCAGTCACATAGTTCTGCACCCAGTTTCTTCCTGTATCCTTCTAGAGATATTTAAGCCAGTCCAACCATCCACCTAGGAATTAGCAGAGATTATGTTTGGCCTAAATCCCAGGAGATTTGATCCTATGGTCAGAAGTCACATTGTTAAGAGGAAAATCTTGGTCTAGGCCATGCACGCAAAGTCAGATAGCTCGGATAGCCCAGTGCAGCCCTTATTCTGGAGTTCAAGGCGACCTTACAGGAATATGAGGCTTCTCCAGTGAGAGAAGTGTAGCTAAGAATTCTCCTCATGGAGGGATAAGGTGGGAGTCGGGCACACAAGCAAGGAAGAAGGGGATCAAATTCTGAAAAAGGAAAGATGGGGAAGGATGCTACTCTGATCATCTGCCTGGTTGATTAAACACTTGTATTTGAAGGTCAAGTTGGTGCCAAGGCCCCTCTAATTCAGGCCAAGAATGACCAGAGGAGAGCAAAGAGGGGCGTGTGGGCAGCCTCTCCTCTGGGCCTTCCCCAGGCAGGTCAGGGCTGAGCAGAGGTGTTTCTTCATGACTTGGTGTAATCATAGCTGCCTGGCCAGGGCTCCTGCCCGCGTCACTGCCCAGGAATCTGATTCTTGTTTACCATGAAGAACTATGGTTATTACAAAGCCCAGTGGCCCTCCTCCAGCTTCCCAAAGAGTTTATAGAAGAGTTCAAGGCCTGGGATGGGTAGCTTGGCCCAGGGAGAATTGATGATTGGGAAAATCAGTAAGCTACCTGGGGCCCTCACCCTCCCAGGGCTTCCTCACCAAGAGAGAGACCAGAGGGATTCCAGGGCCTTCCCCTGCCAAGACACCTCAGGCCTATCTTCCTATAGAATTGGGAAAAGAAAGAACAGGGAAGCGGGAGAAAATGAAGTAGAGAATGGCCAAGAAACCAGGAAGAATCAAGTTGAGTGTGACAGTACCTATTGTGTACTTGGCTTTGTGTTAGGAAACAACAAGTGCTGGGGGTGTAGTTCAGTGGTGATGGAGGGCTTGCCTCACATGTGAGAGGCTCTGGGTTGATCCTCAGCATCACCACCACCAAAAAAAAAAAAAAGTAACAGAAGCCTAGAGAGGGGGTGAACTGTGAACCCTCTGAGATTTATGTTCTGCTAACATTGTATCTATCCCTAGTGATTTACCAAATGCCTGTCACAAAGTATGGCACTGCATTTTTGCTGGATGGATGAACTGGAGGCTGGTGGATGGCAGACAGAGAAAGATAAATAAAAAAAGGTTGAGACAACAGCTTCCGTTAAGTTTCTGAGAAGACTGTGATCCCATGTGTTGACTCCATCCATGCTCCCGAAGAGCTCTACTAGGTGTTACTAAAATCCTTCCAGTGGCCCAGATGAGGACACTGAGGCCCAGTGAATCTAAATGATTTCGAGTAATGCCTGGAGAGGGGCTTTGAATGCAGGAAGCAAGGACCCAGCACCTGTCTTCTTAGCTACCATGTTCTCCAGACAGGGAGACAGACGTATGACTGCAGCAATTCGGGACCAGAGAGCTTCATATTAGAGGTTTTCTTCAACCAATTCCGCTGCCATGATTCTGATCTCCATCTCAACCCCCAGATGTGCATCTATGGACCCCAATTCTAGGCTCAGAAAGCACAACAGACATTAAGACTATCATTTCTGTCCTGAATGTCATGTGGACCAAGTGCATCATGTGGGTCAAGTGTCATTTCCGTTATGTGGATATTTTTGTCTCACATGTCATTTTTACCACTTGTAACATTTTTTTCATGTGTGTCACCATTTTCTGCATGTCACTTATCACCCCTGTGTCGTTTTTCTCATGTCATTTTGGTAATATGTGTCCTTTTTGCCCATGTGTCACATCGCACAATTGACACAGGTGTCATTTTCCCCACTGTTGTTTTTCACACACATGTCACATGCATCACTTTCATTTGTCATTTGTGTCACCTTTCACACGTGTCACTCCACATGTCATGTGAAATGTGTTTTCGTGATGTGTCATTTTTATACACGTCATTCTTCATCTTGTCACCTACGGCATTTTTGCATGAACTTCACTTTTGTCACAGGCCACGTCTCTATGACAGAAGTGATGCACTTTTGTCACGTGTCCCTTCTGCCATGCATCTTGCATATCATATGTGTTGCTTTCATCGTGTGTCACACGTGTCGTGTGTTGGGTGTGACCTGCATAGTATGTGTCACATATTCTAGTAGCCGTATCATGTAATGTCAGGTAGGTCATGTCGTGTTCTGTTCTTTTATTATTGATGTGATGTTGTGCTGTTGTGGTAAGAACACTTAACATAAGATCTACCCTCTTAAAAAATCTTTAAGTGGACAAAACGTTACTGACTCTAGATTCAGTGGTATGTAGATCTCTAGAACTTATCTGTCATGCTTGCCTGAAACTTTATGCCCATTTTCTACTGACTTCCTATTTCTCCCTCTCCCTAGCCCCTGGTAATCACCAGTCTTTTCTTTGATTCCATGAATTTGACTTCAAATACCTTAAATAAGTAGAATCTGCATACTATGTCTTTCTGTGACTGACTTGTTTCACTTAAAATAATCTTTGTAAGGTTTGTCCACATTATCTCATATTGAAAAATTTCCTCTAGTATCCCATTTAGGGGGTGAGGGTACTGGGGATTGAACTCAGGGGTACTCAACCACTGAGCCATATCCCCAGTGTTTTATGTAGAGACAGGGTCTCACTGAGTTGCTTAGCACCTCATCGTTGCTGAGGCTGGCTTTGAACTTGCAATTCTCCTGTCTCAGCCTCCCAAAGTGCTGGCATTCCAGGCATGTGCCACTGCGCCCCACTTACTATCTCATTTTTTAAATTCACTACATCTTGGCTACAATGAATAGCGCTACAACAAATAATTAGTACAATTATGTATTTTCCAAACCAAGATTTTAAAAATCTTCTAATTTGTTCAAGATCTTGGTATGAAAGCCATAAAAAGATGTGGGCCCCAGGGACCAGGGCACAAGCCCAATGTCCTGCATGGCTGAAGTGCTCTTTCCTCCCCTTCCTTAATACCTTCTCCTCCCCTGTCGCCTGAACATTGTTCAAATGAGGAGGTATTTCTGAAACATCAGCTTGGTTCATTTACTCCCCACACAGCTGTCTGCTCTCTTCTCCCTGGGAAGTTGAGCTTACAAGGTACTATGAAAATCAGGTCATTTTCACTGTTTTTCAGTGTTTCCAGAGGCCATAGTGCTGCAAATGGAATGTTGACGTGGGATAATTACATTGGCCCTGGCATGCTGTTTTCTGACTACCATTTATCCATAATCGATTCCTGAAAAAAAGACAAAGGACATGAATAATCAACCAAGCAGATGGAGTGTCAGGCAGCCAGGCCAGGAGAGAAAACACGGCTCCCTGAAGGAAGAGGGAGGAAAGGCCTCTGGCCCATGGAATGTGTCTGGGGACAAACTGGCTGAAGAAAGGTGCATGGCTCAGACCTGGCCGGGGCAGATAAGATGTGTGTAGCAGGAGCCAATTAATCACAGGCCTTGTCCTTTTACACTTCTGATAGCCATGGAGAGCTCTCTCTAGGAAATGGAAGGAAGTAGTAAGGAAGCACCCCAAAGATATCACATGAAGGGGCAAGGACGGGCATTGGAATAAGGTTGAAAGATCATCAAAAGTTCTGGAAACCACATATTTAAAGATACTCCTTGTAATACACACACACACACACAGGAGGCTGCTAGAGCCTGTGGTGGGGCTACAATTTTCTCTGGCTGGCGTCTGCTTTGCCTTTAGGTCCAGCTGAAGAGATGAGACCAGGCTTTTATCACCAGGCAGTTTCACTTCCTGTTTTCTCAGACTGAAAGCATCATCATCATCATAATGATAATAATAATTCCTTGCCTTCGCCTTCTGTTTATCTAGGGCCTCCCAGAAGTGTGTGTGTAAGTGGGAGGAGGGAGTTTAGCCTGTCTACTGCATTGAACCACAGCTGAGGGAGGAGGCAGGCATGGAGGTGGGGTGGGGGAGAGAGCAATTAGCAAAGGAAATTAATAAGCTCATTTTTTTCAAAAGGAGGGATATAAGTAGGTTGGTGCCTCCCCAAATGGCTATTTTCACCATGGAGACATTTGTAAATCCCTTCTCCCGAGGGCCTCCAAAAAGAAAGCCTTCTCGTCCTCCAATCTGAACCCCCCACCAATCGAGATAATTTTTGTCAACTGAGGCCCAAAATCACATAGCTGATCAGGAGGAAAGATAGGACCAAACCAAATACTTCTTCTGCATCTATCAAGAGCTGTAATTAAGAAGGGAATTTCCAAATCTAAGGGGAAGTTGCGAAGTTGTTAGGAAAAACCATAATTATTTCTGCCAAGGAAAAAAGTATGTAGTTCTTACAAACTCAAAACCCTAGGACAATGAGAAAGTCCTGACAATGTCTTGGGAATATCTAAGGTTATGATGAGGGTAGGAGGAGTAGCTTCCAGACTCAGGCCAGGGCCACAGGTTCACGAAGCAGAGGTGAAGAGCTGTGCTTGCAGGACAAAGGCTGAGCACTGGCCAGCCTCTGGGGGATGAGCGCTGAGTGGAGGGAAGCGGGGGAGGGAGACAATATCTTGATGACAATGGTGACACAGTCCTCTTTAGGTCCTGCCCTCCCCTGGGGGATCTGAGGAGAAGGGGAGGGAGGGAAGAGGCAGGTGGTTTAAGAGTCCTTTCAAAATGAACAAAAAAGACAGGTAAAGAGAAACAATAGAACCTCCAGAGAGACTCTCTAATTAATTGAGTTTAAAAAAAAAAAAAAAAACTCTCTCTCAACACAAAGACAGGCTGAGACACTTTTTAACTACACTGAGAGTTGGTGATATCACACATTTACTTATTGTGATAATTATTGTTGCTAGATCTCTTTTCCCCACCAAAGGACAATCAGGAACCTGGGGCTGGATGATGAGTGGCAGGTTAAAAATGTGAAAATGAGAAAAGTCAGCTGTGACTCCATGAATAATCAACCTCATGCTGTCAGTGTTGAATCAGTGCAGGGAAGGAATAATAATGATATGGAACTCTTTCCATGGTATTCACTCTGTATCAGACACAGTTTTAAGTATTTTCCCACATATGTGTTCATTTAACACTTGCAGCAACTGTTAAATAGACAATTACTATGCTGATGATATTGTTCATATTCATTATGCCCTCATGGTCTTAGCATCCCTGAGCCGGTCCAAGAATTTGGTTCCCTAGTCCCTCGCCTCTGCTCAAGACCAGTTACCTAGTTTGGAAGACCCAGTGCAAAAGGAAAAGGCCCAGTGCAAAAAAATAATTCTTTGTTCAGAAATTATTAAGAATTTCAGGACAGTAACAGCAAACCATTAAACCTACTAAGCAAAGGTCCCTCCCTGTGTGACTACACTGGTCTTCACCCATGAAGCTGGCCCCAAATAGAACCTCCTGGAATTTTTGCAAAGAACTGGCTTTTATATCCTGCCCTATATATGCCTAACTCCTGAACAAGGAAAAGGAGAAGGAGAAAAGCATATGGGGGCGGGGAGAATGGAAGAACTTTGGGCAAAGGGGAGGGGGCATGGGGGCAGGAACAATGGTGGAATGAGATGGACATCATTACCCTAGGTACATGTATGACTGCACATATGGTGCAGTGCTACATTGTGTGCAACCAGAGAAATAAAAAGTTGTGCTGCATTTGTGTACAATGAATCAAAATGCATTCTGCTGTCATATATACCTAATTAGAATAAATAAATTAATTAACATAAAAAAGAAGAAATTCTTCCAAGTGAAGCTACTTGCCAAAAAAGAATAGCTTTAAGTAGGTATCATTGCACTAGGGGCTCATTTTGGTTTTGTAAACCTCTTTGAGTGAGCAGAGGATGACCTTTTGTTAGTTCCACTTCCGCTGTGCCTCTGTTTCAATCCCACTGATAAGTTAATTTTTTCTGATTCTTTATAAATATTTTTATACATTAAAATACTTTCTGAAGAATTTTTTAAAAAGAACAGAAAAGCAAAGCATATCCTACCTCAAATATATTGGCCTTCTGTGAACGGCTTTGTTGAATAAGGTATTCCGCAGCTAAAAGGAAGTTCAAAAACCATGATCTAGGTGACTCTGAAATCTCTCCTATTGCTATATTAGGATATTCATCTCTCCTCACACCCTACCTCTAATGGGTTGGCAATTCTGGCTGTATCCCTGTATCCTACCCTCTTTTCCATCTCCTGTGCCAATGTCCTAGTTTTCTCCCATCTAGGTAGTCCACTGGATCCCTAACTAGATTCCCTTGCTTTCAAGCCCATTTTCCAATCCATCCTTCATGCTGCTTATTTGGGGACTTTTTGCCTCTTACATTGTCAATATCTCTAGGGCAAGTGCTCCATTCCTAGTTACCTATGCATTTTTCAGTGGCCCCAAGAGTGGCTCATGCTTGCTGGGTACTTATGCAATGCCTCCCTTGGAAATACCTCTCCTTTCCCATCAGGCCCATGTTCTGGACTACAGCTCAGCCTTTTGAACTCAATCAAGGGAGTGCTGCCCTTCTGTCCAAATTCCAAAGAAAAGTATGACATCCAAAGTCTGATCTCACATTATGGTCGAAATGTAACCAGTTGGAAAGATCAGGAAAATTTGCTTCCTAGGGGTCAGTAAGGGATGGTTTAGTAATAATGACGAGATGCTCTGAAGAAAGCTAATGGGTGTTTCTTGAGAGACTTATTTGGCTTGGCTTCAACCACAAGGCAGAGACCTGACTTCCATAATCTTTACTACCCTTTGCAAAGTAATTGGTTTGTTTAAACAATCAATATGATTTAAAAAGAGTGATGAGCCGGGCGCGGTGATGCATGCCTGTAACCCCAGCACTTAGGGAGGCTGAGACAGGAGAATCCCGAGTTCAAAGCCAGCCTCAACAATGGTGAGGCGCTAAGCAACTCAGTGAGACCTTGTCTCTACATAAAACATAGAATAGGACTGGGGATGTGGCTCAGTGGTTGAGTACCCCTGAATTCAATCCCCAGTACCAAAAAAATAAATTAAATAAAATAAAAGAGTAATGGCCTTGATTGCTACTTTAAGCAAGAAATCACAATCAAAGATGGCTTACTTCAATGTTTGAAAAAGTCCTACCCTGACCTGCATGCAGTGGTGCACGCATGTGATCCCAGGGACTCCGGAGGCTGAGGCAGGAGCATCGCGAGTTCAAAACCCAGCCTCAGCAGTTTAGCAAGGCCCTATGCAACTCAGCGAAACCCTGTCTCTAATAAAATATATAAAAGGGCTGGGGATGTGGCTTGGTAGTTAAGTGCTCCTGGGTTCAATCCGTGGTGGAAAAAAACAAGTTTTACCATGATCTTATTTTAAACCTAACGTAAATTACCTTAGGTCCAGAATGTGATCATCTCCCTGTATCAGTTAGGAAGCATTCGGCTAAAAATGTCAATTGCAGTGACTTCAATCATAAACAAGCTAATAGTTCATTAGATAAACTGAAGGGAGCCGATCTCAGGTTGTTCGGCAGCTCCACCAAATCCTCAAGTAGCTTTAAGGATCCGGGGCTTAGTATCCTCAGCCGACCGGACCTCACCCGCCAGCTCAGCTTATCACTAGGTTGCTGCAAGGAGACTGCAAGGGCTCTAAGCGTCACATTCTCACATGACCTGGTTCAACAGAGCAAGAAAAGAGGCAGGAGTAAAATAATAATTATTTTTAAAAACAAAGGCAAAAATTTTTTGAAAGTTCCCTCCCCACTTCTGTAATTTATTAATGAAGGAAAAAACATTTCCCAGAGGACTCTGTTAGGATTTCCCTTACGTCTCATTGGCTAGAAGTGAGTCACATGGCCACTCCTAAACCAATCACTGCTCAGGAGAACGGGAATTCCCAGGATTCCTCCCCGGGAGTAGGGGCGGAGCCTGCTTTCCTCCCACCTTTTGCATCTTGCCTGCTGAAGCAATTTTTGTAGGAAGGAAGGGAAGGCGGGTGTTTTTTGAGTAGGTAGCAAGCAGCCTTTGCCCTACTTCTACCCTTCTCCCTGTGGCTCCCTCTCCCTGTTGAAGCCTCTCTTGCCCTCACTCCTGCCAATCCCTGACACTTGGCCCGGTTTCTCCTAGTCCCTTCACTAGCAGACTCACTGCAGGAGCCACATAACAGTTCTTCCTGTCTCCCCTTCTTGTCTGTGCTTTCTCATCTCCTGAGCACTCAGTGCTTCAGAAGTCTGGCCTTGGCTTCTGCCACTCCTCCAATCTCCTCATCTTAGCTCACTCTGCCACTTTAGATCTCTCTGCTGGTTTCCAAAGTTTGCACCAACTCTTCTTTCTCAAAACCCTCTCCCACCTCTATTCACAGGACATCACACTCAATTCTGCTGTATCCCTGCCCACATCTCAATTTTCTGCAATAGCTCTTCTCCCTGGCCAGTCTCTAAAGGGTTAGGGCTTTCTGGGGTCTTCCCTTAACTGTCTTTTCTAATCATTTTGTATTACTTCCCAAGTTTCAACTACCAGCTAACTTCACCCCCAGGACTCCCGAATCTACAAATACAGCCCAGATGATTCTCTTGAGCCTTTACCCACAGTAGACTTCCATTAAATTCTCCAGACACCTTAAATTCATTATCCACAAAACTGATTTCATTATCTATAACACACACACACACACACACACACACACACACACACAATTTTTTTCTGCTCCTCAGAAGGCACCTGCGGCTCTCTATGTGATGGCCAAAGCTGGAGGATGACCTTCACTCCACGTTGTCACTTAACCCCAACATCAGTTGATTATTATTTCCAGATAATTCCACTTCTCCACTCTTTCCTTCTCTCCATTCCCATACCACTGCTCTGCTTCAGGCATCTACCAGCTTTCACCTGGATTATGGCCCCAGCATTCTAACTGGGTTCTGGCTTTCTGCTTTTCAATCCAATAATCCAATAATTGGTGATACCCCCAATAATTTAATTGGAACTCTGATCCAGGAATTAAATCTTTCAGTAGTTCACATAACCTAGAGAAATGGGCCCAACTCCCTTATGCCACCTATGGGGATGTGCACAATCTGGGACCCAAAATCAGGAGCACTATTATTAGAAATTTAATCTGTAAATCTTGTGTAGGTTAGATCAAGAAGGGGAGGTGGAGCCGGGCGCAGTCGTGCACACCTGTAATCCCAGCACTTTGAGGGGCTCAGACAGGAGGATCCTCAGTTCAAAGCCAGCCTCAGCTACGGCGAGGCACTAAGCAACTCAGTGAGACCCTGTCTCTCTATAAACACAAAAAAGAGCTGGGGATGTGGCTCAGTGGTTGAGTGCCCCTGAGTTCAATCCCCAGGACCAAAGAAGAAGAAAGAGGAAGAGGAGGAGGAGGAAGAAGAAAAAGGAGAAGAAGGAAGGTCTTCTAAAACACTTTTCAAATCTCTATCATCACATATGGTGATAGTCTCATATTTCCTAAACCCATATTGCCCCAGGCCCCTTGAATATACACAATATCTGGTGGATTTGTCTTGATTTGAAATTTAGATGTATTAGTTCATTTAGGGTTTTAACTTTTCCAGTGACTTCACCTGGTAAACAGAATCATACATCCAATAGGGCATAGATCTTAGCTACATTACTTAATTCTTCACCAATTCCTTGTTCCATGACCTTGAGAATAAATGTGCCAAGTGATTGGAATAAAGGGGTAGATGAACAAGGCATTATGGAGAATGATGGATAGGTCTGGGCTACTATTAAGACTTCTGAGCCGGGCGCGGTGGCTCAAGCCTGTAATCCCAGCACTTAGGGAGGCTGAGACAGGAGAATCGCGAGTTCAAAGCCAGCCTCAGCAATGGCGAGGCGCTAAGCAACTCAGTGAGACCCTGTCTCTACATAAAACACAAAATAGGTCTGGGGATGTGGCTCAGTGGTCGAGTGCCCTTGAATTCAGTCCCCAGTACCAAAAAAAAAAAAAAAGACTTCTGTGCCCACGATAAACATTGTGCCCTCTGTCCCAGATGAATGCAGCCACGTTCTTGGATTTGGAAATAGCAATCAACATGACAGTTTTAGTTTAGAGCATGAGAGGAGTGGCCTGTGTCAGTGCTTCTGTGTTGAGAGGGGCAGATTGGGGGAGAGAAGAAGAGAGAATAGATAACTTTAATGAACAGATCACTACAATTCCATCCAATAAAATAGAAACCAGCAAGCTCAGTTTCAGATAAAGGCAAAGAAAGTGACATCCTCTTTCACATTTAATCTGCATTAACATCCCAACTTGAAAGGACTGAGACACTGAGAAGGAGTCTTTCTCAGAAACAAAATAAGCCAATAGGGAATGGAAGTGGTTGAAAAGGAGCTGCACCTGTGAGATTCTCTAGTGGGAGGAAGAGAACAGAACTAATATCATTGAGCTTCTAGTACTCTAAGGTAAAATTAAGTACTTGGCATACATTGCCCCATTCAAATGTCACAACAAGCCAGGGACAGGGACAGTACTTGAACCCTGATCTTTCTGACCCCAAAGCACATACCTTTGTCATCTTGCTGACCAACAGCGGCCATAAAGTCTCCCTTCCCAGGGATAGTGATCTACCTGTGCAGACATAAACAAATCTTTATTGAGAGCCCATTATATGTCAAGCACCCAAACAGACTGTTGGTTGGCTGTGGTTCTGTTTGGGAAAGGGTATTTGGACCCCTGGCTACAGAATTCAGTGACTGTAGGAAACCGAGGCAGCTACAACCTCCAACCCCTTCTGCTGTTGTTGGTATCTGATGAATTCCTCTGGAGAAGGACTAAACATCATGGCTACTACTTGTCTTCCCAGGCTAAGGAAGTGTTATGGTTTGGATCTGAAATGTCCCCAGAAAGGCTTACATGTTGAAAGCCTGGTCCCCAGTGGGGCAAGGTTCAGAGGTGGGGCTTTAGGAAATTATTGGATTGTGAGGACTATAACCCCATCAGTAGATTAAGCTATTTGATGAATTAATAACTTGAATGGACTAGTGGGTAGTAACCGTAAGCAAGTAGAACATGGCTGTAGAAAGTACGTCACTGGGGACATCATCTTGGGGACTACATCTGTCCCTGGTCCTTTCCTATTTCTCTCTCTACTTCCTGACTGCCATGAGCTGAGCAGCTTTCCTCCATACCCTTCTACCATGATGTTTTCACATTGAAGCCAGCTGACCATGGACTAAAACTCTGAAACCAGGAACCAAAATAAATCTTTCCTTCTCTAAGTTGTGCTGGTCAGATATTTTGGTCACAGAAATGAAAAGCTGACTAACACAGGAGGGCAGTAGGAGGAAAGGCCACCAAGAAATCCAAGTGTCAAAGCTACTCCAGAAGTCTTTCAAAGAGTCCTGGGTTATATATAGGCCCAGTTAGAGTTTCTGTAGGGGAAGATGAAAATTTTTGGAGACAGATGGTGGTGATGACTGAACAACATCATGAATGTCCTTGATGCCACAAAATTGCACACTTAAACATGGCTTCAAGGGGGGTGGGGATTGTGGCTCAGTGGTAGAACGTTTGCCTAGCATGTGTGAGGCCCTGGGTGCGATCCTCAGCACCATATATAAATAAATTAAATAAAGGTATTGCGTTTATCTACAACTAAAAAAAATTTAAAAAAAAAAGACTTCAAGAGCCAGGTGCAGTAGTGCAGGCATATAATCCCAGCAACTTGGGAGGCTGAGGTGGGAGGATTGCAAGTTCAAAGCCAGCCTCAGCAACTTAGCAAGGCCCTAAACAACTTAGCAAGAACTTGTCTCAAAATAAAAAGGGCTGGAGATGTGACTCAGTCATTAAGCACGACTGGGTTCAATCCCTGGACTGAAAAAAAAAAAGGGCCGTGGTTCTGGCTCAGTGGCAGAGTGCTTGCCTCACACATGTGAGGTGCTGGGTTCGATCCTCAGCACCACATAAAAATGAATAAACAAAATAAAGAAATTTTTTAAAGCTACAAAGATACTTCATGTTGTATGTATTTTACCACAGTTAATGAGGAATGTTTAGCAAAATTAATTATTGAAAATAATTTTTAAACATACTTTGCAACATTTCAATCAAATATACACTCATTCAAAGAACTAACTATTCAGAATCAGTTTTTTTTTTTTTTTTTAAGTACTGGGATTGAACCTGCGGGTTATTGACCACTGAGCTACATCCTCAGCCCATTTTATTTTTTATTTTGAGACAGGTCTCACCAAGTTGCTAGGGATCTTGTTAAGTTGCTGAGGCTGGCCTCAAATTTGCAATCCTCCTGCCCCAGCCTCCTGAGTTTCTGTGATTACAGGCATGTGCTACCATGTCTGATTTTTTTGTTTTGTTTTTTGCTTTTTTTTTTAAACTTAGAACAAAGAAGAAGAAAATTAATGCCAGTTGTCCTCCATTCTCAATGCCTGAGAGCAATAGCTAAACCAAAATCATGTAGAGTAAATCTCCACTAATTTACCTATGGAAAGAGAGTCACAACCATGTTCAAAATGTCTCCCTAAAGGAGAACAGGAATTTGTTCTCCTGGCTTGTTTCTCATCAATAGCATCCAGTGTCTGCTAGATAAAGAGTCATAGTACATATAAAAGGAAGGCCCAGTAAGATGTCTAAAAATAAATACAAATACTAAAAAGACTGTTAGGTGACAACAAGAACAAGAACAAATAAGATCAGGACTGTTCCCTGTGTCTTTCCAGCCTGACTTTCATCATTGCCAGGCATCCTCTGGCCATCAGCCCTGGGCAACTGGAAAAGGTGACTTCCCAACCAGGATGGAAGGAGGCTGGCAGCCAGGAGAAGCTGAACCATGTGGGTGTCTCAGGACCAGCACTAGTGACAGTGATGCTAGCTTTGAACAGATAAGACCACTCAGGAATGGAACTAACTGGGTCCCAGGACTGGGAAGCAAGATACCTTTCCCCCTGCTGGTGATCAAGTACTTTACATTCAATCTCATACCCTCCCTGGGAGGCAGGCAGTGCCTTTAACATAATCTCCAGCCTGCCAATAGGGAAACAGTGAGTCTTGTATAAAGATATTCCAACAGACTATTTTTTTTCCTCTATGGAGCAAAAAAAAAAGAAAGTGACTTTCTTGTTGTTCTCATTGGAACCAGACTCATGTCATGGCATAGCTCAGCACTTTTCCACTAGCACATCACAAAACTGAAAGAAGCCCCTACCAGGGGACCATAAGGCAATGGAGAGAAAAAGAAAGAAGTCAGAAAGAAAAGGAATCAACCCTGGTCTTACACCCAAGGCTCAAAGGCATTTGTTTTGGAACCGTGGAGGAAATACTGCAAGACCTCACCAGGGTGGGATAAACTGCCCCTGGTAACTTTATCCCTAGGTCCACCACCAGGGGGGGCAGTTGCTCCACATCGGTGGTATTTCTGCACACTGAGAAGGTACTGGCTAAGGGTGGAATCTCTTCAGGCTTTAAGGGTCTATTCACCTCTTCTCTGCCCAAGTATTGCCTGAATTTACTAGCACACTGGTCACCCTGTTTTAGATAAGGAAGGCATTGCAAATATCATGTGGTCCCAGGCAACTGGCAGTTTCCCCCTCTCTTAAAGGGATCCAGAAATAGACCCCACACCTCATTTGGCTGCTGTCCCAAGGCTCTTGGTGTGGGCTATTGGCTGCCCACAGTCCCTGAGGCAGGAGCCACACTAGATGAGGTGAGCCCTCAGGTGACCATGCATTGATCTCCCCCCACAAAGGGAGTCTTCCTTCTGCCCTTCTGCCATCACCCTACCCCCATCCACCCCCAATGGCTGTTCCAGTACCCCTTCCATGTCCCTCCTCATACACATGCCAGCTTTATGTCCCCAGAGCCTGAGAACAACAGCTGGAACTTGGCCTGCAAGATGGAAGGCTGGAGCCCCTTCCTCTGCCTTGAGTTCCTTGCTTTAAGGAAGTGCTTTTATAGAGGTGATTCTGGGCTCACAGAACCCCATTTAGAATCTACTCCCACCCCCACTTGCCCCCAGTGCATCTGTCTTTACTTCATTCCATCTGGTGTCCTCAGAGAAATGGCTAATTAAATCAAAAAGAGCTGGCCTATTTTTGGTGTTTTTTAGCTAAGACCTGGGGGAATAGCCACAAAGTTTGGAATGAGCCCCAGGAAGACTGAAAAGCTCTCAAGTTGGCTGATTATTCTAGGATTGGCAGGTCCTAAATCCCACAGGCTGGCTGTTCCACTTAAGGTTCTATCCTGTTCTCTTGGTTGTCAAATTTTAGGATGGGGAAAATTGGAGGGAGGATGTTATGGTTTGAATATGGTTTAAGTGTGCTCCCCAAAGGTTCTTGTGTTGGAACCTTGGTTCCCAGTGTGGCAATATTAAGAGAAAGTGGGACCTTTACAAGGTGGGGCCTAGTGGGAGGTCTTTAGGTCATTGGAGGTGTGCCTTCAGAAGGGATTAGCATGAATTCCAGTAAGTTCTTGTGAGAGAGTTGTTATAAAAAGCCAAGCCAGGCTTCTGCCCAAAATCTCTGGCTTCCTATCCCACCATGTGATCTGTCCCTCCCACCAGACCCCAGCCATAATGCCACACCCCATGATATCTCATAGCCAAGGGACCTTTTGCTAGAGGCCAAAACATGGGGCTACCTGATCTTAAACTTCAAAGCTTCTACACTGTGAGCTCAGTTAACCTCTTTTCTTTATAAATTTTCCAGCCTTACTTTTTTAGTTATACCAATAAAAAATGGACTAACACAAAGGGGAAATGTCCAATTTATGTTGCCCAAGAAGAAGAAACACACTCATTCATTTGGCCCCATTGTCTTAATGCAGTCAGAACAGTGACAGATTTCAAAAAACAACTCTTCTCTGGAGAAAGAAGGTGGGGATGGGAAGGTGAGGAGGTAGGATGTGGGGTGGAGGCAGAGGTGAGGGCAGAGGAACAAATCCCCATCTCAGGGAACCTCAATTGTATTTGAAGAAATTTTATTTCCTCCTAGTAAATTACCTTTCCAAAAAGAAAACTCATCGTGTTACTCCCCTGCATCAGAACATCCTTCAGTTCCTTATTTGTCTGTGTAACCCACAAGCTCCTTAACTAGAGCTGTAATGTCCCTTTAAACTGCTCAAACCTTTCACTAGACTCAACTCCTGCCATCATTTGCTCTGGCAATACTGACATTTTGTTTTTTGTTTTATTAAATATTTTTTTTAGTTGTTGATGGCTATTTATTTATTTATTTATTTATATATGGTGCTGAGAACTGAACCCAGCACTTCACACATGCCAAGTAAGCACTCTACCACTGATTCATAACCTCAGCCCTTACCCTGAGTTTTTTTACCTGTTGCTTTTTCCACACATTTCAAGTCTTCTGCCAGGAATTCCCTTCTCTGCCTAGCAAATCCTGGTCATTAGCAATTTGCAGTGCAAATATACACATATATATACATATATATATTGGTACTGAGGATTGAACTCAGGGGCACTGGACCACTGAGCCACATCCCCAGCCCTATTTTGTATTTTATTTACAGTGTCTCACTGACTTGCTTAGAGCCTTGCTTAGAGCCTCACTTTTGCTGAGGCTGGCTTTGAACTCGCAATCCTCCCTGCCTCAGCCTCCAGAGCGGCTGAGATTACAGGTGTGCACCACTGCACCCAGTGCAAATATGTTTTTTTTTAACACCTGTGGGAATTAGTCACTCTTCTCATTGTTTTCCTAGAATTTTGCTCATAGTCTCATTATATCTCCTACCAAACACATCTTAATTATGTGGCATGTCTGTATTCTAAGTAGAATTTGAGCTCATTGGCAACAAGGAGTGTGTCCTATTTAGCATAAGCCCAAGTTCCCAGCATAGTCTGTCTACTTATGGGTCCAGGGAATTCTTATTTTTTAAAATTTTTTTTTAAAATATTTTTTTAATTGTAGATGGACACAATGTCTTTATTTTATTGCCTTGTATGTGGTGCTGAGGATCGAACCCAGGCCTCACACATGCGAGGCAAGCGCTCTACCGCTGAGCTACAATCCCAGCCCTGGTCCAGGGAATTTTTATTGATTGGGCGATTTCTTGGTTCAGTAGGACAGCCTAATGAATGGCCTTCAGGGAACCCAACAGTTAGGCAAATTGATCTTCCCCAGGTTCAATATGTGGAGTCAGACAGCCATAGTCAGATGCATGCCTATGGCCATAGCTGTCATGTACACTTTCAGGAATGGAAGATCTGAAACTTGACCTTGGGGTGGACTGAGTTGCTAAGCGGCATTCTGTTACAGTAAAGGAAAGCGCTCCCAGACTCTGCCTGCCTGTCCTGCAAGCCCCATCGCATATCCCATTTCCTCCAAGTCTTCTCTGAATGCTCCTGCACTCGTCCCCTAGCTGGGCTACCAGGTTCTTGAAGCTCCATTCCCATGTTTTATCCTCAAGTAAACAGCACAGTACTGGTATGTTTCATGCCAACAACAACAAAAGAAAAAGATTGAAAAAGAAAGTGTCTATTGATGTTGGTGAATTTGCCTGCTTAGGGTCATAGGAGCTGTCCCACATGTACTGTTTGTCCCTCCAGATCTACCCTCCAAACTTCTGCACTGTGCCCCATGTCCCAGGAGGCTGGCCATTTGGGACTGCATCAGCCAGACTCCCTTGTGCTGTCTTCTGGTTAGGTCTGGCCAATGGGAGGCACAGCAACAGGAGGGAGTGAGGTCAGCAGATTTAGTCCCCTCGTTCCTCCCCACTGGCTGTAGGTGGCAGTGCCTGCTTCTCCACCAAAGGCCACAGCTCACCAGCAGGCAGCCTTCTTTCCTGCAGCTTCACCCACAGCTCCATGCTCTCCAAGATTCCGACAACCATTCCCTTCCTTGCCTCACGTGGCTATCGCTTGTGTCCTTCACAAGTCCCTTCACAATTTCCTGAAACCCTGTCCAAATTTTGTACATGGCGTCTGACTTATTCTGTCTTCAGGGGGAATTAGACACAGTATCTGTGGGAACATTTTTGACCTCCACATCTAGCTCCCTACCATCAGGATTCTCCAGATGCCTGCTCCACAGTGGTCCTCACTTGGCTCAGAATCATATTCATTGATTATCCTCCAGGACCTTAGATGCCTCTATGTCCCTGACCTCCACTGTTTTCTTAACTTTCTCAACCAGAGAAAACAGGCATTTGTCCCCAACCTTAGGAGTAATCTCCATGCAGTTGAAAGTTTCACTATTTCTTGAAATCTCAAATGATTCTGTTCCCTCCCTAAAGGTCAATAGTTTTCTGGATTGTTTAGATATGCAAACTTGGGATGATTTTTTTTTTCCCTTGGTGCAAGGTTGGCAGAGGGGAGGCCTGACTTCTCTTTTGAAAAAATATCAATCATGTCATCAAGAACTGCTGAGTGTGTCCTGTCCTGCCCCCATGGCCATCAGGCTAGCTTGGGCTCCTGGAGGTCATGCTTCACCTGCAAGAGCTCCTGTTCTCTTGGCTTCCAATTTCACAGCACCTGTCATCCTGGAGGGGGCAAGTTCTCTGTCCCTTCATGATCTCTAACCCCTATCCAGCCAACCCACTATAGTGAACAGGTGTTCTTAGTTTTGCACCAGCCCAAGCATAATACACAGGACACTTTCCTCAGCAGAAGGCACAGAGCAAATGAGTCTCTGGATTCAGGGTTTCTTCCTCAACATCTCAGGGAACTCAGGTCTGAACAAGGAGGTCTTGGGCTTGCTGAATTATTTAACCTAGTTCTGAGACTTCAGTAAAAAGATCACTTCCAGAGTGAAAGCTCTTTTCCCAGGAGCCTTTTGCTGTGTACTGTCCTAGATTGCCTAGAGGGCCCTGAGTATGGGATCTGAAACATACTGCCTAAGGAGAAACTGAGGCCTAGAAAGACGCGGGGGCTCAAGTCCCAGGAGAGGGCAATCTGGGGGCAGGAGGGCATGCAGAGGGACAAAACTGGAAAAGATACACTGTGTGTGAGCCCATGCGTGCCTGTGTGCAGAAGGTGGGGAAGTGCGATGGAAACAAGGCCTTGGCCAAGTGAAGATCTGCCTGTGGAACTTTTGCCAGGCTTCTCTCTCAGCATCTCTGCCCATGCTGCCCTCACTGTCCTCGCCAGTGTTATCACCCTTCTCCAGTGCCAGCAGCTGAGGACTGATAGTTTTGCCTGGGGCAAAGTCCCACTGGCTGGCTCCCTCCTTGGCCTGAATTTCCCCTTTCCTCTGTGCCTCCCTGTCCACCCAGGCCCCCAAAAGAGAGGCTGGCATCCTCACGGCTTCTCATGCCAGAAGAGACACCTGAGCTGGGAGATTACCCAAGCTCTCTTTTTAACTAGCCTCAGTTCATGTGACTGGCTTGCATCCAGGCAGACATATGGGGGCCTGGCATCCAGGCAGGGCACACAGTGCTATTTATTTCCTACTGGGTTCTCCTCAGGCGGAGTTGGCAAGGAGGGGCTTTCTCATTGTATTTAAACCCCAGCTGGCGCCACTCAACTACCCCCAGCCTCAGCCTTTGCCCCTTTCCCAACCCACTAGGTAAAAATAAACCCATTGGGGCAGCGTTGGGGAGTTGGCTGAGGAGCAGGGAAACAGGGGCTACTGGAAATGCAATATAAACCCTGAGGGGTAGGGCAGTAGTGGTAGCAGCAGGAGGAGCCAGCTCCAAACTATGCCTCTGCTATGAACCAAAGGGACAAGCGTATTTGATGTCCCCAATTTCACCCTGTCTCCTTTTTCAGTTGGGAAGAGTTTGGCCATCATTCATTCAGTCTCCATTGTATGTATCTCAGTTCTTTACCTGTTTGACCTCCTAGTAAATTCTGAGTCCTCAGAAAGCAAGAACATGTATGTTATTCATGTTTGAATGGATCCAGCACAGAAATGGGCACAGAGAAGACAGTGGGCATTTACTGAAGAATGAAGGGAAGGCAGACAGAAAAATGAGGGAGGTGGGCCTTGGTGGCCCCAGGGGAGCCCCTGGAGAAGTGCAGTTCAAGGGTTAAGGGACAGACTACCCTCCAGGAGCCAGGAGGCTCCTGTAGTTGTTTCCCAACAGGACTCTGACTTGACAAGCTGCAACTCTGGCCTTGCGTCTCTGCCTTGTATCCTCCAGTCCCAGCCTGGCTTTTCCATGTTGCCCTCCCTTCATCCTCCTCTGGAAGGAGCAGAATTAAAGAAAGAACAGAGGCATTGCTATCTCTTTGAAATGCAGCTGCCTCTGGCCAGGTTGAGCTTGAAAGTGGAAAGAGGGGTGGTGTGAGTGACACAGTAGTTGGGAAACAGTTGTTCCTGCAGGAAGACCCACCACGGAAGCACCTGACCCTTGCTATTTTAGCTGGACTGAAGGGAAGCACCTGTGGTCTGCTTCTCCTCTCAGTCCCCAGAGAACTCTGAAGCCTTCTCCCTCTTGCTCAGGCAACTTTGCCTGGACATCTCTCTGGTGTTTTAAAGCACAAAAAATCTTTGGGTTCCAAGAAGAAGAAAGGGGCTGTTGAATGAAGGGGGTTTAATGAAAAAGAACTGGAACCAAGACAACGTGGGACACCTGCTCAAAAACTACAGGAAAAGATCTCAGGATGCAGTTTCTTAGCCAGTTCCATGTATTCACTTTAGTCTTGGGCTCTGACTAGGTGTGCTGATGGGACAAAATGAATGATGTTGACTTGGCAACCAAAGAAAACAGCAGTGCAGCCAGCTCGATGTTGAGGCAGATGGGGGGCGGGGGAGACTCCGCTGTTTCTTCCTCTCATTGTTGCTTTTAATGGCTAGTTCAAGACAGAATCAGTTTGGTGAGGGAGCAGCAAGGGTCAAACCCTGCTCTGAGATCCAGGTGGGAGAAACCTCAGGGGTAAGCCCATCTCACCTTCAAGGTCAGCAGCAGGGAGAGAGAGCCAAATGGAGGATGGCATGTCATCCTTACCTGTCAGTCCTGCCATCTTTCCTCCTCCTTCAGCTCAGAACCCAAGCCTGCACTGTACTTCACACTCAGAACAATCTCTTTTGAAACCATCCCCTTTTCCCACCCCATTCACTTGCAGATTTATATAAATTTTAAAACCAGAACAGCCTGTAGGTCACTTCTTGGCAATTTTCTCTAAACCCATTGCTCCCTGACCTTCACAAATGCCACTGGAGTGCTCCTTTTGCACATAGCATAAGTCATTAAGTGTATCAACAGAGGCCTGTATGATTTGCTTCAAGAAGAGCAGAGGTAAATTTGGTTTGAGCCAGGGTTCCATCTGGGAATCATTAAAAATTCTCTGCAGTGTTCAGATTGGGTGTCCTGGGTCTGCTCCTGCATCAGGAGTTCGCCAGCAGCTAAGATGCAAAGGTAGGCTGGGCAACCTCTGCAAGACAAAACCAACTTGTCAAATTGGTTCATGCTATTGTAAGGTCAAGTTTAGTCCTTTTTTTTTTTTTTTTTTGGTACCAGAGATTGAACTCAGGGGCACTCGACCACTGAGCCACATCCCCAGCCCTATTTTGTGTTTTATGTAGAGACAGGGTCTCACTGAGTTGCTTACTGCCTCGCGGTTGCTGAAGCTAGCTTTGAACTTGCGATTCTCCTGTCTCAGCCTCCCAAAGTGCTGAGATCAAGTTTAGTCTTTAGTTAGCATCAGCATGGTCTGGCTGCAGTCATTTCAGGATTTTTGCCTTTGGACTGACAAATTCCTTCCTGGATGGTGAAAAGCAATGAACCACACACCTGTAGCCCTCATTGCATTTTTCACTGCCTTTTCTAACCTGATAGATTTTTGTATTAAATGGCATAAAATGTCATGGCAGTGCCTTGGCTTACTGTGTACTTGATCATGGGTTAATTTTAACATCTATATTGAGGGCTAGATATTCTTTTAAATTCTGCCTGCCTTATAGTTCCTTGAGCAGCAGTCAGTTTACCTAGCATGCAGTTCTTCATGTGAATATGAGGAGGCTCATTTCTAGCTTTGGCCAAGCTCCTGTGATGGAGAAAGACTGTTCAAGAACCTGGGGGACAATTCAAGGGTGGCAGAAGGCAATCCCTCAGTTCAGTGTCCAATTAGCTCCTGTTGCCAGGACAATAATGGCCCAGGGCCAGATCAGAAGCAGGTTGGAGCAGAGCTGCCCAAAGGCCCCTAAGTACATTGTTTCCTCTCTCCTTCCATTTGCTCAGTTCTGCCATAGGCCAAGACAGGGGCCTAAAAAACCACTTACACTTCCCAAATAAACTGTACTCTGTGAAGCTGTTCATGCAGCTGCATCCCTAAACTAAGCCTGGGCCTCAGAAGGTCCATGTGAGGCTTCCTGATGGGACTGCTGACAGCCAGGGTTCCCATCACCAGGGAGGTGTTCATCCCTGAGTTCTTCACATTTCCTCAGTTTCTTCTCAACAATGCCACGGCTCACAAACCAGCCTGGTGACAGCAGTTCTGGACACTAAGAGAAGCACTGGCCCAGTCCCTGCAAGACTGCATCTGCTCTGCCCTCACTCCCTCCCCAGCATTGCCTTTGTTGAGCACTTTTCTCTCTCTATCATCCTATCAAGTCAGAGTTTGTACCTGTAGCACAGCCCAAATAATCCAGAGTGACTGGTTCTCACCCTGTTACAGGGACAAGGAGGCTTCAGCATATGGCATTCAGGTTCTGCTGGAATGGCTCTATGCCTTGGCTTTGAAGCAATCACAAGATGCTAAACAAATTCTCAAAACAATTCATTTTCATATATTTTTTTAAAACAAACATCCCAAAATATTAAAAATAAAATAAAATAAAATAAACACTGACTCATCCATGCTAAGCTGCACTTTCCACAGGAAGCGTGTCAGCAGGCTCAAATGAACAATGATAAAATCCCGTGACAGCAAAATGATTTAAACCCCATGGTTTGCAGGCTGACATTCTGAGCTGAAATAGCCACAAGTCACCACTTGGCCTGATCTGGGTCTCTGCTTTCTCTTTAGTCTATTTGTGTGGTGGCAGAGGAGGTAAGAATCTTTCTAGTCTCTCGTCAGGCAGGCTTCTCCTGTTATAGAAAAATATCAGAGCTTTGGCTCAATTTAGCAGCATGTGAGCTATATTAAGTATATCCAGCTCCATCAAAGTCTAGACAATATATTTGTGGCTCTGGTTTATCTCAGGAGTTATGGATCTCAGGGACCAGAGAGCTTTTAGTCTTACATGGATGGGTTCACTGTGATACTCAAAAACTTTTTTCATTAAAATCAGCAGGCCTAATTCAAAGATGCTTGGAAAGGGTTACCCTTCATCAAGCCCAGAAATTCTTTTACATTCTTGGGCTTCAGGAAGTAAAGATTGAAGTTGAAAGAGGGACATGATGAAATGAGGATAATGAAAACATTATTTAAAATAGGAGGTTGATCTCTGGCAGAGGACAATTCTTCCTTGACTTGCCAAGCCCTGGCCTTTTCTTACTTCTTATTGGTGTGGACTCCAGTTTTCCATATCACAGCTGTCTGCAGTTGCTCTATGTACAGACAGTGTACATAGACTCATCATGTCCAGTGATTCTGAAGAGATAGAGGAAGACATGTGCTGGCAATCCCACCTAGTTCAAGGATAAGTACTTATCCTTAATTCACAGATGAGAAAAAGCATATGGAGGCCATCTAGAACAATCATTGTCACCTTTCCAACTTCCCTGCTGATGCTGATAACTTCAAATAATAGATGCAAAAGAAATAATTAAAAATAAATGATAATGTTTTCCATGATTCATTAAAACAATAGGAGTGCTCTGTCTGGAAAGCTTACAACCATTTACAAGCTGCTACCTAAAATTCATCATTTAACTTTAATTATGCCTAGCTGGGAGTTAGACAAAACAAAAGGTATTTTAACATAACCAGCTACTACAGACTGAAACTGTTGCATGGTTGAAATTTGTATTTACTCTTTTGGTTTTTGACCACTCAATAAAGCCCATTCTTTTTTTTTTTGGCAGGGCGATACCAGGGATTGAACTCAGGGGCACTCAACCACTGAGTCACATCCCCAGCCTTATTTTGTATTTTATTTAAAGACAAGGTCTCACTGAGTTGCTTAGCGTCTCACTTTTCCTGAGGCTAGCTTTGAACTCAAGATCTCCTGCCTCAGCCTCCAGAGCTGCTGGGATTACAAATGTACGCCACTGTGCCCAGCCTCAACAAAGCCCATTCTTAACAGATTAAATATCATGAAAACTAACATGCAGCATTAGCCAATTACCCTGTCTGCCACAAATACCCTTTGACACCTAGGAAGAAAGTATGCTAATATGGTCCTAAATCAATTTCCTCTTGGGAAAAAGATCCTGCTTAGACTCTCCTCTTTCACAGAGCCCCTGTGAGACAGAAGCAGAATCCTTCATCACAGGTTATGGCTACATTTTTCTTTTCATTGTTTCCAAGGTAACTGTGTCTGCTGTTGAACCAGAACAAAGTGGCTTCATGTAACCCTTAGCTGATCACCTTTCCCCCCAAAAGAAAGATATAAGAGACTGTACAGATCAACTTAAAGAAGAGGCGAACATGCTCCTTGTATATGAAGGAAATGAGCTTCCATCATCTGCACATGATCTGTTAATTCAGAATATCATAAGAACACAGGCCTGCCCATTTGAAGCTTACATTCTAATGGAAGAAATCATGACAGCGCATGAATGGACAGAAGAATCACTGGGGGTAGAAGATAGAATACGGTGTAATAAGATGAACAGGTATTAACTGGATTAGCCAAGTTCCCAGGTTGAAAAAAAATTATTTTAGAAATAAAACAAAAATTCTGATCTAACTTTTCTACTGTGTTAATAACAATTTGTAAATTCAGTTCATTCTGCCATTTTAGAAATCAGTAAGTCAACTAACTTTATCTGTTTAGCTGAAATGGCTAAAACAAAAACGAATGAAGAACAATCCAGTCACTGTAAGCCACAGTTTGAATGTTGGCATGAACTTTGATCCAATTCAGTCACTCACTGCTAGGGCTGAGCAGAGATTCAAGTGAACATTTAACAGTGGCTTAAAAGGGGGCACAGGGTGACAGCCTCTAAAAACCACAACTTGTTCTAAACTTGAAACACACCCATAAACCTCTTCAAATCTATCTGTACAACCAGCACCAAATTTTACAACAGCCCACTCTCCCCAAACTTGAAACCACCCGCAGAAGGCAGGCATGCCAACTTGAATGACTCTGCTCTGCATCACTCTCCCGATTGCCAAATTTAGGCCAAAACACATACATTCACCCTTCTAGAGCTTTCAGAATTTCTCTATAGTGTCATAGGCTGTCTATATCCTTTCACCTCAGCTCAGTTTTAGTGCCCTCACAGTCCATTCACTACATAGAATGGAGCACATGCCAGCCTCAGCTACAGGCTCCTCTCTTTCCCAAGTCCAGGTGCAGCACAGGCTGACCAAGGAGATTGCTCACAAAAACGCCAACATAGAAATCTAGTGTGCGTCACTTGGGGCAGCAATCCTTTTAGCTGTCTGTTTATGAGAGCAGGTCTCCCACTCTGATAACGAGCAAAACAACCTCAACATATGCTCTGCCTAGATAATGCAGAAGACTCTCCAACTTCTCCAGCCAGTTAAGAGAATTCAGCAGAAGTTAGAAGGTTCTAAAGGAGTTGTCTATTCCATTGCCTTCTGTAAACCAGGAGTAAACATGATAATTAAAGTTTTAAATAATCAGGCTCTTCAGTCACCAAAAGCACCAAAACTTCCTCCTTTGGAAGAGGCTGAGGTCTCTGTTCTCACTTTCCACATCTGCATTGAAGCATTCAGGAATAAATTGTGGCTAAGCTCAAAGTTCTTTAAATAATATGCCCATGGCTATTTTTCTTCCCTTCTGGTTACTGTGTTATCCAATGAAAGAAGCCTCCTTCCAATCTTATGGAGTTTGCAGGTAACAGATTCTACAATGAAAAACTGAATTAGGTCATTCTGAGAACTGTTATGGTCTAAAGCACACACATTGAGGACAGAATTTGTGGAGACTTTCATTCTGGAGGAGCACACAAGCAGAGGAATGAACAGGGAAGAAATGAAAAACAAACAGCAGCAGTGAGTGAGGCACTTGGTTCTCCACCTTTCCAGTATGCCATTCGGGGATGCGAGGGTGATCTGGCTGCAACATCTGTCACCCCACTGATCGCCAGGGTTGATTCAGCTGATCGGGCTGGGAAGGCAGATGTCCCCTTCCTCCCTCACCACTCCGTGAGCATTCCTCCCAAAGCTGCATGCTTGGTCAGGTCGAAGAGGACAACCTTCCTGGATAGAAGAGGGCCGTTCTTCCGTCAAGGGTATACAAATAGCTATGCTCCTCTGCTAGAACCTCCCAACAAGCGCTCAAGGTCCAGTAAGCCATTTGGCCAGCAATTAGTTGTATTACCAGCCCTCACTGTTGAACTTTCAATCTTAGCAGAGAAAAAGAAAGGCCGTTGAAGTGCATGCAATTAGGAAAAATAAAGGGGAGACTGGATTATCACCAGTTTCTGTACTTTCAAACAGTTTTCATCATATAACTGAAGTTCGCTCACAATCTAGGAAGGTGCCCAGTTCAAAATAAAAGTGGAAAAATGTGGCATATTAAAGTGGTAGGTGGCTGGAAACTGTAGTGAGTCTACCTAACAGTGGTCTGTTTCACAAGGACAAGAGTTCATGAATATGCAGCAAGCAGGCAAGTCCACAGACAACCAAGGAGTTAGGGAACTGCAGTTTTCATGCTGATTCTGCCTTTAACATTTGGAGTTATTTGGAGCAAAGAAGTGGCTTTATCTTCCTTGGAGATGGGGCAGAAATAATGTACATGACTTGGTTTTACAATTGGCCCCTATGTGAGTCAGCTTTTCCATTACTATAACAAATACCTGAGATAAATCAATTTTTTTTATAAAGAGAAAAGGTTTATTTTGGCTCACAGTTTGGAGGTTTCAGTCCATGACCAATTGGCCTCATTGCTTTGGGTCTGCAGTGGCACACTGTGGTAGGAGCGCATGGCAGAGCAAAGCCGTTCACCTTATACCTGGGAATCAAAAAGGAAGAGAAAGAAACGAGGATCCCACAATTCCCTTCAAGGTCAAGTGCCCAATGGACTTGAAAACTTTCCACCAGGACCCACCTCTTAAAGGTCTACCACCTCCCAATAGAACTGAGGGCTGGGACCAAGCCTTCAATACACAGGCCTTTGGGGAAGACTTATCCAAACCCCAGCAGTAACCTACAAGGTTAATTGGTAAGGTGGTAAGATGTCTATAAAATGCTTTCAGTGTCCAGGGAACAAGCTGAGGCAAGATAACAATAACAACATAAATAAAAAACACTGCACATCATGGGAAGTGAAAAGCAATGACACCAATCGTATAGGTGACCAATAGCTTTGAGGTGCTCCCTCATCTCATACTCTGCTGTGAGCCCCTTCATTTAGAATGAGCCCATGGAATGGCCTGCTGGAGCAAGAGATCTAGCTTTGCCTCTCATGTACAACTACCACCACATCCCAAATTACCCCTCCGGAATAGATGGTGAGGGAGACAAGAGAGGAGTAGTCAGCATATATTTGTGGTATACCATCCATCTTGAAAGAAAGACATTTAAACCAATAGAATATACACAGGTTGAAGTACATCTGCTGATAATAACAAAGATGCATTGACCTATAAAAAGTCATTTAATGTATATTCCAGATGGCCAATACAAGCTGGTTAGGTAATTAGCCCTTGAAGAGTTCTTCTATAGTCATATAAAAATGTTTTGCCTTGTTAAAAAAAGAAGTCTAGTCTAACAAAAACATATCCACCAACGGGCTTGCATTGTTTTCCATTTGCAGGTTTGCAAGGTAATTAAAAATACATACATATGCATCCCTGAGCTGTCTGTTAGCTAATCAGTTTTGGCAATACGCTGCACAGAGGTATACCGCCATTGGCTTCTGACATTAGGTTAGCTTTAAGCTTACTGGCGATTCCAACAACTGGAGGCAGCTTAGAACCTAGTCCCTGGAAAGCATTTGTAGAATTAACTACCCGTTTCCCTGACACCTTGTCAATGGCGAGAGATCTGGGCACAGATTTGCTAATCCAAGGGTGTCTTAATGCTTGAGCTGGGGTCAGGCGGGCAGAAGGGTCCCAATGAAGACATCTTTTCAGGAATTCTATAAACAAGTAGTCATCACACCCTTTCAGTGCTGTCCCCCAGTCTTTGCTGCCCGGGGGACCCCGCTTTTTACCCCTACGTGAGCGACCCCCTATAAGTACAACCCTCCCATCCACCTGAGTAGTCACAGAGCAGTAGCGAGGTAGGCCCTTAGAGTTAATGAAGTACTTGGCACGTTTGGATTGCTCTAAAAGTTTTGGTGGTGGCATCCCTAGAAGCTCCATCATGCAAGCCAACTGATCTCCTTCATCCTCTCCAGGGAACAGAGGCTGCCCTGTTAAAAGTTCTGCAAGGATGCAGCCAAAACTCCATATGTCAATAGGCGTGCTGTAGCGACACCCTAAGATGATCTCTGGAGCTCTGTAGAAACGAGACTGGATATATGTGTAAAGTTTCTGGTACTCAAAACAACTGGACCCAAAGTCAATGACTTTAGTTGCACTGCGTCCATGGTGTTTCAGAAGAATGTTTTCCGGTTTTAGGTCACAGTGAATGATCTTATTTTTGTGAAGAGCATCCAAGGACTGCAAGATAGATTGGGCAAATTTGCGTACCAACTGGACACTAAAACCTTGAAACTTATTTTTTTTAATTAGCTCATAAAGGTCTATGCTCAGCAATTCAAAGGCCATGCAAACATGGTTCCGGAACGTGAAACTTTCCAGCATGTGAATAACGTTCATGCTACCAGTTTTATCCTGTTTTTTAAGATGCTCCAAAATCCGGATCTCCTCAGCTGCTTGACGATGAAAGCGCTTTTCATTGCGCACCATTTTCAGGGCCACGTACTGTCGGAGTTTGTGATCATAAACCCGGGCTACTTGCCCAAAACTCCCCTTGCCAATAATTTTCAGCACCTCATATCGATAAGCTAGATGGTCTCGAGGGACATGAATATAGGCCCCATCAGCATCATCATATCCCCCATTATTGGGACCACCAACAACTCCATGTCTTTTCTTGGCATTTGGACCAACGAAATAAATTTCTGGGTAATTGATGATTTCCAGCTTTTCATAAGCAGTGAGGTGGTGTTTGTACTGCTTCAGCGCTTGCTCAGGGGTCAGAGGCACCACTTTGGGTGCTTTGGATGATCCGCTGGATTTAATTATATTTAAGCTATCTGAGCTTTTCCCTTGACAAACAATAGGAGAGCATTTGTCAGAGTCGGTGATGCCATCTGACTGAAGAGTACCAGATTTGCTGCTACCAAATTCTTGAAACAGCTGTTCTACCTTTATCTCACCTCCATTCATAAAGTGCTGAGTATGCTCTCTTGTTAACTGCTCAGTCGAGATCTATGAAGGAGAAAATGAATACAATGTTAAAGTCACTAGAAAGAGGAAGGGATCTTCCCTCTGACTGAACAATATCAAAATATGTCCGGTTGTGTTAGTTTTAAGGTTAAAATGACTCAAAAAGGATACAATGAGCAAAGCCAGGGTCTCTAAATTAATCCTGACTCCCTGAGTATTAAGACCACCTCAATCCTCTACTGTTTAACACTGTGTACTAATTGTTTTAAGTATTGTCCCAAATCTTACGAGCACGAGCAGGATCATAACAGTGCAGATTAAAAAGTGTCCTATAAACAAAGAAGCACTATCAAGAAATAGGGGCAGGGATCTGAACCCAAGTCTTCTGACTCCCAGATCAGGGCTCTTCCCAGAGATACAACTTAGCACCTGGTTCTCCTGACACCAACATGACTCTCTGGGAGGGACAAATGCTGACTCTGACCTGGAATCAATGAAGGCCTCCTCATCAACCCCCAGGTCCTCAAATACATTACTGCAGCCTTCTAACAGCACATCAAGTCATGAGAGTTCTAACTCTTGAAACCGTCTGGGCCAATTCTCAATGTAGCTGATAAATAACCAAGAATCCAAGGCCAGTGAGGAGCTTCTTCCAAGGGCCTCTGAGATAAAGGAGTGCTACTCATTTACCTCTATTTACTTAAGTTTTTCCTGGGAAGGAATAGTATCCCAGAGAAAAAAGTTCTACTTATTTCTCTGAATTAAAATAGGATTCTGTGAATTGAAACAAGATTCTTTGAAATATGACTAAGGAAAAGAAAAGAAAAAATAGCCAAACACCTAAAAATAATTAATAGTTAGATAAAAAGGGTAACTCTGTGAGATGATGGATATATTAACTGGCTTCACCACATAATCGTTTCACTATGTATATCAAAACATCCCAGCCAGGCATGGTGGCACATGCCTGTAATCCCAGAGACTCAGGGAAGCTGAGGCAGGAAGATCTCAAGTTCGAGGTCAGCCTTGGCAACTTAACCAAACCCTAAACAACTTAGCAAGACTCAGTCTCAAACTAAAAAAATAAAAGCAAAAGGGCTGGGGATATGGCTCAGTGGTTAAGCACCTCTGGATTTAATCCCCAGTATCCAATAAAAAATAACAAGAATAAGATGTATATCTTAACTACAAATATTCTTTTTTTTTTGGTACCAGGGATTGAACTCAGGGGTACTCGACCACTGAGCCACATCCCCAGACCTATTTTGTGTTTTACTTAGAGACAGGGTCTCACTGAGTTGCTTAGTGCCTCGCCATTGCTGAGGCTGGCTTTGAACTCACAATTCTCCTGTCTCAGCCTCCCTAAGTGCTGGGATTACAGGCATGCATCACCATATAAATATTCTTTAAAAGGGGAAAAAACACAAGTATTAAGATATACATTAAGGAGCTAGAAATAAAGAAAAAATGTTAAATCTATTGTTTAAAACAAAAAGGCTGCAATACTTAAAAGGAAATCTGTTTTTTCCAATGAACCCTAATCTGACAATTTCAGAGAGCCTCCAGTATCAAAGGCAAATAATTCCAGTTAAAAATCTCCAAAAATATAAGTTAAAAAGTAATCAAACTTTTAAAAAATTGAATTTTAATTTAACCTAAGTAAACCAAAAGTTATATTGATATATCACCAAAAGTAAAAGAAAAATGAAGAAATGATACAAAAATGAAAACCCTAACAATCAAAAAAGGATAAAAGTTTTCAGTGTTGGCATACCTCAAATAGCCCCTGATCTAGTTATAAAAGCAGGACTTAACCTCTTCCTGCTCCTTTTAAAATAATTTAATCAATTTCAATATTTATAGAGTACATAAGAGTTACATGAACTATCACAAAATCACAAAAATAAAGCAACCAGTTCAATTATGGCCACAATTTGGCATTTAGCTTTAAAGAGGCCATTTTTGGACCTGATGTAGTTTTTCTGTTACTAAAATAGAGAATTATCGCTGGCCAAGGAAACAAATAGGCCTGTAGACAGAATCTCAATAACTTGCTAAGATAAATGCAATGCAACATCCTTCTTATCAGTAATTATATGAAACACCTATTCCTGTTTACAGGGATGAAAAAACAGAAGTGGGTCACATTCACCCATCCAGTACTCACTGGAACACTTACTGTTCACTACTTAGCACCTACGCTAAAAAATAGATTTTTTTTTCCTCTAAGGAACCACAACATATTAGGGAATAAATTTGGCTGAATTAGGAAAGAATTATAATCATGTGGTTCGAGTTAGATTTATATAACAAAAGCGAACATCTGCATACAATCTTTGCCAGTTTTCCTTAAAATTTTTATTACCTAATTTTAATGCACCTAAATATTTACTGTAATTAGCTTTTGGAACACATCCTAAAAAAAAAAAAAATGAAGTCAGAAGGCCGGGTTGTGGTCATGGCTATACTATTTAAAAGCTGTAGGTCTCTGGGCAGGTTACTTTAACCTTTCTTCATCTTGGTTTCTTTATCTATATAACATGAATAATAATACCTAATTTCCAGATGTTGTGTCAATCACACTATAATCAATAATACGTGTGAAAGATGTTTACAAACTGTAAAGTATGTTCAAAACACTGGTTACGATTAGGCAAAATTCTCAATATAATAAGGTTTAAATTCTTATACATTTTCCCTATTCCCTATTGATTTCTCTGTGGTGGCTTCCTCCATTTCTCAGTCTCCCTCCACCAAGCATCTAGCACTAAATACAGCTTCTGCCCAATGTGGGCCCACTCAACAGGCCTCCTCATAAAAACACCTCACCCACTTTCTCCCTGGCACAAAGCCTGCTTTCAACTTGCTATACAATTTAATGTGTCACCTCTCCAAGGATATTTGAATTTTAACAGAAATCAATGCCTTAACCCAAAAGAATGCCCCTCTAGGAACTGCAATCATCAATGACAAGCTGGTAGGAAAGGTATTTGTGGTCCAGAGTCCATCCCTGGGAACTTCACCTACTCTGCCTACATATAAGGCTGCCCTGGGCTGGCTCTGGAGGTCTTCATTTGTTTGTGATAAGAGAGGGTCTCAGGCACAGTATGTTAATAAGAACATAAATCTAATAGAAGTTTAATTTCCATAGAACTATTACCATAAGATGAAGGATGCCATTGGGATTTCCTGACTCATGGTTTTACCTTCTCTCTGCAAATTAATTCTTACTTTGCCCTCAGGAAGCATACAGAAGTATCTAAATTTCATGTAAGAACCCTTGGAATACCTAAAAAAGACTGTCATGTCCCTGACACCACTATTCTTCTGTAGGTTCACCATCCCCTTCATCTCCTCTCACCTCGCCTGCCATGTGTTGGGTTCCTTTACTACTCTGTTACATTCTTTTTATGGGCTGTACTTTGTCTCTCTTAGGGTGTGGCTTCCAACACAGAACACACCACCCAGAGTGTAGTCCACTGTGAAATATGGCAGCTCACATCTCTAGCAAACCTGCAGAATTCCAAGAAGGAATTTTTCCACCTGGGGGAGTGATTCTTCCCTTATCTTTCTTTCTTGTAAATAATTCAAATACTGGCCTGAATTAATTATATATCAAGTCTTTGGTGCTATAAATAAAACCTTCCTTCCACTGTTCTCAGAGAATTTACAGTGTTCACATGTTAAAATGTAATAATAGCCGGGCACAGTGGCTCAAGCCTGTAATCCCAGCACTTCGGGAGGCTGAGACAGGAGAATCACGAGTTCAAAGCCAGCCTTAGCAACCGCAAGGCGCTAAGCAACTCAGTGAGACCCTGTCTCTACATAAAACACAAAAAAATAAGGCTGGGGATGTGGCTCAGTGGTCGAGTGCCCCTGAGTTCAATCCCCAGTACCAAAAAATAAAAAATAAAATGTAATAATTATAAAAATTTGCAGTCTAGGGTTATAATCACAATAAACAAATATTTTGATAACCTGGCAACTATACCCAGAGAGCTAGATTTACCATGTTTCCTTCCTTCCTCCCTCTCTTCCTTCCTTTTTTATCTTCCTGCACTGGAGATTGAAGCCACGGTCGCTTTACCACTCACCTACATTACAAGCTCTTTTTTATTTTATTTTGAGACAATGTCTTGCTAAGTTACCCGGGATGGCCTCATACTTATGATTTTCCTGCCTCAGCCTCCTAAGTCACTGGGATTATAGGTGTGTGCCACTGAGCCTGGCCATGTTTTATTTCTTAAGCCTGCTTTGCATGCACTGTTAATTTGGAGGGCTTATGATGTTTCAAGTATAATCGTCTACTGTCCTAAAAACCTTGTTCAGAAATTCATAGGAACTGTCTTCTCATCCAGACATAAAAACCCACCCTTTATCTAGCTCCTGACCCTAAATCTCTGCAATACAAAATTTAACCCAATAACAACCTATAGGCAGACGGTTTATAGTTTATAATGAGTATGTAAGAGCATCTGGAATAAACAACAAAGTTAAAAATCTGTGAAAAGAGCAATAGGACCCCAGGATGAAGTCACAGTAATGAACTATAAGTGCCATCAAAAGGTCAAAGCATTATTTTTAGCAAAGTTTGTAAAGACACCATTGCATTAGAATATAAAAATCTATGCTTCCCAAAACTGTTACTCTGAACACCATGCAATAAACAATTCATTTTGATTTTGAAACATATAATTTGACCTAATGGAAGTTTATCAGCATGGATCAACTCTGAATTGAAGTTAAAATTAAGTCAGATGTTAACACACCAGCTCAACTTTAAAAAGTTTCCTATAAAGATCTGCTATTGGCATCAAGAAATCTGATGATCAACACAGTAGATACGGTTCTTCTGGTTCTTGGAGGTTTTTGGAAAGAAAGAAAATGCAGAGAATGGAAAGAAACCCTACTGTACTCCAGAAATGGGATGACCAGCCTTCCAAATAATTTTAGCCCATGATTTGTAATATTATTAGCTTTAAAAGGAGTGAAAAGGGTTGATTTTAATAGCAAAAACTTGGGATGGAAAATGAATAATGCAAGTAACTTTTTCCACATAGTAACAATTTCAGACTGAGTGTAGTGATACACACCTATAATCCCAGAAACTCAGGAGGCTAAGGCAGGAGGGACGTGAGCTCAAGGTCACACTGGGCATCTTAGTGAGACCCTGTCTCAAAACAAAAATTGCTCTGGATATAACTTAGTGGTAGAGCACCTGCCTACCATGTATGAAGCCCAGGGTTCAATCTCTGGTGTGAGGGAAGACATAACATAACATTTTTTTTTCACTCCTTTTAAAGCTAATAATATTACAAATCACAGAAACATGAAACAGAAACATTACAAATTAAATTCAAGTATTCAATATGTTCATTAGATGGCATATGCACATTTAAGTCACAGGATAGCTTCTTTTTGTCTTGGAATTTGTCCAAACCCTGCTCTGCCTACTGTTCTGTGTATGCTAAGGAAATGTGAATTAATTTTATCATTATGTTCAGTAAAATAGCATCAAAAGCTAATGTCTGCAGTTCCTACATCAAAATACATCAAAAAACAAATTGTATTGTTCAAGTTTAATTTATGAGTTATAAAATGGTTCTTTTAGCATACTAGCTATGACTGCATTTCTATCTTGCAGGGAGAATTCTGCAGATCTGCAAATTCTGAGATAATTTCTTTTGCTTGTTTTTGTTAAAAGGAGCCTTTGTAATACTCTGCATCATCCTCTACTAAAATAAATGGCACCTAAATAAAAGTAGCATATCATCTATTTCCTAATTATTTGGAAAAGCTACACCTGGTCCACAGAAATTGTTTTTCCAAAGTCAGAAGAAATCAAAACAACAACAAAAAAAGAGTCTGTGTTGCCAAGTGATACATAACCGTACCTTGAGTATTATGTAGCACTTTCTCTTTTCCAAGACAATTAGAACACAAAGAATTACTTCCTTTACTTACATTTAGTCTTCTGGGTGGAGGCGGCTCAGAAGGATTGCAGAGTACATTTGAACAGGGTGGGCATTTGGTTTCATCTATCATCATGAAGGTATCATAGACACCATCCCCCAATCTAGTTGAAAGAATTATAGATAAAATCTGTTAGTAGGAAGAATATAAATTTGCATTTCTAAAACATCCTATGTCTTAACTGCTTCATACCTGCTACAAAGAACAGTTAATACCAATGTATCTACACTGCATTTTGGCATTGAATATAAAAAACTGGGGCATTTGGCAAATGATCCCAAATTTTCTTTTCCTTTTTAGTTTTTTAAAGAAAGAACAGCAGTTTGAGATTTATATTTTAAAATGGTCAAAATTAGACTTACCTGTTCTGAATACTGCTTAAAAAAATAGGAACTATCAATTAACTTACTACTTGAAAATGAAGGCTAGTTTGAATAGGAAGCCTAAAAACCAGAAGGAAAGTGTGACAGAGGTGATTGTTTTTTCAGTATGAGGCATGGATTCTAATATCTCTTCCACTGGCTGGGCTGCCTTCTCTATGGAGCCTGTTTTCCACATGTTGATGGAAAGAACAGTTCCAGTTTACACACTTTTGGGTCTTACTGGCAAGAAATAAAAGGCCCTTGAGAGCTGTCTTCTCTTTATTTGTTTACTTACATTCTTACATCAACCCAACTAGCAGAAAAATACAGTGAATACTACAGCTGACACTAAAGGGGTGCTTTAAATTACAAAATGTACTGAATTTTGTCTCTGTTCCCATTTCATTTCCTGGTAAATGGAGGAGGCAAATGCTAAATGATTATCATTTCTCTGTTCTTTAGCACTGTGGTTCCCCTACTGCAAGGGAACACAAAAGACAGAGAGGATTTATTTAATCCACAAGATGGCCCTGAATAATGTATTTCATCTGCCACCAAGAACATGGATTTTCCAGTTAAACACAGCAGCATTTCACTATATCATTTTATATGATATATCATAAATATAATAATGATCCTGTTGCAGGGGGAGATTTTTTTTAAATGTCTTTAAAAATCCTGGAATATTTTAGTCACCCACAAAAATTGTTTTAGAAAATTAGTTCTAGATTGATTAATGTAGTAAAGGAATACAAAGGGTAAAAGAAAAACAGTGCAAATGTTTTTGAAATGTTCTTTTTTAAAAACATGCTCATTCTTGATAGAATTATTTCTATCTTTAACAGAGAAATTCTTCACTGACAGAAACCAAATAGTCTAGATGTGACCGACCTTTTGCCATTGCATGATAAGACAAACAAGGAATCCACATTTACTGAAACAGGCATCCATCCACATTTACTGAGAAAAAGACGCTGAACACTTGCAAGATTTCCTACAAACAGAGAAAATTACCCACAAGAAGGCTCCATGCAAATGCAGCGGAGGCCGTGTGTGTGTGTGTGTGTGTGTGTGTGTGTGTGTGTGTGTGTGTGTGTGTTGGGGGGGTGCTTCTCTCCACTTGGGCGTAAAATACAATGCAAGGTGGGGAATCTCAAAATAGGATCTGGCGAAAGCCTTACGTTGCTGCACAGCTCGTTACCTTCAAATCCGAAGCTAGACCGCACCCTTCACGGCAAAACCCCAAGAGTTCAGCCCTGGGTTATCTGCTCTGAGCAACAGGGCTCCTTTCAAAGGTATTGCTCCCAGACTCCCCAGGTTTGCTTAATAAAAAAAAGAAAGAAAGAAAGGAAATCCCACTAAAAGTCCCAGGTTTCTAGAGTCCCTTACCATACCCCTGATCTAAGGTTTCAGAGACAACCCAGGGATCGTAATTCTTTCTCCAACTCCACTCCAGCCCCCTCCCCCACTCACAGTGGGCTAGAGAGGGGAGGGGGGACGCTGATGGAAAGGACAGGAGGGGGCCGGTCCCGGGAGGGAGTCAGACCCCTTCCCTCCAGGAAGGTCAGCTTCCTGCTGGGAGTTCGCTAGACCACCAGCCGAGACCCTCCCCACCCCCTGGCCTCGCTGCCCAGCTCCAAGAGCTCACTCGGGCACCCCTAGCCCGTTACCCCGCTGCGCCGTTACCTTCGCTGCTGGGGAGGGAGCCCGGCCCCGGGTGGCCCCGCATCCTTCCGCCCCGGCCCGCGAGCTGTGCCTCCCATCTTTAGCTCGGGACCCCTCACGGGGGGAGGGGCGGCGGTTGGCTGACCCGGCGGGCCGCGTCCACCTGCGCTGTGACGGCTGCCTCCCGGGCGCGACGCTTCCCGGGGGACTCTCTGCCAGACACTGCAGCTCCGCGCGCCTTCGCTCGCGACTGGCCGGGGCCGGGAGGAGGGAGACAGAGCGCAAGGGTAGGAGGGGGAGCGGTATGGTCGCCTAGCAACCGAGGCACACCCCGGGAAACGCCTCTGCGCAACTACGCGCTGACGCACGGGGGCGGGGCGCCTCTGCGTGTCCTTAGGGCTGTATTTGGTGATTAGAGGCGCGGAGCACATGTCCGGAGCTGCGGGCTGGGTCTGCCTCGATCTAAGCGGGGTCATGCGGCTGGAGGTGGGAGTAGAATGGCCCCTGCAGAAGATTTATGAAATCTCGAGTATTTGTCCCGAAGTGTGGCCAGCTTTCACAGTCTACAATTAAGTAGCACTTTGCGACCTGGAGTGCTAAAACCTCCTGCTTGAACATATATGAATTTAAAATGAATATTTGTATTGTTTAAGACTTTCTCACTGTCTGGTGGGAGATGGTGATATAAAAAGGCAATAATAAAGCCAAGTGTGGTGGTGCACACATGTAATCCCAGCGGCTTGGGAGGCTGAGGCAGGAGGATCGCGAATTCAAAGCCAGCCTCAGCAATTAAGCGAGTCCCTAAACAACTCAGTGAGACCCTGTCTCTAAATAAAATACAAAATAGAGCTGGGAATTTGGGTCAGTGGTCGAGTGTCCCTGAGTTCAATCCCTGGTATCAAAAAATAAATAAAAGGGCAATAATAATGAGGACTGTTTATGTACAGTACTTGCACTTATGAATATTATCTTATTTAATCTCATTAACCATGCCAAATTATATTACTCTTTTAGATTTAACTGGGATCCAGAATTGAAGCTGGGGTTTGTCTAACTTCCCTGCAAGAGCATGCCACTGATAGTAAAGCTCAAAGAGCCATTTTACTGATGAGGAAACTTGAGACCAGAGAAACCACGCTTCCTCATCCAGTGGCAAACCCTGAATTAAAGTTTCAAAAGCTAGCCTTCCTCCTTTTGCACCAGACTTCTTGAAAGGCTTTCTTTTCCTTAGAATGTATGTGAAGGAGTTTTTTCCCCACTCCTTTCTGAAAACTTCACACTCCTCAATAATGTTGATGTTAGGCGGACTTCGACAATTGGAATTAAAGTGAGAGCGAAGGAGGTTAAAGCACAGAACTGTGTTTTTTCTTGAGCGTGAAGCCCAGTCGTATTTTCAAAACCTTGCAAGGCACAAGGTAGTGTGACTCGCCAGAAGAAATTAAGACGTTCTCAAAATGCCAAACGCGGGCGCCACCTGGTGGTACTGTAGGACTTATTGTTTCACGTTAGCCCAGCACAGTGCCATAAACCTTAAATTTTCCCTCCAAGTCTCCTTTTCATGTCACTAAATGACATACATATTCCCTGTTCTCATGACTTCCAATGAAAATGCCCCCATAGATTCAGAGCCTCTTCTAAGTTAAGAATCTGCGTTTGTGGAATGATATTTTGCTTTAGCCTATGATATAAGCATGAATAAAAATGTTTTCTTCCATGATAGTCTTTTAAATTAGCTTTCTTTTTCCCTACCCTCTCCCACCTCTGCAAGCAGAGCAATCTTGCTTTCATAGGGGTTTGACTTTGGGTTTGACTCTGTGAAACTTTTGTTTAAAGAAGAGTTCCGTGGCAACAAAAAATTTGAACTAGATTGTTCTGGAAGTCCCCTCCACTCCAAGACTGATAATTTCTATTAAATAGTTCCTGTTCTTAGTCCTTCTGTGGATACCTCAGATCACTTTCCTACCCTAAAGAGTTGAAAGGGACTTGCCTCAACAAGTTTTCTGACCTCGTTCTGAATCATTGTTCTTGAGACAGTGTTGCAGCTCCAGCCTGTGTTTAAGACACATCTTCTGGAGCCAAGCCGAAGCATTCCTGCTCCCTTTCTGGCTCCTAAGGTGGGAAATACAGAGGTGTCCTTTGTCTTTAGCCTGTTGTTCCCATGGACAAGGGAGAAAGGGCTCCTTGAGGGTGTGAGAACTTCATGAATTTCTGACATTAGTGACCCAAGTACTTTCCAATGTTTCTTCAAAGAGCCCCTGTTTCCTAACAGCACAGCTGAGTTAAAGTCTAATAAGAAACTAGCAGGAGCCTCCACACCCCTGCTGAGCTGCTATCCTGTGCACTCCAACCCTTCAGCAGCTTCTGTTGCCCTTTTTTCCCTGCCAAAGCTCCTTTCCAGTGCAGTTCAAAATCACCATTATCAGCCAGGTGCGATGGCACATGCCTGTAGTCCCAGCAGCTTGGAAGGCTGAGACAGGAGGATCCAGCCTCAGCAAAAAGCAAGGTGCTAATCAACTCAGTGAGACCCGTCTCTAAATAAAATATAAAATAAGGCTGGGGGTGTGACTCAGTGGTCAAGTGCCTCTGAGTTTAATCCCCAGTACCAAAATAAATAAATAAATAAATTACTATTATCTTTCTCCAGGCAGCTAAAGCCAGACTTACCTACCTTGGATTAGGCAAAAGTCATATAAGATGCCTGCCCATTCTTCGAAGACAATTCTAATACATCTAAAAAAAAATAAAGAATCTATAACAAACACTCCCCCCCCCCTCCAAAAAAAAAACTCTTCCAGGAGTTTCAAAAACCAGTGGAAGGGGCTCAGAGTGTAGTTCAGGAGTAGAACACCTGCCTAGCATGCTCAAGGCCCTGGGTTAGACTCCAAACAGCACAAAAACAACCAAATAAGAAAACAACAACAACAGCAACAAAAATAGAACATTCAGAATGTGATCACAGCAGTTATAAATGAACAGATTAAGAAAATATCCTTGGGGTCACATTCACCTGGAATTTTATGATGAAATAGCTGTTGGTATAAACGAGTTGTTTGAAATCTTTTTGTTGCTATGAATTTCTTTATTACAAAATATGCCATAATCCATACTGTGATATATGCATTGCAAAATCGAAATGCATGTTTAAAAAAACCATTCAGTGTGAATCTATGAAACTCACTCTTCCAGTACTCCTCTTCTACATACCGAGCTCTGTGTCTCCTAAGACCTAAATGACTGTCCCAATTAATTCCAAGTCCCAGAAACTTTTTATATATTTTTAAATGTAGTGCTGGGGATCAAACCCAGTGCCTCATACATGCTAGGCAAGCGCTCTACCACTGAGCCACAAATCCAGCCTGAGATAGGACTCTTTACCTTGAGAAAAGAGTGTTAGAGATTAATAACTTGCCAAGTCACCCAGCTCATAAATGGTGAACTGGAACTCAAACTCTGGTCTGTTTGATTTCAATATCCACACTCTTGATTGCCTGTGTATTTCCTGTATTCCATGAGCTTGAAAGGATACTCCAGACTAGACTATACACACTTTGAATTCTGTGACATACAACTTATCCTGATTTAAGTCCCTGAAATAATAATAGTCCCTGAAAGCTGTCCATGCCCTAGCTCCCAAATCTGTGACATATCAATTTATTTGACACACACACACACAAAAAGGACTTTGCAAGTGTAATTAAGTTAAAGATCTTGAGATGGGGAGATTTTCCAAGATTATCCAGGTGGGCCCAACATAACCACAGAGGTCTTTATAAGATGGAAAAGGATCAGGGAAGAAAGTATGATTGTGGAAGCAAAGGCTTGCAGAGAGAGATTCACAGATGCTGCTGCTGCCTGCGTAAAGGGCACAAGTCAAGGAATGAGAGTGGCTTCAAGAAGCTAGAAAAGCTAAGCCATAAAGAAGAAAGAAATTATGGCATTTGCTGGTAAATGGATGGAACTCGAGACTATCATGCTAAAGGCTAATCCCCCTAAACCAAAGGCTGAATGTTCTCTCTGATATGCGGATTCTAACACACAATAAGGGGTAAGGGAGAGAATAGAAGTACTTTGGATTAGACAAAGGGGAATAAAAGGAAGGGAGGGGAGATGGGAGTAGGAAAGACAGTAGAATGAATTGAACATTACTTTCCTATGGTCATATATGAATACACAACCAGTGTAACTCCATATCGTGTACAACTACAAGAATGGGAAGTTATAATCCATGTATGTATAATATGTCAAAATACATTCTACTATCATGTATAACTAAAAATAACAAATTAAAAAAATTTTGAAAAAGAAGCCAGAAAAGGCAATGTAACATAAGGTCCCTCTACACTTCTTTTATGTACTGCCTATGTTGTGTAACTCCCATCTTTCTAGCTCTAGGTTTGCTCACAGGATCTAAACGTAGAGTAAGCAACAGTGAAAAATGAAATATTTCTCTTAGGGTAGCATGTGAAATCTTGACTTTGAAGTCTTTGAAATCTTCACTCAGCCCCAGGGCCGAGTCTAGGTGCTGACAGTTATGCTTCCCTAGGACCTTCACAGGAGGCCCAGGTCTAACTACACAGCTTCCATCCCACTCACTCACTTCCTGTACTTTTCCAACTTCTTCCAATCTGCAGACATCCAGCTCCTGGACTGTGAGTCGTCCATCAAGGCAGGTTTCCCTCACACATGGAATCTTCCTCAGACATCAGCAGGTTCTGGAAGTGTCCATCAACAGATTTCTGCCACAGGTTGTGAGGTAGATCTTTACCTCAGAAAGATCTTCCAGACCTATACCAAGCAAGGAAATAACTGTAATTTTCTGAGATATGGAAGGTTTTACTTCTGAGAGCTCTGGGAAACTTCTGCCCAATCATCAGTACCTGAGGGCACCCACAGGCCTCACCTGGGATCATTCAGATCCACAGACTTTTAGAGGTGTGAGTTTAAGTGGGAGAGAGAATAAAGAATGAGAACTTTAAAAAAAGCCCTTTAAAGAGAGTTTAAGAATGTGTAGTCCAGGCAGTCCCAAGAAAGGAGAAAGGACAGAAAGGCATCATAAAGAAAGTCTTCACACTGCTGGAGACAGCTCAGAGACCTGGAGCATGTGAGGCAGTCATCTGGGAAGTGGGCACAGCTGTCTTCAGACTGGGTCCCCTGGTCCTACCTGGCTACCATTTCAGCCAGGCAGAACAGGCAGCATAGCAGGGTTGACCTGGGCTTAAAAGAACTCTGCCCTCTTCAAACCTGCCCTTGTCTTTTTGTTTAGTAAGAACAAGCCCCTGGAGACCTTCACCTCTTCTGTCCGCCTCCATTTGTGGTACTGGGGGTTGAACCCAGGGGGTGCTCTACCACCAAGCTACAGCCCCAGTCCTTTTTACTTTATTTTGAGACAGGATTTTGACGAGTTGCCCAGGCTGGGCTCGAACTTTCAATTCTCTTCCCTTAGCCTCTGTAGTAGCTAGCTGGGCTTAAAGGCATGTACCACTGCGCCCAGATCGCTGTTCCTCTTTTATATTGTGAGTTCATTGAGGCTTTCCATTCATAAAAATCCACACAATTACAGAGTTCCTTATAAGTTTTTAATGTTCACAGTGTAAACAGAGCAGCTGAGGCAGGGTGCAGGATGATTCCTTGAAAGAGGAACTGGATTGCAGATGGCTATGGGGTGTGTAAGGGTGATGGCCGGACCACACACAGCACACCTCATGCGACCAGGAGATCTTTATTCACGGAGATCAGTGCAGGTGGACATCCAGGGAGAAAGAGCAGGAGAGTGGGTATGGAGCATGGGGTTTTATAGGGCCTGCGGTAAAGCGTTGTGAACTATGGATTGGTGGTCTGGTTGTGACACCCCAGAGGTCACTTCTAGGAGTTGAAGGTTAGGGTTTAACTTGAGTGGGAAGCTTGGGTGGGAAACTGCCATAGGCTTTAGAGAAGGGAGAGCCAAAACTGGGTACCGGGAGGGCTGTTTTTACCTTACAGGGTGTATCACAGAGATACAGACAAATTGGCTATTTCCAGATACAAAAATAGTTGAGTCCCTATATTTGTTGCCCACTGTTGCATATCAAATCACCCCTGAACTTAGTAGCTTAAAACAAAAATTATTATTTCTGTGATGGTTAATTTTGGTTATCCATGTGCCTGGGTTGACAGACGCCTAGAAAACTTGTTGAGCACACTCTGGTGTGCCTATGAAGGTGTTTCCAGAGACAGCTGGCTTGTGGATTGATGAACTGAGGAGGTGCAACCTGCCCTGAATGTGGGTGGTACTGTCCAATAAGCTGAGGGCCTACAAAGGAAAAAAGGAGGAGGAAGGAAATTCACTCTGGCACAGACTCAACTCTTCCTGAGCAGGAACATTTTTTTAAATAAGGGTCACAAAGTTATTTCTCATTATTCTTAGAAGTTTTCTGGATTGCATTTCTCATTTAGATTTATGATGTTTTAAGTTCATATTTGTTTTTTGTTTTTGTTTTTGGTACCAGGGATTGAACTCAGGGGCACTCGACCACTAAGCCGCATCCCCAGCCCTATTTTGTGTTTTATGTAGAGACAGGGTCTCAGTGAGTTGTTTAGCACCTCACTGTTGCTGAGGCTGGTGTGAACTCACGATTCTCCTGTCTCAGCCTCCCTAAGTGCTGGGATTACAGGCTTGTGCCACCGCACCAGGCTTAAGTTCATATTTAAATAGCATATGAAGTAGGGATCAAAATTTAGTTTTTGCCGAGTGCAGTGGCGCCCACTTGTAATCCCAGTAGTTTGGGAGGATGAGGCCTGGAGATTGTTAGTTCAAAGCCAGTCTCAGGAATTTAGCGAGGCACTTAGCAACGCAGCGAGACCATCTCTAGTAAAATATTAAAAAAGGTCTGAGGATGTGGCTCTGTGGTTAAGCACCCCTGGGTTCAATCCCCAGTACAAAAAAAAAATTGTTCTTTTCATATTATAATCAATGGGCCTATATTGTCACATCATTATTGTCCAAAGTCCATAATTTACACTAGGGCTCATCAGATGTTACACATCTTGTAGGTTTGGAAAAAGTGCAATGGCATATACCCACCCTTACAGTACCATACAGAATATTCCACGGTCCTAAAGATCCTCTGTGCTCTGCTTATTCATCCTTCCCTCTCTATTAACTCTTGGCAACCATTCTTTTTATTATCTCCATAGTTTTTTTTTTTTTTGAGACAAAGAAAAAAGAAGTTTTATTGTTTTCAAGCAGAGGAGAAACACAGGGGACTCCTGTCCCAGAGGCTGTGATTTTGCCCATCAGCAAGAATGCGGGCTTGGGTCTGGGATTGTAGCTCAGTGGTAGAGCGCTTGCCTCACAAGCATGAGGCCCTGGGTTCAATCCTCAGCACCACGTAAAAAGAAATAAAGATATTGTGTCCATCCACAACTAAAAAAAAAATTTAAAAAAAAAGAATGGGGGCTTTTAAAGAGGTGATTCAAAGGGTACATTCCATGTTTCTCTGCTGGAGCTGTAATTCACTTGTTAATTTGGGAACTAGTCATTTCTGAGATCTTCTAGTGCTATCCCCAAAGTCTGGATTGCTTGTTCCTATCTTATCTTTGTAGTTTGCTTTTTCCAAAATGTCATATAGTTGGAATCATCACTTATGTACGACAGGTATGATCCCTTCTAGATTGGCTTCTTTCACTTAGTAACATGCATTTAGGAATCATCCATGTCTTTTTATGACTTTGTAGCTTGTTTCTTTATAGTGCTTAGTGATTTTCTATGTTGATGGATCATAGTTTACTTATTCATTCACCTATGGAAGGATATCTTGGTTGTGTTCAAGGTTTGTCAATTCTGTGTCATACGCCCCAAAGTGAGCAAGCAGATTTTCAAGGAAGAGGAGACTTGGCAGTGTTCTCTATTAGGCTCCTCTAACTTTGGTCTTGTGGCTAGGGTACTTCAGAATAAAGGCCTGGTGTGTCAAAGGTTTAGTAGGTGGTGGGCAGTCTCTGCAGGAGGCCTATCTTTGGACAGTTCATGTGAAATTCTCCTTTATGCAACTGGCAATGAATCAAGCAAATAGGATATTTTATTGGTGAATGGACACACAAGCTTTAATATGTAAATTTTGAAGCTTTAATATGTAAATTTTAATTTAGTAGGTGCTGGGATCCCAGGTGTTTAAATCCTTGCCTCCAGGGTCTGCAGTTGTTACTTTAGGGAAATGTAATCTCTCTGCCTAGGCTGCTTGACTGCCTGGGGCAAACCTAAGCCAAGAGTGGATTCTGTGTTACTGTCATTATCATCTATGTAAACGAAAAATTAGGGAGGAAGGGTAGAGGTTTAGCTCTTTGGTAGAGTGCTTGCCTAGCATGCACAAGACCCTGGGTTTGACCCCCAGCACTACAAAAAATACAAATAAAAATTAGAGAGGAAAAACCTGGGCACAGTGGCCCATGCCTATAATCCCAGGTACTCCAGAGGCTGAGGCAGGAGAAGCACAAGTTCAAGGGCATTCTCAGCAAATTAGGGAGGCCCTGCCTCAAAATGAAAAATAAAAAGGACTGGAGTTGTAGTTCAAAGGTAAAAAGAAAGTCATCCTGGGGTAAATCTCTAGTACAAAAAAAAAAAAAATATCAAGGAGGAGAATATCCTAGGTGAGACCTCTAGTTTACAATACAATGTACAAATCTTATTAAATACAAGACTTTAAGAGAAACATTCAAAAGGACTACAAATTTAATTACGCAGAATTGAACCAATCTGGAACGAGAGCAGAATTTCTCTTCAACCCTGTACTTAAGCTAGTACGTTGGAAGGACAGGAACTAAAAGCTCTCTAGGTGCGGTAGGACCCCTAGAGACCTCAGGCCAGAGCTATCTGGGCTCTGATGTTCCCGGGCCCCTCCCTGGCCCTGCTTCAGTTCCTGGCCTCGCCACTAGGGGCGGCCGCGGCTTCCTCAGTGACTACGGCCACAAAGCTGCGCGACCTGGGTTTCCAGCCGGGCCCTTTTCGCGGCGGGGCCCCCAACATGGCTGCCCCCAGGGCCTCGGCCCGGGGAGGTTCCACGCTCTCACTTTCCTGACACTCTCTGATTTCTGTGTTCTTCTTGTCTTCCCCCGGCTACCCCAGCAGACATGTTCGCCAAGGCCTTTCGGGTCAAGTCCAACACGGCCATCAAGGGGTCGGACAGGTGAGGGAGCAAAAGGGCTTCTTGCCCACGAGGCCCCAGACATCTCTGGCCTGGGCGGCTCATAGCCCTCCCTGGGCTCGGTCAGACGACCTGAGGCAGAGGGCAGAGGCCGAGGAGACAAAGGGAAAGGTTAGATACATTTTTTGAAGATGAGAATGAAAAGGGCCCTGATTTATCCTCCAGGCTTTCTTTTGCATATTTTGGTGAGATTGAAAGAAATATAACTCAATCAGCGTTAAGGACTGCAGACTGTAAAGCGTTACGGCGGGTGTAAAAATGAAGGAATTTAAGGTCCCTGTCCTCCACAGAGTTTAGAGCTCCTTGGGAAAGATAAGATGGGGTACGGAGAACTGAAACTGTAGTAGAAAAGGTGAGGATTACGTCTGCAGGAGAGACAGCAGGAGGGTGAGGTGGGAGGGGATAAGGCACGTGGTAAGAATTGTATCTATTCAGACAGTGTTGCAAGTAGTTATTGTATCAGGAATTTTGGAACCAGCTTTCTATAGGTATCATTCTTGGTGCCATGGTATAGCTATTTAATCATAAGCTGACAGATTTACCAAACATGAGAAGGGACTTGGTCTGAAGGTCTAGGCATGGAATCAGAAGGGCAGGGCTGGATTTCCTATGTCAAATGACTTTGGTTATTGACTGGGCCTCTGTTTTCTTACCTATAAAATGGAAAGATATGCCCAGGAACATATGAAAATAGATGAGACACTGGATGAGAAAGAATAGGATTTTGGAAGAGTGTATGAGAACAAGGCATAATAAGCCAGGCAGTTTTTCATTGTCTTGTATGATTTGATAGTGAGTCCTTCTGAATTCTCCATATTTATTAAAATTCTTTAAGGTAGCATTTATGGTGCTGGTGTGCTTTCTGCAGGAGAAAACTTCGAGCTGATGTTACATCTGCCTTCCCCACCCTTGGAACTGATCAGGTTTCTGTGTTAATACCTGGAAAGGAGGAGCTCAGCATTGTGAAGCTGTATGCTCATAAAGGGGATGCAGTGACTGTTTATATGAATGGCGGTAACCCCATTCTGTTTGAACTGGAAAAAAATCTATATCCAACAGGTATGGCAACAGCATGGCCATTACTATAGTACTTGCCTAACACCTGCTTCTCTCTCTGTTTCATTAATCTGCCTCCCATAAATCAAACAAGCACAGAATCTTCTAATACTATTCCTGAAGATCTTTGAAGACCTACTGTTCCTAGAATTGTGTCTTGTAAGACCAGAAACTGCTATAAAAAGGAGTGGCAGGGGTGGGAGAAGAACTAACACCAAAAGCAGGAGTGGTTACAAAGGGAAATTCTGAAATAAGGGAGCAATGCTGAGGAGTTTACATCAGATTAACAAGAGCTAGAGCAGTGTTCTTACAAAGGATGGAATTTCAGGGCATGTAAGAAATATTCTTTAAGCTATCTATAACAGGATTTTCTTTTTTCCTTTTCCTTTTTTTTTTTTGGTACTGGGGATTGAACCCAGGGGCGCTTTACCTCTGAGCCACATCCCCAACCATTTATATTTTTTATTTTGAGACAGGGTTCTGCTAAGTTGTTCAGGACTTCATTAGTTGCTGAGATTGGCCTGGAACTTGCAATCCTTCTGCCCTAGCCTCCCGAGTTGCTGAGATTATAGGCATGTACCACCATGCTCAGCTATAACAAGACTTTCTTAAGATACTGAAGAAAAATACTGTGGTAGAAAGAAGCTGGATTAATTAAGCTACACACCCAGCTGTCTTAGTGATGTGCTTCAGTTGAGATGTCTTACAGGGATTCTCTTAGGCTCTGACTGGTTGTCTAGGACTCTGCTTTCTCTCTTTGTCACCAGTCTCGGGATTCAGTCTCCTTTTTTTCCATAGCTACTGATATCCACTTTGTCACTTGGAGATTTTCTTCCAATAAGATTGGCTGCAACAGTGCAATGTAGTCTGCTTAGATCACCCCACTCCCTCCCCGTTTCTCTGCTAATCACTATGGAAATGGAATAAAAATAAAAACATGAGAAATTTTCAAAATTTCTTACAGACTGACTCTGTTTTTAGGTCTTTTACTTCTTAGGTCATAAATGGAAGCCTCATTGGTTCTCTGCTTCTACTTTAATTCACTGTGACCATTTTCTGCTGCCGCCATCCAGAGGGAGCAATGGGTGCCTTCAGGTCTTAAGTGACACTTAGTTCCTTAGGTCTCTGCTTTCCTCAAGAATGAAAGCTTTTTTGGCATTTCCTCACAACCTCTTTGTCTAGCTTTGAGTTGAGTTTCCTTCTATATTCTAATTAATGTGACTATGCAAATTCCCTGTCAGATTGACCTTTTGATAGTGTCGTCTGGGTCTTTTTTGTACAGTGTACACACTCTGGTCCTATCCTGATCTTCTACCAACCTTTACAACATGGCCCCTGGTACTTGAAAAACTGGTTGGAGGAGCAGGTAAGAGGATTTTCCTATATTTTGGCTATTTCCTGAAACTACTTAGTAAAGGTCAATTAACTAAATAAATTTACCCATTTCCTATATTCATATGGTTGAAAAATAGAATTTTTCCCCTGTGTGTGTTACACTTCTCAGTGTATTGGTTCCATGAATTCTCTGCACCTGTCCAACTCTGTTGTAAACCTTAATTATGTAAGTGATGTTAAGGTACACCATGAACTGCCATATACTGTACTTTAAGTCAATAAACTGTATTTAGGGAACTAGAACAAGATATAGATCATGGCATAGGACACTCAACCTGATGATTCTGTTTGACAACTAGCCCCCTGCAGAGTGAGGGTTGATACTCAAGTTGCCATTTAAAATTTTTATTATGAATAACATAGCTGATACTTAATAAGTGTTTCTTTGTCAATTTCATAAATAAATGATGAAGTGAAATATGGATTGAGGTGAAAGCAGAGTAAGCTGTGATGCTTTTGCTTTCTGCAGATTTGATGCTGCCGGGATTAGTGGTGCCCCCTGCTGGTCTGCCTCGGGTACAGAAGGGTGACCTCTGTGCCATTGCCTTGGTGGGGAACAGGTACAGTACGATGCAGCTGTTTCTTTCAGGGGGGAAACAGGTAAAACGGAGATGGAGGGAAATGACAACTTCTAAAAACATACAGACAAAAATATTGAAAGAGAGAACAGATCCTTCTGCAAGAAGCAGAAAGTGGGCCATTGGGATAATGGCAGTGAGTCTGTGGAGTGAGTGTCCATACATTTGGGCTTAGAGTATTGCCCCTGGTGTGATTGCTGCCTTTTAAAAAACCTTTCTTATTTGAAAAATAGTTTTAGATTTGTAGAAGAATGCAAAGATAGTGCAGTGATATATGCTTTATTCAGCTTCCTCTGATGGCAACATCTTACATAACCATAGTGTGGTTACCACAACTAAGGAATTAATATTGGGATAATACTGTTAACTAAACTAGAGACTTTTATTCATATTTTCCCAGTTTTTCCACCAGTATCTTTCAATGATCTAGTCTAGAGTACACATTGCATTTAGTTGCAAGTCTTCTAGCCTTCTTCAGTTTGTGACATTTCATTCTCTGTCTTCCCTTGTCTTTTATCCCTTCACATTTTTTCCCCATCATTCACATTCTCCTCCTTATCTTGTAGCTACTTTAATAGCTTTTTTGTATTTCAATAAAGTTCACATAAGATTTATCTGTTTTAATTTATAAGGGAGTAATTTTTAGTACATTTGTAGGATCATTTGACCATCACCTTTGTACTTCTTTTTAAAAATAAATTAAGAACTAATTGAGCAGTTCTGAAAATTCAAAAGCCCCCTCATCTCAAATCCTTTTCTCCTAGAAGTAGCCATTATCGTTTTGATGTGCTCCCTTCAATTCATATATACATCTGTGTATAAAAATATATGATTTGTGGCTGAGGATGTAGCTCAATGGTAGAGTGCTTGCCTTGCAAATATGAGGCCCTGGGTTTGGTTTGGTTTTGGTTTTTGGTACCAAGGTGCTTAACTCTTTTTTTTTTGGTACTGGAGATTGAACTCAAGGGCACTCGACCACTGAGCCACATCCCCAGCCCTATTTTGTGTTTTATATAGAGACAGGGTCTCATTGAGTTGCTTAGCGCCTCGCCATTGCTGAGGCTGGCTTTGAACTCGCGATTCTCCTGTCTCAGCCTCTCTAAGTGCTGAGATTACAGGCTTGCGCCACTGCGCACATCCCCACATCTCCAGCCCTTTTTATTTTTTATTTTGAGACAGGGTCTCACTAAGTTGCTAAGGGCCTTGCCAAGTTACTGAGGCTGGTTTTGAACTTCTGACCCTCCTGCTTCAGCCTCCTGACCTGCTGGGATTGCAAGTGTGCACCGTCATACCTGGCAGAGGCCCTGGGTTTATCCCAGCACTGCAAATAAAACAAAACATGATTTGGAATATATGTATTAAGAAATACAAGTAAACAAAATAATACTGTTTATGTTTTGTTTTTCACTTAATATAGTGTGGACATTTTCCATTTCAGCACATACAGATCTGCCAAATCTTTTTACCTGCTATGTGGTGGCCACCTCCTATGCTGGTGGACATAGAGGTTGCTTCCAATTTGTCTATTATAAACAGTATCTCCTTGATGCCTCTAGGGGACACCAGTGTCAACATTTTTCTAGAGTAGATACTGAAAAGCAGAACTTAAGCTAAAGATCTGTTCTTTTTCCCTATAAAAACAGTATCGGTTTTCACTCCTGCTGTTTTTGTAAGCATTTTTGCTGCTATGACTAAAAAATCTGACCAGAACAATTATAGAGGAGGAAAAGTTTATTTGGGGGCTCATAGTTTCAGAGGTCTCAGTCTATAGACAGCAGACTCCATTCCTCAGGGCCCAAAGTGAGGCTGAATTTCATGGCAGAAGACTGTGGCAGAGGGAAGCAGCTCACATAATCAGAAAGAAGAGAGAGACTAAGCTCAACTCACCAAATATATACCCTAAAGCACACCCCCAATGACCTACCTCTTCCAGCCACACTCTATACCTACCTTCAGTTACCACTTAGTTAATCCCTATCAGGGAATAATTTGCTGATTGGGTTAAGACTCTCGCAATCCAGTCATTTCTTCTGTGAACCTTCTTGTATTGTCTTACATGTGCACTTTTTGGGGACGCCTCACACCCAAACCATAACACCTACCTATAGCATGTATGGAGTCTATTTCTATACTCTCACCAATTCTGAATATGATGAGTCATTTTATCTTGTCATCCTAATGAATGAAAAATGACATCTCATTATTTTAATCATTGCTTGATTGTCTTTTGTGATACTGGGAGTTGAACCCAGGAGGATTCTATCACTAAGCTATATCCCCAACCCCTTTTTACTTTGAGCCAGCATCTCCCTAAGTTGCTAGGGCTGGCTTCAAACTTGTGATCCTCCTGCCTCAGCCTCCTAAGTCATTGGGATTATAGGCATGAGCCACTACATCCAGCTAATTATTGCTTCTTTGAGAGAGAAGGAGAGGTTATAGACATGAGAGGAGTCAGTATTTAAGATCTTTATTTTTGCTAGTCATTTCACTTAAACACTTTGAAACCAAGCACCTAGAAATATTTTTTGTTTACCTGTAGCAGAAATACAGTTGAAAAGAGTTGTATGTCATTAATTTCCTCCTGTAAGATTCTATCCAACTACATAAATGGATATTTGGCCTGCTCAATTTAGCTTTTAGGGTATATATGGGGATGGACCTTGAGGGTGGATAAGGGCATTGGTGGGGCACAAGGAGTTTGTTAAAAATACAGTCACATTTAGGACTGGAGTCCTAATTAAGCCATTAACCTTGGTGGAGTAGAATAAAAAGACCCCTCTTTTTTTTTTTTTGGTACTGGAGATTGAACTCAGGGGCAGTCGACCACTGAGCCATATCCCCAGCCCTATTTTGTGTTTTATGTAGAGACAGGGTCTCACTGAGTTGCTTAGCACCTTGCCATTGCTGAGGCTGGCTTTGAACTCGCGATTCTCCTGTGTCAGCCTCCCTAAGTGCTGGGATTACAGGCTTGTGCCACTGCACCTGGCTAAAAGACCCCTCTTTTAAGAACTAGGAAAGAAACCAGATTCAGAGTTTCTGTGGCAGATATGGACTTACAGACACAATAAGTGAGGCCATCACATTTAGTAAAATAAAATTTAAGTTCGGCAGTTAGGATCTCTGCCCTTGAATCCAGGCTCCCTTGACAGGCTTATGAATCCCCCGACTGTTACCCAGCTGTCACCCATTCTCACAGGCAGTATGCGATCAACACTGAGTAACACCAGGCTGACAGACATTTCTCACTTGGGCTTTGAGAGTTTTTGCAGTTACTGGAAATGTGGTTTTGGGAATCCTGGCAACACACCATTCTTAGGTATTTAGTTACACAGGGGAAGCCCTGTTGTAAAGAACCAGCTGAAAAGGAACTTCTCTCATCAGCTCCACTGTTCAACTCTTTCCTATGGCATCCCTCAGCCTTATTTCTGGCAGCTTTATTTCAACCAGTGTGTATAGCTGGTCTTTTAGCCAACTGTTTGTGTCCTATTGGTACAGATTTCTCCTCCAGAGAACCTCCTTATAGGATGATGGCTATAAGTTCTTTAAGGTGTAGATCATTTATATTTTTGAAATTAAAGGAAGGGAACTCCCATTACCCTTCTAAGTCATACCTGGGTTTAATTGACAGTAGATATAAAATAAAGCCAATGATCATGTTAGGAGAGAAGTACTTAGACAGTGTTTGGTTAAGAGTGATTGAAAGTAATATTTAGTTAATTTGAAGAAAATTGAGACTGGACTTGGTGACTCAAAATTTTGTGGTACTAGTGACCACATGAGAGGAAAGACTAAACGTGTACTTTCCTGATAGACTTTCTCTGACCCTTGTCTCTGGCCTCCTTCTTCCTAGAGCCCCTGTAGCAATTGGAGTAGCTGCCATGTCCACTGATGAGATGCTGACTTCAGGCCTGAAGGGAAGGGGCTTCTCTGTGCTCCACACTTACCAGGACCACTTGTGGTGGGTACAGCATCTTTTCTTCTTACAAAGAGCTAGGGTAGGTGGAGATGGAACCTGAGATTGTTCCTAGCCAGGTCCTTAGGCAAGTTGCTGACCCCAGATTATTGTTTCCTTGCCAAAGTGGGGGAAAGAATTTTTTGCCTGTTCAGACAAGAAATTGGAAAGAACTTTATTTTCTGGGTGAATTTTAGAATCCTAGACCTGGAAGAAGATCTTAGGGTTGGCTACTCTGTCCTTCAGTAGGGGGCTATTCTTTTTTTTTAAATCTCTGGTCAGTTTGGCCTAATCTGCAGTGACATATTAAACAGCATCCAGCTCTGTCATAAGTACTTTTGAATCCAAGTAAAATCTGCAGTGACATCTTAAACAGCATCCTGCTCTGTCATAAGTACTTTTGAATCCAAGTAAAAGCAACGTAGACTCTTAGACACCAGGATGACGACTGATTACTCTTTTTTTTTTTTAAATATTTTATTTTAGTTGTAGATGAACACAATATCTTTATTTATTTTATGTGGTGCTGAGGATCGAACCCAGTGCCTCACGTATGCGAGGCAAGCGCTCAACCGCTGAGCCATAACCCCAGCCCCGACGACTGATTACTCTTATATTATTCAAATCTCACTCTAAGATCTCCTCCTTTCGTAATGGAAATACAATATTCTAACTAACAGTTGCTTTCCAGAGCCATATGCCAGTTTATTTCCTGTGTTCCCCCCCTTATTTAATGAAAACAGTAAATAGTGTTTTTCTCAAATGTAGTGTGTATACCGGTCTTTAAACCGAGTGTTGTGGCCTGTTGGTATAGATTTCTCCTAGTTCAGTTTTAGTTATTCACTTTATAAGTGTCAGTTCAACCCTGCTTCACTGGAGGTTACAATCTCATTAGCCTCTTTTTAAAAAAAATTTAAAAAAAATTTTTAAACATACTTGAGGACAGATAATTGACATTCTCCTACAATCTTTTTTTCATTGTTGTTTGTATTGTTTGTTTTGGGGGACATTTTGTGTACTGGGGATTGAACCCAGGGGCACTCTACCACTGAGCTACATCCCTATCCCTTTTCTATTGTTTATTTTGAGAAGGGGTCCTGCTGAATTGCTTAGGGCCTCACTAAATTGTTGAAGCTGTTTTTGAACTGCGATCCTCCTGCCTCAGCCTCCCAGGTCACTGGGATTATAGGCATGCACCAACACACCCAGCAAGCATTTTGTTTTCTAACTCTCAGTCTGGGTCATAGCAATCAAGGTCATGTCTTAAGTTGTTTTATCAGCATCTGCATCTACGCTCCACCCCTATTTCAAAAAAATTTTTTTTAATTTACCTGATCAGAATAGCTTAAACACACATTTTAGTCTCACTATTAAAAATGCTAGCTGGGTGCAGTGGCACACACCTGTAATCCCAGTGGCTTGGGAGGCTGAGGCAGGAGGATCATGAGTTCAAAGCTAGCCTCAGCAAAAGTGAGGTTCTAAGCAACTCAGTGAGATCCTGTCTCTAAATAAAATACAAAATAGGGCTGAGGATGTGGCTCAGTGGTCAAGTACCCCTGAGTTCAATCTCTGGTACCAAAAAAAACCCCAAAAAACCAAAAAACTGCTGTAACCATCAATTAAAACTTGATTTGATTGACATAATCTTGGCCAAGATAAAGCCTTTTACCTTCCTGTGCACTGTGCTATGTGGTATCACTTTTTTTTCTTTGTCTTCCTGAGGTTTTGGAATAAACCATAGTAATCCTGACTCTGCAAGTTAGATTGCATTTGATTTAACACAGAAGTCACTGATTCTGTATCCCTTGAGTAGTCTGGGTATTTGTACTTTGTTACATAGACTGAACCCTGGGTTTGCATTTCACCAAACTGGTACCACAGGCACATTTGCAGTCTTTCTTTTTTTTTTAATTTTTTTTTTTAGTTGTAGATGGACATAATATATTTTATTTATTTTTATGTGGTACTGAGGATCGAACCCAGTGCCTCACGCATGCGAGGCAAGTGCTCTGCCACTGAGCCACAATCCCAGCCCCACATTTGCAGTCTTAATCTTGTTACTTAATTCAAAATGGTTTATTATTTTTCACTCACATAAAAGAAGTACTTTATGGGTTTATCTTAAACAGCTTTTTCTTAATCGTTCTCTGTCTTAGGAGCTCTATTAATAATATGGTTATTCCCTTGAGCTAAAGAGGAGGCAAGAATTATTCTCCGCATTTCAGAGATGCGTGAATCAAAGCCTAGAACTTTTCTGGATCCATAATTGAATGGAAAGAGTTGAGATAAGAGCCCAGGCCCTCTGCTGTCTCCAGGATGCTCCTGTTGTTGGCTTTTTCTAGCCTGAACTCCTGGCTAACTTCTCCCTGACCAAGGCAAGGAAGTGCTGTGGCTGCTGCTTGCTGTTTCTGACATAAGATTTTTCTAGGCGATCTGGAGACAAGTCCTCTCCACCTTCAATTGCTCCACTGGTGTTGGATCCTACAGATCTCAGTGAAGAGAAGGTGGATCCTACCCTGCAGGGAGATCTGAGAGGCCTGACTCTGGAGGGGAAGGAGGAGGAGAATGGAGAGGTTCATCAGGCATGTGAGGAGAAGTCCCTCTCAGAAGCCTCAGAAGACACCAGCGCTGGAGTCCTGAGTCAGGACTCCACAGACTGCAAACCTCTTCAAGGTGTGGCTTTGGGAGTAGAAGGCCCATCCCCTCCCCTGCTGACTAGAGTGGCACTGATGTTCTGGGAGAATACAGCAGAATTATTTTTGGTGAAGGTGGTGCAGTAACTTTGTGACCTGGGAGTCCTTTCCACAGAAGTCTTGTCTCCCCAGGTGCCAGTCTGCCTTAGCACTTGGACTGTTTGCAGCTAGAGAGCTCCATAGGGTTTCTTCTGGGTCTGATTTCTCTGAGTGAATGCTCCGCACTTGGTGGGACTTTGTAGCTTAACTCCTTCTCTGGGGTCAGCCTTCTTGTCTGGGAGCTTTGGTACCTGGGTGTGAATCCTACTTAGAGCCAAGGGTTGGGGTGGGGATGGAGCCAGGCCAGGGAGGTTTTTTGTACTGTACTAGGCATTCTATAAAGGATGTGCTTCTTGTCTTTTCCTTGCAGAGCAAATGAATGAACTGTTACAGCAATGCTTCTTTCATGCTTTGAAATGCAGAGTGAAAAAGGCTGACCTCCCTTTACTGACCAGCACTTTCCTTGGCAGCCACATGTTTTCCTGCTGGTATGGAAGGCACTAGTGTGGGCTGGAGGCCAAGGTCTGGGTCTCTTCTTTGGTAGTAGGGCAGAACAGGGCAGGGCTTATAGGGGACTGGGGAATGACATGTTGTGGGTAGAGTGGAGTGGAAGGTGGATCTGATAAGCAAATTTGGTTCTGGACTTTATAAACTTAAATTTTAGCCAGTGAAGTATGTTGAGGAAATGGAAGGTTGAAATTCCCAAGATTCTCTGAATGCTGCCTCCACTGTGGTTGTTCTGGGCTGTTTCTCATAAATTAGGCAACATGTTCCCCTACAGAAAGAGTCTCCAGGCAGCCTCTTTGTCAGGAGGCCTCTTCTGGAATGTTCCACCTCCTCATACTTCTGAAAAGTAAGTGGACCAGATCAGGTTGTATCAAGAGGAAGAATAGGTGTGAGGACTCCATCCCACCCATAAAGGCAGTGCTACACATGAATAGAAGCTTGATTTAGAAGACAGCCATATGAATACACTTGCTAGCTCTTCTGAGTATTTGACCAAGGCAGATTTCAATTAGTTACTGGATTTCTCTGATTCCTAATTTCCAGTACTCATTAAATTGCTGTAAATATTATACAGCCTGATATATAACAGGCACTCATTAGAACTGTTATTTCAGGAGATTTGCTTATTAATTTTTATCCTGAGGTTGACTTCTTTCTGAGCATCCTGCTCTCCTTTTTCCAGAACTGGAAATTAAATCCAAGGCTTGTATATGCTAGGCAAATGCTCAACCAGTGAACCATAACCCCAGCCCTTTTTATTTTATTTTGAGATAAGGTTTCAGTAAATTGCCCAGGATGGCCTTGAACCTGGAATCTTCCTGCCTCAACCTCTCAAGATACTAGGATTACAGACATGTGCCATTGTACCCATCTCTTGCTGTGTTTTTAAAAAGTGATTTCTAATCTGGTCTGTTTCCTATGAACATGTGGGCTGCTTTAAGGCTTCCTTTGCAAGTTTGGCATCTAGAGTATGTGAAGGGATCCTTGGTAATTTGTCCTGACCTTGCTGAGATATAAGTAACAGAGAAAGGGGTCCCAAGTATTCTTTAAGAGAGATGTTAAACTAGAGAAGCTTCTAGAAGGTCTCCCTGCAACTGTTGAATATGGCATTTTGAGAGAAGATGTAAGTTCAGTGGGAAGGGAAAAGTTATAGCTTTCATTAGGACCTTTTACTCCCAAACAAATTACTCTATGACAGGAATCTCTTCTGTAAAAGATAGGGGAGTCAATATTTCAGGTCAGTCTCTTGTACCTTCTCATGCTATTTACACTAATATGACCATAGGCGATGGGTAAGTGATGATGTAATTGGACTGGGTTCCAGGGTGCAACCCTGTTCAACCTTGTTGAACCCTGCTCAAGGTCTGGCTGCCCACAGTGTGACCTTGCTGTTGGAAAGGTTCACCTTGAAGTGGAACATTTGAGGCCATCGGAGGTTTGAAAGGAATCTAAAGCTACATCCATTTCAGTAGCCACTAGCCATATGTGGCCAGTTAAGTTCCAATTAATTAAAAGACCATAAAATTTAAAATTCAAGTCCTTGATCACAGTAGGCACATTTCAGGTGCTTAACAGCCACATAGATAGCTAGTGGCTGCCACACTAGACAGCACAGAAGCACGGCATCTTCATGGAAAGTGCTTTTGGGCAGCACTGACTCAGTGTCCCATTATCTGCATTCCTCTCCATTGCTGCCACCAGGCAGAGTTCTGGAACAGTGGCTTCTCTGAGTGTTGGGGAAGAAGGCTGAGGAAAAGGCCTTTTTCTTCATGTCAGGCTGGTCCCACTGTTACTGCTCTGTTGGCTTAACTTGCCTTTTCCATCTGCCCTCAGCCCTGAAGGACAACAGCTGGACATAAAGAAGTCAAGCTATAAAAAGGTGAGCAAGTGCCTTCTCTGCATACCCACATAGAGTTGTGGAGGGGCATATGATAGATACTGGGGCTCAGGCTAGAATTAAGTTTTTTATTTCCAGGTGTAAGGGAGAATAAAGAAACTCCCTGGGCTGAGTCTGGTGGGGGGCACTCTCTCCCCTTGTGGCCCCTTTATATCTGATTAGAGTTATGACAGAATACCCTTGTTAGTCTCTTGCAATTTCTTGTTCCCGATCTGCGTGGCAAGGGCCTCCCTATACATAGTTTAATGGACTGTCTTGTAGCCTGCAATTCCCACCTAGCTCTAGTCAGGCACTTCCTAGATGCTTTGTATGATTGTGGAGTTGATAAAGTCCCCTACCACTGGCCTTGTCTTCCCTAGCTCTCTAAGTTCCTGCAGCACATGCAGCAGGAGCAGATTATACAGGTGAAGGAGCTGAGCAAAGGGGTGGAGAGCATTGTGGCTGTGGATTGGAAGCACCCAAGGTGAGTGCAGGGGGCCTGGCCACTGTAGTGCAGTGGGCCCTGGGGCACTGGGCCACGGACTGGGGATTGCCAAGATACTAGTATAAAATGTGTTTTTTTTCTTTCCTTCTGCTGGGTTTTAGGATCACATCTTTCATCATACCCGAACCCTCCCCGACCTCCCAGACTGTCCAGGAGGGTAGCAGGGAACAGCCCTATCACCCTCCAGATATAAAACCCCTCTACTGTGTCCCAGCCAGCATGACCCTGCTCTTCCAGGAGTCTGGCCACAAGTGAGTTTTTGGAGAGCAGCCCTTCTCTGCCTGTGTGGTGTTCTGGTCTACACTTCCTCTCTCTCCACCTGAGTAGTGTTCTGTGACCGGCAAAATCTGCTCTGCCCTTGTCTCCTATTCTCCCAAATCCAGCTTCTAGCCTTCTTCCACAGGGATGTTTCTTTGCATTAAAATGAATGAGAGAATAGGTCTCTGTTTTCTTCTGTAGTTTTCCTTCACACAGTTCTGCTTGCCTTGGTCAGGAAAAGAAGAAAATAGAAGTCGAAAACCAGTCAAGGAAAGTGTCCTGCTGAGCAGGGAGTTAGTCTGGGTATTTGCAGTTTGTCTCTTGGCACAGCTTGCACTAACCCTGGTCACTTCTCCTTTCCTAGGAAGGGGAGCATTCTCGAGGGCAGTGAGGTCCGAACGATCATCATTGACTATGCCAAGAAAAATGAGCTGGTAGATACACACAACAAAAAGTGAGTGAAGGAGGAAAGTGATGTCTTTCTTGTTAGGTCTTCATCTTCAGCAGACATAGATACACTTGGGGAGGGTGTCTGAGCTGGAGCATAGAAAATCTCAGCATCTTAGAAACCAGGGAGACCAGTGTTTCCAAACCATAGGTTGTGGCATCTAGATTTGTTAGCTAGGGCTTTGACTACAGACTGAGTGAACAGTACCTCCTCATGTACATCCACTTCTGATATTCAAGTACAGATGGATGTTGTGAAGAATAGAATTCACTTTAAAAAACTGTTAACCGATGTTACGATGTTACATGCACGTACAAATACATAAAAGTGAGTCCCACTATTCTGCATAGTTATGCACCAATGATAACTGCAAAAAAAAAAAAAGAACTTTGTAAAGGATCAGTCTACAGACTGATACTACAGCCAGAGAACTTTTGAAACAAGACAAAAGCAGCCATGATTTAAACAAATTTTATCTGAAATCTTTGCAAGTTTTTGGTATTGTTTTCTTTTCTTGTACATAATTTTCATAGTAAGTGGACACAGGGAGTACACAACCAGATGGAGAGAGCTCCATTAATTTTTTTGTTTTTTAATTAGAAAGGCACTATCATGTTAGGAAGTTGAGACTCCCCAGCTTAATTTAATGCACTCTTTTTAAAATTTTTAAGTTTATTTACTTATTTTTATTTATTTATTTATTGTGGTGCTAGGGTGGAACCCAGGGCCTCACTCATGCTGGACAAGTGCTCTACCACTGAGTAATACCCACAGCCCTAAATTATTATTTTAATCGTACAAATTTATGGAATAGTGTGTGATAGTTCAGTGCATGTATATAGTGTGTAATGATTGAACCAGGGAAGTTAATATTTACTTCCCTCCTTTCTTTCTTTCTTGCCAGCCTACTGTGAAATTGAACCTAGAAAGCTATGGTTCCATGGTCAGTTAGTAGCAGAACTGAACCCAGAATCCTGGTCTTTGGATTTATCCTATCCCACATTCCCTTCCCCCACTTGCTTCTCTTCCTAGGAAAGTGGACTTACATTTGCATTGATAGGATGGCCTGCCTGATAAACTCTTCCCACAACTCAGTCTGATCCTGAATGATTATAAAGGATACACAAGAGAAATTTTGAGTCAGCTCTTGGATCAGAAGGCTTGAGTTTAGATTTCTTTATTGTTTCCTCTTTCCCTATAGTCTGGTAATATTGGATCCCATCCTATGTGACTGCATCTTAGAGAAAAATGAACAGCACACAGTCATGAAACTTCCATGGGACAGTCTCCTGACAAGGTAATCCTCTCTGACTTTTCTGTCCCCTCCACTTAATGACTAGCATGTCGAATTTCAGCATCATCATTCTCTTAGTCTATGACTTTATTTCTATAATTCAAACCTTGTCAGTCTATGTATACTCAGGCTTGAGCAATTCTAATGTGGAGGTACTTTGGGACAATTGGAACCAACAGGACGTAGGAAAACGTAAGAGGAAGAAAGAAAAGGAACATTAATTAAAGATAAGAACGTCAACAGGAGAAGCAAGAGATTGGAGGGAATTGTGTAAAGTCTTCAAAGGAAAGATTTTTAATATTTCTTTTCCACAGAACCATAACTAAAAATGATTTATATCAGGAATCAGGAAACTATGGCTTCTTTGGGCCAAATCTGGCTTGCTACCTGTTTTGGTAAATAAAGTTTTATTGGAATATAGCTATACCCATTTATGTGTTGTCTGTAGAACACTTTGCTATAATGGCAGAGTTGAGTAGTTGATATAGACTAGATGACCTCTAAAACTAAAGTATTCACTGTGTGGCCTTTTATAGAAAAGTTTGTCAATTCTGATGTATATGACACCAGGAGAATATTGGTTAGATAAATGGTAGAAATTCCTTATGATAAAAGTGTTCCATAAAAAATGCATTATTAAAACGTCAAAAATGTGAAGCAGTACTCAGAGGCAAAGCTGGGTAAGGTATGTTCTTGGGACAGGTAGTAACCTCCAAACTTATAGATTCTCATTAGGCCAGGCCAGTGGACAGTTTGCAGGAGCTCAAGTCATTGATGTTCCCTTCCCTCCACCAAAGTGGATCTCAAAGTGGGTCTCAACTTTGCACACTGGGGGAGCTTTAAAGGATATGTATGCCTGGTCAGAAACACTGACTAGATTGGTGATTTGAATGATTCTGCCACATGGCCAAGTTGCAAGCCACTACCCTACAAGATCTCCTTACACCCACACGCCTACTGGTAGTGCAGTATGATGAGATGGTGTACGTCGGCTTTATCAGTTTATTACTCATAACTCTTATTTCAGATGCTTGGAAAAATTACAGCCTGCCTATCAAGTCACCTTTCCTGGACAAGAGCCCATTGTGAAGAAAGGGAAAATCTATCCAATTAACATCACCCTTGCACAGAGGGCTTCTAATAAAAAGGTAATTTTTAAAAAGACATAAAGTTTGAGGGGGATGATTTAATGTCCCTGCTAAGTTCTAGTCTCTCTAGTACAATTAGAGGTTTTTAGATTGACTTCAAATACCGCAAAGATTGTGTATGAAATACCAATGCTTGTGTGCCTGGGCCAGATGCTGTGTAATAGGTTGAGGGGACCCTGCTACCTCATTGCCCTCTAGGATTTTGTGCTAGGAAATAGCTTAGAACCTGTTTCCAAAAGAAAACAAGATTTTATTTAAAATTTTTTTTTCTTGGTATTACATTATAGGCTTTCACCTCTCAACACATTCTGTTACCTCTTGGGCCTTGCTCAATGAAAATAACTTGTAAAAAATTGCTGAAGGAACTGAATATATTTAGCTTGAAAACACAGAAGTTGTAGGGAACAAATTATATCTATCTTCAAATATGTAAAAAGCTCTCCTTTGCAAAAGCGGTGCTCTTATTCTGTATGCCTTGAGAAGACAAACAGGATTATTGAGTAGGAATCCCAACATCTGTTTTGAACCTAAGTTCAAAAGAGAACGTTCCAGAAGCATACGGTTATGAGTATGTGCTTTGAAATTAGACCTGAGTACAAATACAGCCTTTGTCTCACTGTTTGACCTTGAGCAAATTACTTAATCTCCTTTTACCTGAGTTTTTTTATGTAAAAAATGAGGATAATACCTACCTTGTGTAATACATTATGAGGATCCAATGAAAGAATATATATGAGTGAAGCACTTAGAATAAAGTACTTGGCAAATAAGCAATCAGTAAATGAGAACCAGTCATGATAGCTTTAATGATAATTAGCAAGTCACTATTTATTATTTATGTGCCATACATTATACTATGCAATTTATGCTGTATGTGCATGTATTAGTTTAAACACTAATATTCTGTTAAAATGCCAATTAGAATTGTCCAAAATTGAAATTGTCCAAAATTAAAATTTATTTATTTAAATAAATTATTTATTTAAAATAACTAAATAAATAGTTATTTTATGGAGGTCTCTAAGCAAAGATTAGGTGATCACTTATTGGGAGAAGGTGTAGTTGGGGGCTCATGCGTCAGAGAGGGAGTCGGCTACTTGATATGTATTTTATTTATTTGTTTTTTTGGGTAGTGGTGGTACTAGGGATTGAACCCAGGAGTGATTTACTACTGAGCTATACCAAGCCATTTTTATTTTATTTTATTTTGAGATAGGGTCTCATTAAGTTGTTGAGGCTGGCCTCAAACTTGGAATCCTCCTGCCTCAGTCACCTGAGTCACTGAGCTCATAGGCATGCACCACCACACCTAGCCAGAATTTTTTTTTTTAAAGGATAACTGGGCATAATGGCACATGCTTATAATTCCAGAGACTTGGAAGACTAAGGCAGGAAGATCACAAGTTCGAGGCCAACCTTGGCAACTTAGTGAGACTCTCAGCAATTTAGCAAGAACTGTCTCAAAAAATAAAAAAGGACTGAAGATGTAGCTTAGTGGTAAAGTACTGCTAGGTTCATTCCCCAGTGCCAAAATAAAAATTAACAACTCCAAAAAAGGATTAATATGTTTCTTTATTATCTCAAAGTTACATTTTTATTGTGAAATTGATAAAAATAGAAAAGTACACCTGTTGCTAACTAGAAGAATTATTGTTAATTTATTTATAGATGTGATAATTGTTTCTTTTTTATGATATCTTTTTTTTTGGCAGTGCTAGGAATTGAACTCAGGGCCTTATACATGCCAGGCAAGTGTTCTACCACTGAGCCACATCCCTAGTCCCCTCATTTTTATGTTAAAAAGATTCTTTTATCTTTTGGAAGTTAATACTGAAATATGTATAGATTAAATGATCTGAAGTCTGGAAGGATTTACTTTAAAGTACTAGAAGAGTTGGGAATGAATAGTGATGTGAGTGAATCAAGGTTGGCCATGAGTTACTAATAGTTGAAACTGATGATGGGTACAGATGAGGTTCATTATACTGTTCTACTTTTATTTATGTTTTAAATTCTCTATGGTAAAGAAGTGTACATCATATGTTATATGTGGATAGAGAATATCTATCCCAGTAAATATATAACGTAGTAATTGGATGGAGCCAGCCATGGTGGTGCACACTTATAATCCTAGCGACTCAGGAGGCTGAGGCAGGAGGATTGTGAGTTGAAAGCCAGCCTCAGCAACTTAATGAGGCCCTAAGCAACTTAGTGAGATCCTGTGTCTCTAAAAACTAAAATATAAAAAGTTCTGGAGATGTGATGTGGCTCAGTGGTTAAGCACCTCTGGGTTCAACCCCCAGTACCAAAAGAAAATAGTAGTAGTAATAATAATAATAATAATAATAATAACAATAACAATAATAATAATAATATTTGGATGGAGTACAGAGAATCATTTTAGAAGCGTAAGATAAGTACCATGGTGATAAGGATGGTGAACCCTCAGATAATCTCAAGGGAGAGGAGGCTGTTGAGGTTCTGGAAATCCCTCTGGAGGAGAGGATGTGCAGTCAGCACTCACCATCAGTCGACTGTCCTCACCATGCCCCCAGGTGACTGTGGTCCGGAACTTGGAACCCTATGGTCTGGACCCATACTCGGTGGCTGCCATCCTCCAGCAGCGATGCCAGGCCAGCACCACTGTCACTCCTGTCCCCGGGGCCAAGGACAGCCTGCAGGTGCAGATCCAGGGAAACCAGGTGCACCACCTCGGCTGGCTGTTGCTTGGTGAGCATCCCCTCCAAAGAGCATCGGCATTGGGCTCGTTTGGCAAAGATCTTCCTGCCAACTCACTTTGGTGTAGGTCCCTGACTTAACGGTTGTGCAGCTTCACAGTGTACCAAAGTGATGCACATTCAGTAGAAACCATGCTTTAGGACTTGAATTTTGAGCTTTTCCTGGGCTTTTCCATACCTTGATACTCTCTTGAGAGGCTGGACAGCAGCAGCTCACATAGTCGGCCATGTGATCATGGAGGCACATAGCAGGTACTCCAATGGACTGTGCTGCTGAGTTTTGATGTTTGGTAGGTTAGATGTATGACATGCATTTTTGATTTACCATATTTTCCATTCACAGTGTTTTTCTAGGGGGACATAACCCTATCATAAATTGAAAAGCATACCTACACACACACACATATATCTCATTTTAGCAGCTGACAAGGGGTGGAACCAATGTTTGAACCAAATCTTTGGCCCCTTCCCAATTCAATACTTTCTCCACCATATACACTGTCATTTTCTTCCTGAGCCTCTCTTTTCTATAAAACATTCATTGAGCACCCAAACCATGCTAGGCACTTTGCTGGACTTTTGGCAGGCAGCTCCTTAAACGTAACACTGCTGCAGGACTGTTATTTGTATTGCAAATGAGGAATCTGAGGTCCAAAGAGGTCCACTACCTTGCCCTGAGTTCTCCCAACTTTTAAGTGCTGCAGCTGGGCTGAGAATATTTTCATTCTCTAGAAACCCAGTTCTTTCTACTCACACTGGGTCACCCAGCCTCCTGCTTGTCTCAGTTCAAACTATCCTCCATAGCCGTGCCCGAGTCAGCTTTCTCAAACAAATATGATCACATCACTCCCCTCTAAAAACTTTATGTGCCTCTTCAATACCTTCAGAATAAACTCCTGAACTTGTTACATAAGTCTATCCCAGCCTGACCCCAGTCTTCCCCCTGGGCTTTCCATGGCTCCCATACTCCATCCCAGCCTCAGTCCTGCCAATCTCCTGTTGTTCCCCAAATACAGCAAGCATATCACACTTTTCCTGCATTCACCTGGACTGTTCCCTTAGCTCATATGCCTTTCCACAGCCCAAATCTGCCAACTCTCATTGGCCCACCTCAGGGGCCCTGTCCTTTTCCTTAAATGAGCATTTCTAAAATGGTTAGTATAGCACTTCACAATTAAGTTTATATTTCTGGTTAGTGTCTGCAGCTTGGCTAATTTTTTCTAATGCCTGAGTTCTCTGTTAGACTGAGCTCCTTGAGGCAGAGACCTTGTATTTTTTCATGCTTGTCACATCTTCAGGGCTTGGCACAGAGTAAATGCTCAGTGAGCAAATTTATTTTATGATCTTAGGCAGTACCAAGCAATGGACTTCCAGGTTTGAGCCCCTTCATGTAAAGAGACCCATGTTAGGTGTAGAAACACAGAGGAAAATAGATGGGCACACAGTCGACCACAGTCACATACATTCTCTTCCATAAGAAGACTAGAAGTGTTATTTTCCAGTGAACCTGGAAGGCAGATGGCCATGTGAAAATTATTGAAGAATGAACTTAGGCCTTGGGGTGTGGGGTAAACAGTCCATCTCAAAAGGCAGCCCCAGGAAGATGAGCTTCAGCTGGGTGTAGACAAACATATCACAGGTTGGGAATTGTCAGAGCAGAGTCTTGACAGCAAGAATGAGCACACTGGGGCAAAGAGGGATGGGAGATTGGTGTGGCCCATGGGTCAGGCCAGAGAGTGACATTGTGAGACAAAGGAGAAATGTGGTAGGGCCTGTGGGGAACAGGAAAGTGAGTTCCTGCTCCACTTAGCAGTTTCTGCTTTTTGGATCGTAGAAGAATATCATCTCCCTCGAAAACACATCCAAGGCCTAGAAAAGGCCCCCAAACCTGGCAAGAAGAAGTGACACACTATTGTTTCATGCAGTGGATCCAGTGGAAATCCAAGCCCTGAGCTGGTAATTTATATGAGCATTTTCAGATTTTACAAATAAAAAATATAATTCTTTACCACAGTTTTTAATTCTAATTTAAATCTGATTCTCCTCTTGTTTCCTCCACTTAGTGAAAAATGTACTAACTTTTAAAGTCAGAAGCACTTGAAATCAACAGAAGAGGCTGCTGTGTGGTGCCTTTTTTCCGTTCAGGTGGTTTTGATGTTTAGTTCGTTCCACCTTCGAGTTAGGACAGCCCATTCAAAGTGCAGGCAGGTGAGGCCTTCCTGTTTTCAAGCCCCTCTCCCAAATAGTCATGGCCTCTTGTTCATCTGTTCCTACTACCTAGTTAGCCTCTTAATCCCCACATAGTCCCTTCACATCTCTAAAAGTTAGTCATACAGAAAATAGAACCTGTCTTTGGCCATCAATCAAGGCAACAGAGGGAAAAATCAGCTAAATTGCAGCAGATTTAAGATAGAAAGACATAACAACATGGGTTTCTGTATGACTGTGACTTTCCCCCAACTTAGCACACTGCCACTAACAAATAGGTTTATGATGTAACTCCGAGGTGAGAGCTTTGCTACAGTGAAGAGCCTTAGCCAACTAATGCCTTCTTTAGCTCCACCCTCTTAGCCTGGGGTTCACAGAAGGCATCTTCAGAAGGTCCATGAACTCCCTGAAATGCTGCACAAGATTTGTATGACATTTTCCTAAGAGAGGAACCATGCTTTTGTCCAATTCTAAAGGGATCACTGGTTGCCAAAAAATGTCCAGAACCATTGCTTCCCCTCCCTCAGTTAGCAGAAGTCATTTCTGTGACCAGAGCTCTCATAAAATAGGAGAGAGCTTCTTAAATAGTTCTTGGTTTTACTATCAAGAAACAGTTACAGCCAGGCGCGGTGGCGCAAGCCTGTAATCCCAGCGCTTAGGGAGGCTGAGACAGGAGAATCGTGAGTTCAAAGCCAGCCGCAGCAACAGTGAGGCACTAAGCAATACAGTGAGGCCCTGTCTCTACATAAAACACAAAATAGGGCTGGGGACGTGGCTCAGTGGTTGAGTGCCGCTGAGTTCAATCTCCAGTACCAAAAAAAAAGAAACAGTTACACTTCAATACACTTTCTTTTTTCTTTCTCATGATACTGTTTTAAAAAACAGACTAGAAAGGCCATTCACAGCCTCCCCAGATTACCCATCTGAGACTTGAAAAGGAGGAAAGAACAAATGTGAAGATGTGTGTGGAGTGCCCTGCTATTTGCTCTCAGTTCCAGAGTAGCCTTTTTCACTGGTAAATCAGGTCCTTAATTTCACTAGTTCTATCTCTACTGGCTTGAGCATTATGGAACCAGAAAATGATTTTCTAGAAACTGACCCCAAATAGGATCCTATTACAACAAAACCAGAGTCTGATCTGAGGGAAAATAAGGTCCTTAATATGAATAGAAATAACTTGTGGTGCTGTACAAAGTTCCTTCACAAACATGATCTGTTTTGCACAATCTTGGAGGGATTGAAGGTTCACAGAGGTTGTCTTTTGTTAATCCCTGTTAAAGACACAAAGCCACTAAGGAGAGTTCTCTCTTAACCGTGATCAACACAGAATTCTGCCATGACGAGGTACTGTTGAGACCTGTGCTATGAATGGTTTTTCCAGTAACAGTGACACATTTACATTGAGTCATCTTCCCTTCCCCGCTGTGAACAGCATAGAGATATAAAGAGGGCAGGGTAGAGTTAGATTGTGTAATGGATTCCTTTGCTGTGTGCTAAGCCAAGTAATCTATAACAAGGTCATACTTACAACTTTGAATTTACTAACCTCATGCTATAATGAACTGAGTTGTGAAAAGTAGAAGCTTCTTCATTCCATGCTTTGGCAGAATCTTTGAAAGATACACATCATGGAGGTCTGGATGGACAGGTGTTGCAGATGTGCAACATAACTGGCTAATTCTGAGGATGGCTGGTGGATAGGGTATTCTCCTCTATAGTTGAACTAGATGAGCTCTGAAGAGTCTTGCATCCCAAGGGCCCCATCCATTGCATGATCCATGAGGATCATGGAGACAAGCAGGAATTTTTCTTTAATAACTTATGTGGTTATTTTCATGATTACTGAGATATTCTTTTGCTGGAGTCACTGGATGCCAAGGTGAGGACATTTTTGGTCATCTGATTTAGTCCTCATCCTCCAAGGTAAAGCAATCAAACTTATAAGGACACATTCCCATCTATCTCATTTTTAGGTAATTTCAAAAATAGAATGTACACTTCTACCTTAGCGGCCCATCCTGGTGTTTAAACATCCTTGGCTGCAGAAATCTCTTTTTTTTTTGGTACCAGGGATTGATCTTAGGGGCACTCGACCACTGAGCCACATTCCTAGCCCTATTTTGCATTTTATTTAGAGACAGAGTCTCACTGAGTTGCTTAGGGCCTCACTGAGTTGCTGAGACTGGCTTTGAAGTTGCAATCCTCCTGCCTTAGCTTCCCAAGCCACTGGGATTACAGGCGTATGCCACTGCACCCGGCCAGCTCTGCTCTTTTCTAACTCTGTTTGCTTCTGTAACAGGTCCCCTTAACCTCTCTAGTTCTTAAGAAACAGAATAGCTGCTCACCCAGGCAGCACCCTCCAGCCCACACATTGGGACAGTTTTTTTCAAAATTATTTGAACAGTAGCCTTCATTCCTCTGCTCACTGGCGAAAGAAAATGTGGCTCTTCCAAGAAGTGTGTGATCATGCCTGTCCTTCTCTCCCCAGCTCCCGGTTTCCATAAGATGGTAAAGTTCAAGGAAGACATTTCCATTGTGAATCATTTTTACAACAAGCTTTTATTACTTTTTTTAAAACCCATATAAGAAAGACATTTAAAGAGAAAATATCCTTAGAACAAACACTTAGACACACTGAGCAACACAACCATAGAAGGCACTACCAGCAGTCACACCCACCTCTGGGAGGGAAGGAAACTCTACACGCCTTCCAGAGGCTCAGACCTCAGCATAGGTCCCGGGTCTAACTGTGCTTTAAAGTCTGAATTTTCCCATAATTATTTTATTTCATAAACACCCTTATCTCTTTATATATAGCTATATGCCTCTATGTGTATGTATGTATGTGTATATATATATATATACACACACACATACATATATATATATATATATATATACACACACACACACACACACACATGACTTTTTTTTCCTTCTCAAAAATAAAATAGCCATCCCAATCGCGGGAGGGTCTCAGCAGCATTCAGCGGTTGCAGCAGGAGCCATGCCTTCTCTTAAGGTCAGAGACATGCAGGACAAAGGGAAAGGGTCTCTCTCCACCTGCTCCCTTTAATACACAGCAGAGAGAGAGAGGGTTTTTTTGTGTTTTGTTTTTTTTAAGGGAGGAAAGTGATAAGGCTGAGCATGAGATGACAGATAACCAGGGTTTTTGTGGCTTAAAAAAATAGTTGCTAGCTCATGTTGCTTTTGTAGCTCTGAAGACGACGCAGTCTTTATGACAAGAGGTCAGCACTCCTCTGGGGCTGGAGCAGTATGGACTCAGCCTTGGTAAAGGAGGAGACTTCTGAGGCTACACGAAGCTTGGGCTGCAAATGACCCAAGAGGGACTTGGGAAGGCAGAGGACAGCAAAGAAACGGTCATTCAGAGGCTGCATGAGAACATCAGCTCTGCTTTTGAGAATGGCAAGTCCTTCTCCCTCTGCACTAGAGTGTCTCTGCAGTCCTGGCTACTTGTTGGAATTGTCTGGCTAATTTATTTCAATCTTGGACCTAAACAAGGAGCCAGTACAAATATTCAGAGTCAGGATCTGATCCTCCCTGTCAGTGTGCTCTGATATTACTTCTTGGGAAGTCAAAGGCCAGGAACTCAGATGGGCAGGAGTGTGTAACCATCACCCTATGGTCCAGGTGAGGGCTCCCTTGGCCTTGTCTCTCACACCGCCATTGTCCACTTCCTGGCAGAAGCAAGCCAGAAGCAGAGCCTTGTGCAAACATGCCCTGCTCCTATTTCTCTGAAACAAAAGGCACTGAGGTCAACGGGGAGGCCAGGCCCACAGGTTCACTGAGCACAGTGCCTGGCCAGCTTCACAACAGAAAGGACTCCAAGTTGGCCCAGTTGGAGGATCCCCCTCTGTAATCAAGGCCACACTTCTGGCAGCACCTGGAGATCCCAGAGTTCCAGGGGAAGGAGGGAGGCAGTGCTGGAGGCCCAGTGGGGAAACGCAAGGCAGCCAGGCCTCCTATGCTGAAGACAGAGGCAAGGCTGTAGACGGCCTGGACAGGCTTGGACATGCTTCTCTGCAATGCTTTTTGGCTTTCTCTTGCTTCCTGATTTCTGGACTCAGCAGGAGACTTTAAAATGGTAAATGGCTAGTTTCCCTTTAACGGAAACACATGAGGATGATGGCAATGTTAAAGTCAGATTTGTAACTTAAAAACAAAGAGCGCTGACAAAGATGTGACTACCATACACATTTATGCCTTTGGGTTTGTTTACACGTGCACAGTCTCGGCAATGAGGACCAGGGCCAGCGCAGGCAGCAGCTTCACTGGAAATCTCTGAGCCACACTTGGCCTTGGTGCACTTTACCCCAGCAGCTGGGCTAGAGGCCACATGAACTTCCCTTAAGCAGGAACAGCAGGTGCCTTGGGCAGTGGGACAGTCCTTTTATGAACATTATTCTGCTTTCAGGGACTTAGCTCAGACCTGCTAAAGGAATATGCTACAACATTTGACTCATAAATAAAAGTTTTGAAGGCGGCAAACGAGAAATCGAAGATGAGTCAAAGACAGAGAAAGAACATTGTCATTCTAAAACCTTTTTCTCTTTTCCTTTTGCTGGCTGATGTGAGAGGTTCCGGTTTGGTGACAGGAGAGGCAACTATTTGGTTTGTGAAAGCCTTGCAGATTGAGAGAGGACAACGCTGTTCATCTCATGAGTTCTGATCCTTGGCGAAGTCTGTTGAGGGGCACGGGGGGGTGGGGAGCGGGAATCAACCCCCACACAGACACTTGTCCATGGAAGAGACTTTGTGCCACATATGGAACTGCGGGGTGGGTACAAATGCACCCACCAGAGATGTCCTGAGAAAAAGTGTCTGTTGCAAAATAATAATTAATATTAAAAATAAATCTGAGGGTATTGGGAGGAGAGGAAGCAAGACCAGTTACCCAGGTTTGCCCTGGGATTCTCTTAAGGCCTCCTCCAGTTTCTGTCTGAACTTGTTGTACTTCTTTTGTACTTGCTGGATTTTATCCTGCTCCTCCTTTTCCAAGATTGTTAGGAAGTTCTGGAGCTCAGGGATAGAGAAGGCGTCCCACTGTGAGGGAGATTTGGGGGGAGAAACAGAAGAGGAAACAGGTTAGAAGTTGACACAAACCAAGGGCCTGGCCCCGCCTTCTTTACACGCTCATACACTTGGAGTGATTCACGTGCTCTTAGCTGCTAACTGAGCAGACACAGTGAAGGACCCTTGGGTTATATATGTCTGTCACCAGCAACAACAGTTCATATCTCATCTTCTCGTGACCAATTGCAGGCCAACGAGCCATATTTTATTTTGAGAACCAATAGCAGCTGAGGTCTTGACAATGGTGCTGGAACAGCCCCAGGCCCCCACCGAGCAGACCCATCAGAAGCAACTGTAGGCCAGCTGAACTTGGACTCAGGACCCTGGGGTTGAGCACCTCATTCTACGCCCTTGGCCTGTTTTCTCTTTTGCCATGGAGTTAAGGTGCTTAACACCCATGCTGGTGAAACAGATAAGAAAGCACACCCTGTAAAGCTCTGGAGGGCCTGGTTGGCTCAGGCCTGCCCAGAAAGGACGTAGTCCCTCAGGACAGAAGGCAGTCTGATTTCTAAGCCGACCCAGGAGCAAAGGCCCCTTGGGGCCAAGGATGGAAATGCTTGTGGTTTTCTAGCACAAAAGAATATTACAGGCTATTGGGTTTAATCCCCACATTGGATAAATGAGAAACCTGAAGACCACAGAGGGAAGGTGGCATAACCACAGTCAAGGAGCTGGCAGGAGCAGAATGCCAACTAGAACTGAGGCCTCCTGACTAACCAGGACCCCTTCACGAGGCCAGCAGCATTCCCACACTTTCAGTGGAATCTTGTCCGAACCAACTCTTCTGTAGGCTCAAACAGATAAAGCAGATAAAAGCACAGCTGCTCTGGTTGACGTGGGGACAGAAGCCCCACCTGCCCAGATCATCCAAATCTTCAGTGCCCCCAAGACCACTCTCATACCCTAGGCCTCCACTGAGTGTGACAAACACTGACACCTTCCTCTACTCTTGGGTACTTCTCAAAGACTGCCTCCCAAGTGTACCAAGCCTTGGGAGCACCAGCCTGGTTTTACCCCCATTTATGTCACAAGAATTGACACTGGTTAACACCCCTTAGGGGAAAGAAGTCAGTATTTTTAAAACAGGGGAGAGACAAATGGCTCAAAAATATCTATGCCCAGTGGGACTCAGTGGTATAGCCTGCTGGGCCTTGTGCCCTGGGACAAAAAGCCTAGGCCTCCACACTGAGTTTTCGGAAAAAAGCACACAAAATCCTTTCTCTACACAGTCCTTGCCAGACACAGGCCCTGACTTGCTACCCCTGGGGACAGACAATCCTGGCTTTGACGCTGAGCCTCTGGCCCAACGCTCACTCCAGCTCAGCTGCCCTAGCAGTCATCTTCCTGCTGCTGACACCAGGCCCCCACCTACACTGGGCAGTTAGAACAATGCTCACCTTTACCTACCCAGTGTGCCCAGCGAGCTGGGTGTGTGCAAAGGATGTAGACCTACCTCCACCTCTCCAGTTTCATTCTCCTTTAGCACAAAGCTGAGGACATCTGTGTCAGGCCCGGCAAGGAGGCGCAGGTAGAGAGGGCAGTCAGCAACAGAGAGTTTCTGGAAAAGCACTGTAAACCAAGAGAGGGAGTTGGGTGCTCATGTTGGAACAGGACAGGGCCTGAGCTGGGTGGGATAGGATTGGAAATGCAGAGCGAGGCCTTAAAACTGGAAGAAGACATAGGCTCTTTTCAACCTAATGAAATGAACCTGAACCTGACAAGAATAGACAGGGTGCGCTGGCAGTGTGACTCAGCGGTAGAGCACCTGCCCTGGCTTCCATGTCCAATACAAAAAAAAAAACCCAGGGCAATGACCTTTTATCTTGGGTGTTTGCTTAGAGTTTAGAGCATATTTCCATGTTCATATCATCTCCCAAAAGATTAGGAGTGGTGGGTGGATTCCCTCCCACTAGGTTAGGAAATGGAGCCTAGGTGTGGTTTTCCTGCACACGCACAGAGAGGGGCACAGTGAGTGGCCACAAGCTGCCCATCAAGCTCTGCTCTTGTCTCCCTGTCCACATCCCACGAGTGGCTCTTCCATGGATCTGAACACTGCATGGATGGCTGGACCCCTGGTGTAAAGAACCCACCCCCACTCCACCAGGGCTGGTCAGAGATTTACTGAGTGGGCATGAACAAAGTGGGGAAAGGTAATTTCTGGTTGGGATCTCTCTGTCTCATACCTTGACCATCCTTGTGTATTCGCTTAAAAAGTGCAAACTTCTGGGGATTGTCCACAACCATAAACTTCTTGAGTAGCCCCTGGATGACCTCACTGACTGTGGTGGTGCTGCTGATGTGCAGCTGTTTGATGGCATCCAGTGGCAAGTAGAAGGATGTCCGCTTGTCCGTGGTGGCCGCCAGGTTCACTTCCTTGATGGCATCGTAGATGGACTGGGGCCGGATCCCAGCAGGCACTGTCACTGGCCGCCGAAGTTTCAAATGCACTTTGATGAAACCCGTGTAGGTGCCGTCTTCGCTCTGCAAGTGGGAGGACATCGTGTGGAGGTCCATTTTGCATGACTGTATCTGCCACTCTGGACTATTTCCCTGGAGGCTACAGAGGTCCTAACAGCAGGGCCACCCCAGTCAGCTCACCACCTGCTCCCAGGGTCCCCTCCTATCCTTGCTGACCTAGAGATGCTGGAGGGACACAGATACCTTCCACCCCCAGTGGGCCAGAAACAGGCCCGGAGTTGAGCTGCCAAACAAGATTTATGGGGGCTGCTGCAGTTTCCCTCCTAAGAGGCTCAGGCTGACTGCCCCAAACCTCCTGGCACCAGGTACGTGTCAATTGCCCTTGGTGAGTCCTTACTGTAAATGCAGGATCTATAGTGGCCTCTCCAGTTCTTACCTCTGAACCAGGGAGGAGTGGGGAAGTTCTATAATAAGGTCCTCAAACACTCAAGCCACTGAATTTCTTTGGATTTCTTTACAAAGAATCCTCAGCTTTTAAGACTTAAACCAGGGCCAGCCGAATTCTCCAGTGCCTCTCAGGCTGAAGCCCCAAAGCCAGTTGCTTCCAGTCACCACCAGGGGGCAGGGTTCACCTACTGTCTCCCCTCCCACTTGAGGATGGCTTTTCTGAACCCGGTGCCAGGTCAGCAGCCCTCACCTCTATGAGCACTGAAGTCTGATGGGTAGGAAGAGGAGCTGTGAACTCCCCTGGTCAAAGGCTTCCTGGAGGCCAAGCAATACAGACCTCTGGTCACTGCTTATCATTTAATCCTTACAAGACTTCTGACACAGGCATTAATGTCTCCATTTAAGAGATTAAGAAAAGTTTCCCAAAGCCACAAGCACAGAAGCAGAAGGAGCAGAGATCGGACCTGGATCCTATTCTAAAGCCTGTTGTTTCCCTGGAGCTCATAGAGGCCACTAGCAGCCCAGGCTACCTGCCTTCCAGGCTTCCCAAAGCCCCTAGAAGCCCAAAGAAAGGGGAGGGAGTTACACGAGAGTAGCCACAGCATCCAGAGGGGAGCAGGGAGCCAAGCTGGACTGGGGAGTGGGGGGTGGGGGGGCGAGTGGGTTGGATGAAGAGCATGTGGCAGGCCCGTCTCACCAGCTTCATGCCCAGGCAGTTCTTCTCTCTGCTATTGTAGCTGTCGATCTTTTGCTTAATCTCCTGTAGCGTGGGTGGGCGCCGAGTCTCCTCCACCGACTTACTGACATTCTGGAACAGACAGAAGTAGGGGTGGTGTACAGTGATTCTCAGGAGAAAGGGAAAGACCACGCCCCCGCCTCTCAGGCCTAGAAGAGGTGAGCAGCAGCCACCTCACTGTGAAATGAAGTCCCAGAGTGAGAAGAGGCCAGCCACCAGGGGGGAGCAACTCAAATCTCTCGGAGCCTCAGTCTCCTCACAGGTAAAATGGGAACAGTACCTCCTTCTCAGGCTGGTTGTGAGACCAAGGACACACACGGACTGACTAGGAACTGGTGAATGAGCAGAGCCACATTTGCTTACAGAGGGTTGCTGTGGAGAAGCTGCTAATGCTAAGGGAGATGCAAAGGAATGCCAGCCATGGTCTGTCTCCTTGAGGAAGCTAGAAAGAGGTGTGTACATGCGGTGTCAGCAAAAGCTGACAGGAATGACCTGAATTCTAGACCCAGGCCCACATCACTGGTCACAGTGGTTTCCTGGCATACAACAAGGAGAAAATGTAGTCGTCAAGGAAATAAGTGAACTGGTAGAGGTGGGGGCTGGGGCCCTCTATAATAAATCCGGGAGATAATCTCTACTAGGGACAAAAGGACAACCAACATCTACTGAGCACCTCTTCTGTGCCAAGGACTTGGTATACATTCTCTCATTCAGTTCTCACAAACCCAAACTCTGTGAGATGGTTTATTACCCCCATTTTACAGGTGAGACTGAGAGGCATTTACCAACTTGCCTAATGCCCTACAGTCAGAATGTGAAGAACTAACCAGCAATTCCAGGTCTGTCCTGTTGTGCTCCTCCTTTGACATCAGGACTCCTTCTCCATATGTTCCCCTGTTGTGTACTCCACCCACCCTACTACCACCCAGCAAGGGGAAACGATGAATGAAGTTAGAAGCTAGAAGTTGATGTCCCCACATTGGAGAGGAAGTGCAGGGGTGGTTTCTAGGATCTAAGTTACTGTATCCCTCAGTTAATTCTCTGGATTTCTCTCAAGATCATGGTCACTCACTTTGCAGTTTTGTCTTCAGGTTGCCCTATATGGTTGGGAGTGCAGGATCTGGTTGGTTAGTTAAAAGCCACCCAGAATTTGCCTGACCTTAGAGGTCAAAAGACTTGGGACAGATCAGGATTCATCTTTGAATGAGGGAACTGGAGTTCAAAGAAGGATGATTCTGACACCTGCCTGTGAGTGGGTTGGTGTGGTGAATTTTACAATTGCCCTGACATCACACCACCACCCTTGGACATGGGGCACCTAGTGCAGAGAGTGTCCCTGACCTTCCCCTTGCAGCCTGTTGGTGGGAAATGCACCATCACTTCCTCCTCCCACTTTCCAATCCCACAAAGCAGATAAAATGTCAGACTCCACAGCTGCCAAGAGAAGCCACCAAGGTCAGCTGACATCTTCTGGTTACAGCACCTCTTCTCGGTCCATCTACTCCCTCTGCACTGTTCCTCCAGGGCTCCTGAGAGTAACAGCACCGTGCTAGGTACTTCCACATACCTTCTCTTATACACAACTTATATTATTCCTATTTTACAGATTACAAAACTGAGGCTCAGAGAAGAAATGTGCCTGTGCCCCACTTCTAGTCAAGGGTCGAGAATCAAGTCCACCTAAGTCTAGAGCCCAGATTCTTCTTATTTACCACATGGCCACCCCAGGACAGTCTCCGACCCGCATTCCTATAATGGTCACTCTACACTGCAGGGCTGGGATGAAGCTGCTAAATCAAGGCCTACAAAGTATCTGACCTATGAAATGTTCATCCAAGTTGAGTCTGATCAGTGGGTTGGGCCCCAGAGGACACTGGGCACACTGTGTACCCATGAAGATGGCAAGGAGGGATTCCCAACTATGGCGTGGGATGCAGCCACTAGGATGCAGGACCCACTCTTTCCCATGTGTCCACTCAGGTCTCTGGAACTGGACCTGTTGACCACTCGAGGAAGCCGTCACAGGGCTGTTTCCTGTTTGCTTGAGGTGAGTAAAACACTTTGTGAGCCTCACAGACTCTTATTTATTGTCAATCCATTAATCCAGGGGCCCTCAAAATGGAGCTTCTCATGTGTCATAGCTCCTGGAGTGGCCTGCCTTCACCGTACACGTCTCCTGGACCAGACATGTTGGGCTGTGGTCCCACCCTGCCTTCCCTCTGGGAGCTTCCAGTCAGAAGGATCAGCCACCTGGCTACCATTGTAGTCTCATCTCTGAGACTACAATGTTGCTCCCCAGGAGTTAAGAGCTTTCTGATACTCATCTTCAAAAAAGAGTTAAGTGATAGAAGGCAAATTCTAGAAGCTCCTAGAAGATTTCTCAGTTTCCCTGTAAGAAAAGGCAGCTGCACTGTGGCTTTCCAAAGCCAGTCTCCCAGGCTTGGTTAGGAATACAGTGAGAGTCAGAGCTGCCTTGGCCTATGATTTCTTCTTCCTGTTCCCCTTTTCTTCATCAGATAAACCCATCTATTCTCTCCCTTTCCCACCACAAACCTGTGACGCAAGTGGCCCCAGGCACCTCCGCCTTCCAGGGCAGACACATAAGATAGCAGCCCTGACCTCACCATTCTAAGGTCTGGGGGAGGGTGAGCTCCATCTGAGTGCCAGGAGCCCTGTGTGTGGCCAACACTAAGAATCTCACACCCATGGAATGTCAGTGCCCAGTGTGGGATGGCTGCTGCCCACACTGACTCTGCCAGACAAGATCTGACCCACAGACTGGATGAATCACCTCCCAAAGTAGGCCAGCCAGTTGGCCAGCCAGCCCTAACCAAGGGCTAATCCTCCTCCCACCCTAGGATGGTGTAGAATCTAGACTAGTGGTTCTTAAACTTGCTTGAACAGGGGCTGGGATTGTGGCTCAGCGGTAGAGTGCTTGTCTCGCATGCGTAAGGCCCTGGGTTCGATCCTCAGCACCACATACAGAGCAATAAAATAAAGACATTGTGTCCATCTACAAAAAAAAAAAAATTAAAAAAAAAAAAAAAAAAAAACTTGCTTGAACAATGGATTCATCTGGGGATCTTTAGAAACACAGAGGCTTGGGCTACGTCCTCAGAGATTTATGATTTAATTGGTATGGGATATAGCTGCGCATAAAGATTAAACAAAAAAAAATCGCCCAGGTGATTCCAATGTGCTGTGGCATTTGAGAACTGCAACAGATCTTCCCCACCATTCCCTATCCACCTGCACAGTTCACATATTGGTGCCAGTAGGTGCATATTATCCAGAAGATTCACCTAAAATACAGTATCCATTGTATGAACAAGATCAAAAATACAGTCATCTTCCAAGGGCAAGGCAAAACCCCAAACTTCTGTTCACAGATTCTCAAGTGAAAGATTTGTCTCTGTTCATGGGCACAATGCTAGAAACCAAGAAGATAACATTTGTCTCTTGGGGTGGCCCAAGATAGAGATGGAATGGGGAACTCTATTATGATTTCACAAATATAGACATTGGCCTGTGTCTCTCCTGGGAGTTCATACATCTTGGTGCATCTGGCATGGAATTCATCTGCTCTGATTAAGCCCCTGGCATTGGTGGCAGATGGTTAAGCTGTTCCCAGCGCACCGGGCTCGTCCAGGGCACTGGTGAAAAAATTGGTTTGTCTTACATGTCCTAAAGCACGAAAAGAGCTGTGACCTCTCTTAGCTCTCAAGGTTATTGGGAGTGAAGAGGTTGAGGGCAAACAGCAAGAGCAGAGATGTTACCTTCCAAAAGAGTGATTCTCTAATGTTTCTATTGAAATATCCTTAACAAAAGAAGGAGGGCCATCCCTTGCATCTGGGGCCTATTTCTGAACAGATTTACCCCAAGGCAAGTTTTCCTTTATTTTATCTTTAATACTACAATGATAAAACATTGGATGATTCTACATTCTAATCAATGACAAGGAAGTCTTAATTTTGGTGGCAGGGTGTAAGTGATCCAATGCTCTAGGAGAGCTTCGAGCAAGTTCTATGGCTTCTAGAATCCCCACGTGGGCATGGGGCAGCCCATCAGAACTCCAGCAATGAAAGGGGCCCTCAGGGTGAGGAGTGGGCAGGGAAGACCAGCCATCCCACCCTCAGTGCCAGAACCATCGTGCACGTCCACGCTCACTAAATCACACAAACCTCCTTTTTGCTAAAAATTTCACTCTTTTAAAAAATGTGTTAGCTTCTTCTCCTTCCTGCCGGCTACCTTCAGCCTGTCACTCCTACCTGCCCACCTGCCCCCCTTCCTTCATCTGGCAAGGCCTCCCTGACCACTTCAGTCCTGAATGATGGTGGCGAGGACAACGATGACTGACAGTGGTGATCCTTCAGTACTACCCGCTAAGTGCTATCCGCTCTTGTCACTCGGCATGTATTCACTCATTTCATCTTCACAGCAAACTTATGAGGAAGGTGACATTATTGTGCCCTTTTTACAGTCGAGAGAACTGAGCCACAGTAAGATGAAAACTAACCTACACTAAGGCTTGTGAGCACCGGGCTATCTGGTGCTTACCTCTGCAATGACTTACAGTGACCCGCCACTAGACCATCAGTGTTTTTGTTTGCAAATAGACTGAGGCTCCACACTTTCTCTGTTTCTTCTCTGGGCCCAATAGCACTGCGCATGAAGCAGACCATAAACACTTGCTCAAGAATCTTCAATGATCCCTGATTGCTTATAGTGGAAAGAAAAGTCTTAGTCTCTCCTAGGAATGACAGCGAGACTTGGATTTCAATTTAGTCTGAGTTCTGTGAAAGCAGCAGCCACAATTGTCTGTCCACCACAGCATCCCAGATCCTAGTTCCAGCTTAGCATATAGTAGGGCTCAGTAAATATCCATAGGATGAACGCAAGTGCGTGTTTGACTTCTGACTCCCAGTACTAATTATATGACCTTGAGAAAGTGAGATGACCTCTAAGGCTTAGTTTCTTCATCTGTAAGTTCAGGATAAAAATCTTTTATTGCCTCATTGCTTTGATATAAAGGTAAAATCAATCAGGACAATGGGCATGAAGTGTTCCGGAAATTATCAAATTCATCCAAAAGCATATCGTGTTACTCTCATCCCAGGGAAACCAAGCCCTGAGCCAATTTTATTTCTCACTTTCCTTGAGCACTTACTGTAGATGGGCCCACGTACCCAGAGTCCCTCCATTCCTTCCTCTGCACGGGCACTTGGCAAACTTGCTGTAAAGGGCCAGATAGTAAATACTTTAGGCTCTGCAGGCCAGAGAGTCCATTGTAACTACTCAACTCTACTCTAGCACAAAAGCAACCACAGGGCGAGGGTGGCTGTATTCCAATAAAACCCGATTTATGGAAACTGGCCCATGGGCAGTAATTTGCTCCACACTGTTATTTGTGTGGGTTTTTCTTGCTTAGAATACACACTCCTCATTTTCCCTAGATGCTTTTTCTCCATGCGGTTTCCAGTGAAACTTCTCCAGCCCACAGCAATCTCCTTATCCTCTGCTTTCCTAATATATCAGATCAGGGACATTTTATTTCCTAAGTGGAGGAAGCCATATTCAGTTTTATGCTGGTCCTTTTCTTTCTCCTGAATCCCTTCCCATGTTTCCTGTGTATTTCCTTCCTCCACCAGTTCATGGGCCTCTGTAACTTCACTCTCACGGATGGACACCCTGCACAGGCAAATGCTTCATCATTGGCAGGAGTTACTCTCCTCCACTCTCCACTGGGGAAGGCAATACAGCAAGCAGGTGGGCAGCTAGGCTCACTCACTGGCTCGGGCACTCACAAACGCCAGCCATGGCCCAAAGCCTCAGACTTCTCTTACAGCAAAGCTGCATATTACCACACGGCACAGATCTCAGCAGCTGCTGGCTAATGTTAAATCCATACATACTGCAAGGACCTATGGAGATGCTTTCAGAGTTCTAATTATATTCTGCCTTTTATTGTTTAAAGATTGTTTCACATATGTTAATCCCAGAGCCCCAGTTAGATGCTCCCTGGAGGAAGACAGACTTCATGTCTGAGGCTTCAACTTCTTCGGCACCCCTGCAGGGCCCAGCTAAACACTGGCTGACCTCCAAGGAGGTGCCAGATAAATATCCAGTGACTGGGTGGCAGGGGAGGGTGGAGCAGCTTGAGTGGTTCCCAGCCCATAGACGTAGACACTGGACAGCCAGGTGCAAAGCACCTCAAACTGACTTACACCTGCCCTTCAGGCAGTCTGCATGGGGCTTCAGGTTTGGGCTGGAAGCCAGCCCTGTGGCCCACCCCTTTGCAGCTAGCTGGTGAGAACAAATGCCAGACCATCAAATGAACTGTGACCTATGGCAGGTCACTTCCCATCCTGGGGTCCGAGTGTTCTCATCTGTGAAATCATGAAGTGATACCAAGGAAGCTTAAAGGCTCCACTGCAGAGCTAAGATTGGACACATGAGATAGGGCGGATTTTCTCATCACTGCTTCCTCTTCTCTTTCAGAGAACTGGGTGTGGGGCTGGGGGCCCTGGAGGAGAGCTGGGCACATCAGAACTGTAGCAGACTCCTGTCTACGAGAGCAGGAAGAACGTCCCTGACCTTCACTACTTCACTCTTCTCACCTCTCACCACCTGCTTTCTCTTCACCAGCAGGACTCCATCTTCCTTAGCCAAGCTCAAGAAGGTCCACATCTCCTTACCTCATTTAAGTCAAGAAAACAAAACAGAAGTACCCCGGAAGCCATTCACCAGGAGCCTTTGCCACATTTCCTCTTTCTCAGCTCTTAGCACATCTGTCAGCAGCAATCCTCTCACCCCTTGGGTAGAAGCCTTCTCCAGGCCTAAGTCAGGGATGAGAGCCTCAGAAAGGACCTACGTAAGAGAGACCATGTGCAGAGTCTTCCAGACCTGAACCCCTGGAGTTCCTGTAAGGCCTGTCCTAAATGAGAGCCTCAGAAGGCAAGGGCAGATCTCCATTGGTTTGGGATGGGTTTGAAATGCCCTGCTCAATGTCCAAGCCACAGATAAGGGTTATTAGGTCTCCCTGAGATGATTTCAACCTGCTAGGAAAGAGGAAGTCCCAGGGAACCTTACAGCAGGGGACCTCTCAGGTCCTTAAGAGTCTGTGTTCTGGGATGGATTCCCCAGTCCCATCCATGGCAGTGAAAGGGTTCATTCCCACAGGTCCTTCTTTGAACCTGCCCAATGTCCCTAAAATAAAAGGGTTGGAAGCTCCTAATCTATATCCTCCAACAGGATATTTATAGCAGAGCAAGGAAGAGGTTTCAGCATAGAGCCATCTCTCTAAGCAGAACCACATGGAATCTGAGCAGCTCCTGTAGGATATAATGGAGGAACAGTGTAAAATAAGGAAGAGAACCGAGGAAAAAGACTGAAGTCCCCAAAGACACAAATGGAGAGCACATGGTCAATGCAGTCAGTCAGTCAACAGTAACTGACTGAAGAGCCTATGGGTTGAGGACTATGAAAGGCACCTTGGGAGATGAAATAGACGGGGTGTGGTCCCTGTCCTTGGAAGCCCACAGGTCATCTGAGGAGGGAAGACAGCAATACTGTGACACACCAGAACAAGCACAGCACAATCTGGAACAACAAACCACAGTGGCTTTCAGGCAGTCCAGATCAGCTTCACATGATGCAGGTCATCCTGGTGGACTCTTCAGAGTGCCAGCATGTCCCAGAGCCTGGCACAGTGTCTCCCACCCTTCGAAGTGGCCATCTCATTAGTATGCAGGAGTGGCTCATCAGGACCGGGGTCAGTAGTTCCATGCAGAAAACCTAGAGAGCCCTGTGGCCTTGAAGCTATGGGGACTTAGCTTCAAGGCTTGCAGTGTCTCACTATAATAGTAACAGTCACTGCTCTGAGGACTTCACAGTCACAATCTCATTGGATGCCCTGAATAACTCAACGAGGGAGCTGCTGGCATACGCAGTCCCTGCTCTTCCCTATACCACATGGCCCTTGGGCGGGGCCACAGGTTGGCCTCGCTAACCATGCCCCTGTTTTGTGACTTTCAGCAAATTGATCTCAAAGATTCAGATTTCTTTGTAAAGTGCAGCTCATACATTTGTTATGGAGAGCAAATGCAACTGCTAGGTGAAAGCGCTTAGCACAACTGAGTACAGCAGGTAGGCCGGAAACACCAGCTGCTGCCTCATCATTGGCAGCAGCAGCAGCAGCAGTCATTGGTCTGGCAGGACAAGGTTTGGTGAGTGGGAAATGGAACAATTCAGGGCTCCTCTTGTCTTAGTCTTGACCCCTGACAAGCCTTTCAACCAGGGCCACATGATAACTTTCATGAGTCCTAACTACTTTCATCTTTAGGGCCATGGTGCCTGCCACAAAAACTACTGAACGTTGCTGGGCACCATGGCACACGCCTGTGATCCCAGTGGCTCAGGAGGCTGAGGCAGGAGGATCACAGGTTGGAAGCCAGCCTCAGCAACTTAGTGAGACCCTGTCTTAAAATAAAACAAATTTTAAAAAGAGCTGGGGATGGGGCTCAGTGGTTAAGCACCCTTGGGTTCAATCCCTAGTAGCCCTCCTACAAAAAAACTACTGAAAGTTATATTTTGTAATTGCATCAATATAAAGACATAGTAATAGCTTATATTAAAACAGTCTGGGCCACATAGTGAGGCCCTGTCTCTAAATAAATGAATAAATAAATATAATTTAATTGCAGATTATATATCTAATCAAGAATTGATATCTAAAATATATGAAGAATTCTGGAAACTCAACAACAAAAATGAATAATATGATTAAAAATGGACAAAGAATTTGAATAGTCATTTCTTCAGAGAAGATAGATAAATGGCCAAAAAATACATGAAAATGTGCTTAACATTACTAGTTGTTAAGGAAATGCAAATCGAAATCACGAGATCCGACCACTTCACACCTACTAGGATGGCTATTATAAAACATATTATTGGATGTGTAGAAATTGGAACCTGTGTATTGCTGGTAGAAATGTAAAAATAGTGCAGCCATGTGGGAAACAGTATGGTTATTCCTCAAAAAATTAAACAGAATTACCACAGGATTCAGCAAATCCATTTCCGGGCATATATTCAAAAGACAGGGAAGCAAGGATTCAACCAGATATTTGAACACCCATGTTTGTAGCAGCATTATTCCCAATAGCCAAAGGGTGGGAGCTATCTGTGTCCATTGGTGGATGAATGGATAAATGAAATGCAACATACACATAATGGAATATTGTATTCCATTATGCAAAAAGAAAGGAAATTCTGACATATGCTATAAACATGGACAAACTTTGAAAACACTATGTTCAGTGAAATAAACAAGCCTCAGAAGGACAAACACTATGAGTCCACTTATTTGGGGTTCCTACAGTAGTCAAATTGATAGAGACAGAGAGTAGAATGTGGTTTCCAGGGCCTGGGGGAGAGGAGGGTGGGGAGTTATTATTTAATAGATAAGGAGTTTCAGTTTGGGAAGATAACATGTTTTGGAGCTGGGGCTTGGGACTCTGGTAGAGAATGTGCTTAGCATGCAGAATACCCAAGTTTAAATCCCTAGCACACACACAGACGAAAAAGGTATGGAGAAGAATGAGGAATGATGGCGATAGTTACATAACATGTGAGCATCATACTTAATGCCACAGAACTGCACCCTTGCCAGGAGCAGTGATGCACACCTGTAAACCCAGCAGCTCGGGAGGCTGACGCAGGAGGATTGCAAGTTCAAAGCCAGCCTCAGCAACTCAGTGAGGCGCTAAGCAACTCAATGAGACCCTGTCTCGAAATAAAACACAAAAAGGGCTGGGGATGTGGCTCAGGGGTTTGAGTACCTCTGGGTTCAATCCCTGGTACAAAACAAACAAACAAAACAAAACAAAATTGCATCCTTAACCCATTTTTTTGTGCCATCTTCCCAGATGTGGAACACCTATAAAAACTTAAATTAAGCAACAAATATACTATTTATGGTAACTTTAAAATAATATTGGAACATTGATGATGTTCACAAAATTGAAAACTTGGGAGTTGTTGGGTTAGAAATAATTAAAATGGGGAGCTGGGGATTTAGCTCAGTGGCAGAGCACTTGCCTAGGATGGGCAAGGCCCAGAGTTTGGTCCTCAGCTCTGAAAAAAAAAAAAAGTGATTAAAAAAAAAAAAAGGTCAAAATAACTGAAGTGGTAAATTTTCTGATATGTTTTAACATAATTGAAAAAAAAACCACGATGGTGGGGTCTGGTAGAGTATTTGCCAAGCATACGTGAGGCTCTGGATTTGATCTCGAGCACCACTAAATACATACATACATACATAAACAAATAAACATAAATTAAAAGAGGATTCCAAGGGCAAGGGACGTGGAGGTCATGTGACTGGTTTGTTTTATCTGAATCCTATAATTTGGGGGCTTCTCTTACTTTCTATATTCCAAGCAAGTGAGGATCAAGCCCACTCCTAAGCAAGTTGGGCCCCCATGTCAAACCTCCAGGCCCACTCTCTTTCCCTGGGACTAGGCCACCTGGCTAGAGGTGGCTTCAGCTCTGGCTGTAGCTCTCTGCAGAATGGGGCATTCAACTCCCTAAAAGATTCAGATAATTCAGAGGTGGTGATGTAAAATCCAAATTCAAAATGGAGTCACTCTGGCTCAGGCCTGCATATATCAGCTAACCTGCTCTTTGTGCTTCTGTGATTAATGCTTTGCTATGCTTGCTTCTCACGGATGCGGGGGCAAAACCATAGGCTGCCAGACCCCCTGGCCAGTTACCTAAAGTTCCAGAAACTGAAAAGGGACATAGGAGGCACCGTCACAGTTGAATTATAAATAACTATAGACTGAATATCGGCCAAATCATGTTTTTCTGAGTCATGTAGTTAGCCCACCCTATAATAACCTCTGAAACCCTCACTTTGGGGTCACTCTCTGAAGGAAAGGAGAGCTGACCCCAATCGATTGACCTGTGTGCCTATCTCCTCAATAAACTTTGCTGCTTCTGCAGAGTTGTCTGGGCTGCACTTCCTGGGGAGAGGTGCAGGTTGGATGCAACATTTGGTGCATTGGCTGGGGAGCCCTCTTCCCAGTTGCTCCACCTGCTCTCCTTCCCCGGAGTGTGGAACGGGGAATTGATCCTCTCTACTGAAGGGAATTAATTCCCCTTGAGGAATAGGTCAAATCTGTATTGGTATACCACAAGGGACTCGAGAGCCAAGCTGGACGCAGCGCGTTGCCCCAAGTCAGGACTCCACCCAGGACGCTGGTGGACTCCATCTGTTCTGGTTCAGGTTTCAGGTAAGAGCTCACAAAACCATCCTAATATTAAGTGGCCACAAAGGCGTTATAGCCTGGAGATCTTTAGCCTAACTGTGATATGTTTATTGTTTGTCTTGTCTCTGTGTACTATCTCCTTGTCTTTTGAAATAATGAGTCAATCTTCATCCATACCTAGCCCTTTAGATTTGATCAATCACACTTTAAGGATTTTCAGCAGAAGGCAGCTGAATCCAGGGATGCTGTTCACTCAGGTAAACGAACCACTTTCTGTTCCCTTCAATGGCCCACATTCAAGGTCAGATGGCCTCTGGAGGGGACCACCAAACTCCTCACTGCCTACCAGTTCCAAAAAAAAATCATTTTTGGGCAGCCTGGCCACCCAGATCAAATACTAACCAAAGCGAAAAAAAATGGTTAAAAAGGTTTTTAGCTGTGCTCACTAAAGCTTGCATTAAAATGTAAACGGCTGCCAACAGAATTTTTTAAAAAATGTAAAAAATAAAAGCTAAAAGGTAAAAAGAAGATATGCAAAAACATCATTTTGTCTAGAAAATTTGGCTTTTGTCTCTCAGTCAGTCCCAGATATTCACAGAAACCTCCAAAAACTTAAAGGGTTTACAGAGTAACTTCCAACTATTGGAGGTGACCCAAAAGTTTTTAACCATGGAAGTCCAGGTAATAAATGTTTTTCAAAATGCCAGGCTAAGATTTTGGTGGCCACTATCCAAAAGACCAGAAAAACTGGTTTAGAATGAGACCTTGAGCTGAGGGGGGTCTCCCAAGGAGACTAATGGAAGCAGACTCCCTTGCTGCTTCCTTGGGAGATTCCCTCAGGGAGAAATGGGGCCCCATTTGTATATATTCCCTTAACTATTTTCATCTCTGATGAGTGGTACCATATCAGGATGAAAACCAGGAAGGCTTTTAAACTTCTATTTTTGAGTTCTTAATTTTGATCTGGTGCTATAGGTTAATATATTTTTCTGATTAGACCTATGTTACAAATGTTAGCTCTCAATCTAATATGTTTTAAAAAGATAAGCTACAAGGCCTTTGGTTGTTCTGTGTAGGTACACCGGTGTATTGTCAGTCTACATGTATTGCCATGTCTACATATGTTTGGTACCAAAATTGACATATGAGCTCATAAATTAAAATTTAAAAAATAAAATGGATCCAAATACCTTTGGTTCAGGTCATTCAAAAAGTTCAATTTAAATTGGGTAAACAAATAAAAATGTCTTTAAAAGTTACTAACTCACAAGCTTCTCTAGGTGGTCAATTGTTAATAAAATGTTGATGTCTA
>CM053410.1:58881847-59025289 GCA_028644305.1 Xerus rutilus
GTCTACATATGTTTGGTACCAAAATTGACATATGAGCTCATAAATTAAAATTTAAAAAATAAAATGGATCCAAATACCTTTGGTTCAGGTCATTCAAAAAGTTCAATTTAAATTGGGTAAACAAATAAAAATGTCTTTAAAAGTTACTAACTCACAAGCTTCTCTAGGTGGTCAATTGTTAATAAAATGTTGATGTCTACAAAATGTTTATTAGCCATTGTTTCTAGGATTTTTCTTCAACAGGAAAAGAAATAATGCTGTTAAATGCACTTGTCTAATATTTTGTTTTTTTAAAAAGTAAGTAAATTAGACCTGACACGTATGAGATTGATCATGGATGTGTTTGTTAAAGACATCTAAATGATTTATAAAGTTAAAATGCTAACTGTTAAATATAACATCAAGTACCCTTAACTCCTTAAATTCCTTAAGGTAATATGCTTATTGGTGTTTTCATAAACTGGTAACATTAAAAAAAATTTAAAATTACTTTGTGTCTTAGCTAAAAACAAGGTTATATAAAGGGTATAAACGTTTCAACTATTTCATCTTATTAAAATAGAATAAGATATATTTAGTAAAAAAGAATTCTGAGTAAAAAAAGTCTTCAAGTCTTCATGTATTAAACTTATAAGTAAACAATAAGAGGATCTAAATGATAAATAGGTCTATGTAAGTAAAGGACAAGTTTGTGTGTAACTAAGTTGGTTATATATATGTAACACAAATAGTTAAAACTATTCAAGGTTTTTCCCTAAGATCAAATATTAATGTACTGGTATAAACCAAAGTTTAATCTGTTACAGATAGTAAATAAAAAGGTAAAAATAACTATAAAGTTATAAACATTAAGTTAAAGGCCAGTGCTCTTTAAGACTGGTAAGACTGACTTGCTGGATGTTTAAGGCCAAGGCTTAAATATTAAGGTTAAAATAAAGGGGCTAAGGAAACCAATATTTGGCTCTTGTCCTCTGAGTCAGCCTAAACTCTGGAAAAAGGGGAAGAACTTTACAACTCTGGGCCACATAACCTCCCGATCAGGGAGATTAATGAGACCACTAGAGAACAGAAAGACAATCAGTGTGCATGCTACAAAAGAAGAGGGTCACTGGAAAGGGGAAACATCCCTGATGCATCCAAGGGAAGCCACATGGTCAATGAGACCTTGACCTATCCTAGCGCAGATGACACTAGCAATGCTAAGAGGCTGCTCACAAGTTCCCCAAGAGTGTCTCACAACAACACTCAGCTGACTCTTAACAATAGATAAAAACAAGGTCCATTTGACCATCTTGATCTTGAACACTTAGCAAAAACAGTTAAAACCAAAACACAACCATTCCTGGGCATTTAAAAAATATATATAGTTATTTGTAACTTAAGATGTACACTTGGGTTAGCCCCTCAAGAATAAATAAGACTGGAGACAACAAAAGAGAGATTTTGTAAGCAAGAGTGCCTGATAACTATCAAAAAAAAACCTGTCAGAGTAAAAAGTTGTTAGTCAATTCAAGGCCCACAGATCTTCCTAACCTCCAACATAGGTAGGTTTAGTCAATGTTTACTAGTATATGTTTACTAGTATAATTCTCTAGCCCTAAGTAAAGTAACTTAACAAAATATTATGTATTCCTGATAACTCTAGCAATCAGAAGATTTACATTCCTAAATAAAGGCCTTATTAGGCTTTCTTTGGCCTTGTTATGGGAATAACTTCTTAGTTCTTGCACTTGCTGGTGAGAAATTATCGATTTCTATTATCTTCATGATCTTTATTGACATGTTCCAGATGCTACAACATTTATTATGTATTAATCTCATTTCAGTGCTCATATCTTTTGTTTCTCTCATAGAAGCACCACCCCCAGGTAAGTTTACAACCTGTTCTTCCTGAATCATATTTCCATCATGGACCCCTTGACCCAATTTATAAAAAGGGACTCCAAACTGCTTGCCCCACTGCACATCGTCCCCTCTCAGCTTGAAGCAGCAAGAGCAGTCGTCACACTTTTCCTTAGAGCAGTAGGAGTTCCCTAAAATTAGAGGAAAAATACAATCAATGTAAATGTGTAATTGGGTCAATTCACAAAATGGAGGCTGGTTTGGGTCCAAAAAAATGTTATAAGAATGAGCTACTAAAACAACATATTTTGTCAGTCCAACCCCCACCTCTAATGGGACAAAACCTAATGTTACTCAGGACTGCTGGTTAATTTCTACGTGGCTCCAGAGGACATTTGGTTTGCCTGTTTGTCAAGAATAACTCCCTGCTTATCCCTACAGCTTTTTGACACATTAGGATGAAACAAATTTTTTGACTGTTCACATTATTCCCCAAGTGAACTACTGTAATGGAGAGTCTAAACAACAGCATCTGGGACTCATACTGATGATGATAAATCAATGATTTAATTAGTCCCATAAAATCAGTGGGGAATGCTGTGGACTAGTTAGCATGAGTGACTCCCTTTCTGCCTCAGTTTCCCACAGTTATGTTTTCAAGGCCCCTCCTTTTACTTGGCTTGCTTGCACTTCTGGTATTACTCCCTGCATCAATGCCTGGTATTTTAAAAATGATGGGTCAAAGAAACTTTGTATTCTAGTACACATTTTGCCACAAATATATTGGTATGAAGGAGACCCTTGTTAGTGAGACTAGGATTAACAGGATCCACCGTCCTAGGAACAACTTCCCTTATTGTTAGTAATGAAAATATCAAAAGCCTCAGCCAACAAGTAGACCTAGACTTAGGGCACCTAGAGTCTTCTATTGCTTGCTTCAAACAACAGGTGGATTCTTTAGCAAAAGTAGCCCTCCAGAATGCAGAGGCCTTGACTTACTTTTCAGAAAGGAGGGAAGTTTATGTGTAGCCATAGGAACGTTCACAAACGTTGCCTGGAAGCCCTTGTTCATGTATCCTCTGGAGAGTCCTTGCGGCCTTCCAGAGCTCTTGGTTATTGAGAAAGAAGCTCCAAGCCAGCTCCTCCGTCATGAAACATGCATTAAGCAATTACCATGTGCCGAGGACACAATGACACGCAAGACATGGCCTCTGGTCCTGAAAATTATAGCCCATGACAATGAGGGATTAGTGAGGACAGGTTAGGAATCTGGGAAGCAGAGAAAGGGCCATTCGAGCTCCTGGAAACACCAGCTCCCGTATTCTCTACATGGACCTGCACATTCCCAGCTCCATGCTGTGTACCTGTCCATCATGGTGTTCCAGCCAATGGAAAGACATCTCTCATCTTGGTTCTGTGGCATGGGAAATTCTGCCCCTCACTACCTATAGCAAGGGCAGCACACTGCAGACCCAGCCTCTGCGTGTTAGTCAATGCCTGGTGAAGACCACTCTTTGTACTGGGGGAGAGCCCAGAGATGAGGGGGAGGGGGGGCTCCTGAGCAGGAGGCTGAGATGATGATGTAACAGAGTACACCAACCCAGGTTTCCCAAGCCAAGAAAAGGAAAAAAGGGCCTGGGTTTCAGCATCAGGAAATTGGCTGAATATAAGTCCCTGATTTTGAAATGGATGATTAGGACTTATCTGGACCCTTTCAAAAACAAGACTCTCACCCAAGAGCCCTATGGGATGGAAAGAGCATGTACTTTGGAGTTAGACAAATATGGGCTGGGGCAAAGCCCACTGGCTGACCCCCTTGCACATATTACCTGTCAAATGTGCCAGCCTCCTGGCATGAGAGCAACAGAAACTCTGCTGGTGCCACCTGTCAGTCCTAGGCTCTCTGCTGCTTTCCTTTGCCCAGGACCGTAGCCCCACACTTAGCAGGGATCCAACCAGCCCTCATCCCACTGTAGCGCTCCCTGGACAAGGAAGAGAGGTGGGTGGGAGTAATGAACACAGCTTCCCTTCCCCGGCCTGCAATGGCTTATGTGCAAGCTTGCTTGGAAACAGGGGACTGGCTGTAATTGACCTCTAACAGCCTCCTCTAGCTGTAGAAACTCTGCTTTTCAGAGGTTAAGTTGATGCCCTCCACCTCCCCCTGGGCTGCTGCAGCTTAGTCATGACTAGCCCCTGCCAGCCTGCCTCCAGCCTTCTCAAGGGCAATTATCCCAACCCTCTGATTCCAAGATTCCGCCCCTCAGTCCCTGTCTAAGAGCTGCCACCATGTTCTGATAAAAGCCATGTGACTGCAAGGCAGATGCCGAGAGTGCCTTTCACTTGGATGCCCTTGTTTCCAGGGACCCCCATCTAAATACTTCATGGATGGCAAGGGGAACACCGAGGGTCTGTTACACAATGCGGCTGGAGGCCATAGGGTCTTTAAGAGTGGAGACTGTGTCTTGTCCATCTCTGTATTCTCCACCTCTAGTGCTCAGTGTTGCAAGACAGTTGCAAACACAAGGTGTAACTGAGGCCAGGTACTGTGAGGTTTGGGATGCTGCACTGAAGAGCAGGAACCAGGCATGGGCTTCCCTCAGGAAGCAAAGGACATCCGCAAAGACTTTAGGGGTACCACAAGCAGCTGTATGCAGGATACTCAGGAAAGGAAGAAAAAGGATGGAAACCAGTTGGGTATCTTATCAGAGCATCTCAGTGAGAGGTGATAAGCACCCAACAGGACAGGGTGGGAGACAAGAATGAGGGCCTGCCATCTGCCACATGGTGGAGGTGGGGCCCATGGTGACAGATGGGATGAAGACCCCTGAGGTTCTGAAGGTGGGGGACTAGGAGGAGAGGCAGAGACAGGGAGAGAGATCATTTATGAGCAAAAGAAATGAGTTGGTTCTGGACATAATGAATATTAGGCATCTGAGGGGCATGTGAGTAGAGACCTCCAATTGCCAGGAAGAGAGGTGGGACGGGGAGGGCAGCTCGGAAGTGAGAAGCGCAGTACTGTGGACACTCATACCTCTTTTCTCTTCCTGGTTCTCAAGTTAGACGCTCCTGATTCTCAGCAAATTTATCCAGTTCTCTTGTCTCCAGAGAACACACCAGGCCAGGCCTGGGACCCCAGCCTCTTATACAGGTATACTGAGCTATGCAGAGGAGGACACTGAGGCCTTGGATGAGGACAGGTCTGGGTTCTTCACACAGGAAGCAACCGAGGCCTTCAAGCTAAGAGCAGAAGGAAGAAAACAATCCAGGACTACAGGCTGGGCCTGTTGGTGCCTTCCCTTCAAGATCATGAGCTGGGGAGCTGGATCCAGATCCCAACAGTGTGAAGTAAGAGCTGGGATTCAGGGGTGGATATCAGTGTATAATCTTTCTTCCTGAACTTCTAGGGTAAGTGGATGTTGCATGTGCCCAAATCTGTAACTGGAATTGCTTTATTAAAGAGAATTCAGCTAAGTCAAGATAAACAGTTTAAATTTGTGGAAAAAAACAAGAATACAGAGGGGGCCAATCTGGAAGAGTGAGCAGGGGAGCCAGACCAAGCAGCGTCAATGAAGATGTCTTGGATAAGTCCAGGTGATCCTGCAGGAGGGGACCCATGCCAGTCACTCAGGTCCTCTGCCTGACCCCACATAGGGAGAGTCCTTACAATTTAGAGCCTTTAAAAGTTAATATCTAAGATCCTTCCCAGGTCCACCCCCATACAAAGAGGCGAGGGAATCTCAAGGAAGAAATAAGGCCTGACTCATCACGAGGGTTCCTGCTCAAAAGGACCAGGTGAAGTATCAAGTCTGAGAATCGAAGTGACTTGGCCACAGCCTCTCAGTTAACGGCCTGAGTGGGGATGAGAAGCCAGGACTTGACTTACAGTTCTTTGTGTCTTCTGTTACATCAGGTGTCAGTCAAGCTCCTAAAGGGCTGTCACCCTAACAGCCTTGAGAGCTCAGCATGTTGTGACACGTGTAATGAAGAAAGCTCTAAGCAGGCCCAGGGGACCTGAGTCCTCCATTCCCTTTCTACTTAATGTGACTGGGGACAAATCCTTTTTCCTCTCTGGGCCTCATTTCCAGCCTAGGAACCTCTCGGGAATCTGTGACAAATGCTCATCTTGCAGCCCAATTGCAGTAATCGGTCAATTAGTAAATATTTCCTAAACAGGTGGTGCAGACACTTCAGGATGCATGGGAATCGCCTGGGGAGAATATTTAAAAAGCAGACTCTGGGGTCCGACCTGCAAAGAGTCAGGAGCCAGGAGCTCCAAGGTGGAGCCCCTGAGTCTCCATTTCCAAAAAGTGATTTAAAGACTGATTCCAATGCTAGCGGCCAGGGCCACCCTCTGAACCACAGCAAAAGTTTCAAGTGCTGCAGGCAAGTGCCAGGTGAGGAGAATCATCTGCCTCAAGGAGTTACCAGGCTAGTTGGGGGAGACAGGACCCTATCCCAGAAGCAACATACCCTCAAGGACAGATGAAGAGGTACAGGGTCAAAGCATGGCTTCCAAGGTGCAGAGAGGTGCTGGGAGAGATGTGTGGCAAAAGCAGCCAAAGGTTCACTACTGCAGGCCTCCTTGTGCACCTAGGCTCACAGCTGCCTGTCATGTCCTATCCTCCCTTGTGGTTAGGTGTGGCCACGTGACTGAGTCCTGGCCAATGACATGTGGGTGTACAAAACACACCATTTCCGGGCCTGGCCCACAAAAATCTCCCCTGTTATCCTGAGTCCTCACCTGTCAATTTAACTTCACGTAAAGAAGTTAAACACGTAAAGTTTAACTTCTTAAATTCAAGGACTGAAAACTGAGGGTTGTTTGTTACAACAGTCTGTTTTGATTGCAGCAACTAAACTCAGTCAGCATTCACTCAGCGCCAGCCTGTGCAACCAAATACTCGGTCTTCATTGGGCCAAAGGGGATGTGATTCATGATCTTACAGGGCCAACGACCTTCAACCATCAACCTTCAACCTTTGCAGGGAAAAACAATGCTAGGAAAGGCCAGAGGTGGTGACATCTAGGGAGTGGAATAGAGGCCACATTCATAAATGGAAGGTGCCTGTACATAGAATTATTTGGGGTTAGTCTTGGGCAGTATAAGCCTCTGAGATAGCACATAAAAACCCTTCAATGGTCTGGCAGCCCCAAAGAGCCCTGTTTTATTTTATTTTATTTTTTTATTTTTTTTTTAAAGATTTTTTTTTTAATTTGTAGATGAACACAATGTCTTTATTTTATTGCTTTGCATGTGGTGCTGAGGATCGAACCCAGGGCCTCACACATGCGAGGCAAGCGCTCTACCACTGAGCTACAATCCCAGCCCCGCCCTGTTTTATTTTTATTGCTCAAGTTCAGATAGAGCTTCATTTTAGTATTCTTTTCTCTCATGCGACAATGGCCAGGGGCAGGTGCTATGCCTGTGGCCTCATGTGCTTGCTGCTGGCAGAGATGAGGGTTTCCCCAACTGGTTCAGGGCTGTCAGGGTTGGCTGCTATTCCCAGAGTACCACAGGCTCCCAGGCAGAAGCTGACTGGCCAGGCAAGAGGAGAGTAATGTAGTACCCTGAACTCCAAGAACCCCTCCACTTGGCATTTTCCTCGAAGAAAAAGATTCAAGGATGTCTGTGCAGATTAGAGAAGGCCTAGGGGTAAGGAGGGGTGGGAGTGTGTTCCACATGTGCTTAAATATAATATCTAAATATAATGTAGTCAACCTTCTGTTCTCCAAAACCACAAGTAAAAATACATGGAAGTTTCTAACAAGAGGTAGATTTTTATCTAGAACAATCTTTCTATTTTAGGACAGACATCAAGGAGAACTTTCAAATGATTGAAGTTTTAAGATTATAGGGACTCCCTGCTAATGTCAAAACACAGAGTCAAGGTCCCTGGGCTAGTTGCCTTATGGAACAGAGGGATGGAAAGGATCTTCCCTGACCTCACCCACGCTGTAGTTGTTTGGGTCTTTCCATTTTGAAAAAGGGTCTGAGGGGACAAAGTCTGAAGTCTGTCCTTGTTACCCACTGAGGAGAAGACCAAGAAGAGGAGAGGAGCACTTTGGACAAGGAGTCCAAAGAGGGTGTTAGTCCAGGCTCCCCCCAACCAGATGTGTGGCCTGGTGAAACATTTGCACCTCTCCGAGCTCAGTTTCTCTCTCTGCCAAGCAGGCTTTATGTATCCTCAGAGCACCTCCTGGATGCTCTGGGTAGGGTCCAGAGTCCTGGTGTCCTAGAACCCATTGAACACACATACTCCCACATCTTAGATGAAGGTAAGCGTGTTCATGCCTTCCTGAGAGCATCAAGTCTACATTGCCTGAGCCCACAGGAGCCTATTTTAATATGCATGACCGAGGGAAACAATCTTACTGTACTCTCTCAAGAGGGAAGTGCTGGGAACAGAGTACCACTTTAGCCTCCTGAAACTGCCTGGTGTGACTCAATACCAGGTTCCTGGGCCTCTATAAACAACACACACTGCCCCAGGAAGCTGCTATCTCCTGAGAGGAGAAGCCAAGCTGGGACCCAGGACCTGATTCCCCTTTCTACTGTGCTGTCTCTCCAACCTCCAGGTGCCCTGAAGTGGGGAGACTTTCCCAGTGCCTCCCACCTCCTACCAAAGGGGGCTGAAGAGAGGTCTTAGGGACTCCTTGGGAACTGGCTAGTGACAACTCCCAGGGAACATAATGGGAAGGGCAGCGAGGCTTCCCCGTGGCTCTGTTCCAGTCAGGCACAGACTGAGCAGCAGACACAGGTTGTTCTGACAGGGCTATTTATAGAAGCATCTTGGCCTTTCCCAAATGGGGGCCTCAGTCTCTCAGCAACCGGGAAACACAGAAGCTCCTTCCCTTGGAGACTGGAAAAAGAAATTCTCAGGACCTCAGACATGATCTTGCTCTGGGGAAGGAAGAAGCACTGTTAGGAATCAGAATTGGGTTGGGATATGGCAGATGGCTTTGAAGCCTTTTCCAGAGCAACTCCAAGGGAGAAGAGGAGCTGGAAAACGTGACTAAAGGTGAAAACACGAAAAATGGAGACCAAAATGTCTGGAGGAAGCTTCCACAGCTCCTAGGTTAGCCACACATCCTCCTCCTCACAGCCTGAGCCTTCTCTAGCAGGCAGGCCCAGCCCACCTGGGGCTTCTCACTCAGCCCTGCCTCTCCCTGGAGAGCTGGGACCAGGCTCAAGGCCATTCTGGTGTTGAGGAAAACTCTCTGCCTGCAGTTCTGAATACTGTCAGGGTCTTCTCATACCATATATTAGAATTGGGCAGAGGCCAGGGATAGGAGAGGCCATGCCCACCGCCCCTTCCTTCTCTGGAGCATTTATCGCTTATTGCACTTTCTGATGTTCAACAAAATGAATTTCTTAGTAGAGATTTTTGTCCCCAGTGGACTTACAGACTAGGGCAAAACAAAATAGAGAGACATGCAGAGGACCCAAGACATGAGATGATTCAAGACACAAAGAAAGCATTTCTATAGGCGCCAAACCAAAGATGCATTTCCTTGGGGTGAAGGGATGATGGAGAATTAGGTGGAGGAAGGAGGAAAAGAGGTTGTGTGGCCTCGGGATAAGTCATTCCCACCCTCAACCCCATCTCAGCATATTTTTTGTGGGGCTATTATTTCTATTTCTTCCAAGAATTCCAGAAACAACGACCTTTTTCAATTGCCAAGTAAAAGAAAACCCAGCTTTGTAATGTCCCTTCCTTACTCAATTATGCAAAATTCTCACCCTCTGGGACCAAGGGTTTACAGCCTGGCCAGTAGTGAGAAGCAGGCATGGCAGCTAAACTGGGTTTAAAAACAGGAACCATTTCGTTCCCAGACACAGCAATAAAACTCTCTAGAGCAATAGTTCAAAACCTCAGCTGCATCTGAGAATTACCTGGGAGTCTTTCAAAATCCAATGCCCAGATTGTCCCTCAGGCCAATCTAATCAGACTCCCTGGGCTTGCAACCCAGGTGTCAGTATTTTCTAAAACTTCCCTCTCTCCATTTCATTGTGTAGCTAAAATTGAGAACCACTGTTCCAAGGGGGAGGAGGGTCATACAATGAGGCAAGAACCCCAAGAAAGGGTGAGACACTTCCTCTCTGCAATGATGCTGTTCTGCATGAGACCTACCTAGCCAGGGAAGGGAACTCTTGTCCCCTGCCCCCAATCCTCCAGAATAAGCCCTGCTCTCCAGCCTCAACAGAGAGTGCCCAGAAAACAAGTGCTTATTCCAAAGGTCTGTTGAACTTGATTCCTTCAAACATGAAATCACAAGCTCTTCTTTGGTTCTTGGGCATCCTCTCATCATTGAAAGTACATTATTGAAAATACTTTCGCCTACTATCAGAACCCAGAATACACAGGGCCTGCAGGCAGGCTGAATTAATAACAAAGAAGGACCCAAGTCAGGCCTGGGATAGTTTTTGGTTAATTCTAATTGGTGTAGGACTGATGAATTAATGATGAGCCTGCCATACACCTGCGAAATTTAACAGTTCCCTTTTGCCTACAAACAGCCCCTTCTAGGTAACGTCTCTAAGGTTGTGGCTTAGGGCCCTGAATAACACAACATATTTAGAGTCATCTAAATATTTAGGGTCATCTAAACAACACAACAAATAAATAAGCACAATTTCACCTCCATCCCCACCAAGACATATGGCAGATAATGTGGCTCTGTAGCCAACTGGGAGAGCACAGCCAGGGAACCCAGGCTTGCTGGGTGTCCAGAAGCTGACCCTTTAAGAAACAAACAAAACTCCACCAGCCATTTAGGTCACCCAAGCCCACTTAGGAAGTTATAATAACAACATGACAGCAGCCTAGGAGAGCAGTTTTAGTCTGTTTCTAAAAACACCCTGGACTTCTGCAAAGTTGCTGAACTCAGTTTTAAAATGGTTTCTGGCCACTTGGAATACGGAAGTCTCAACCTATGAAGTGTTTATCCTACAGACGGACTGGGTACCATCCCTTTCTATCTAGAACTTGTAAGCTGGGATTTGGGAGTGGAACAGAGCAGTTGCCCAGTTACCCTCTCAGACACAGGTGAAAATGATGCAGCCAATCCTTGAGTCAAGTGCCATCCCCAAACCCTAGAGAGCCATTTTGAAAAGATCTAGGGGAGGGACAGGAAATGCTGAAAGGAGGTCTGATCAGATTATGGAGGTCCTCAAAGGGCTCCTCCACAATTGCTCAAGAGGGTCCCTGGCAACTGCCCAGCCACTCTTGTGACACATGGCTTGGGCTATTTGCCAAGAGCAAGTTTTCCCTGCTGGAGCACAGAGGTTATTTCCTCCCTGCCAAAGGCTCTGTATTCCATCATTATGTTTACCTTTGACGGATGTTTGCTCTGCGCATTCCTGAAAAAGGTGGTCTTGGCCGTGAAGAAGCAATCTTCCAGCTCCTCGTCCAGGCTGCAGTACCCACTGCTCATGCTGCTGTCCACCGTCATCGAGCCCGAGGACCCCCAGCCCGAGGCTGCCAGCGCCTCGGACCAGGCGGGCTTGGGATGCGGGCGGGAGGTGGAGACCCCTGCCGAGACAGGCCGGGCCAAGCGGCCCGCGTTTGTCACTGGGGCGCCAGTGGCCCAGGCGACGGGGTCCCAGGTTTCTGTTCCAGCGCGCTGCCTGTGCCTGCACAGCCCGGGGGTTGGCCCCGGGCGCCCGGCTCGCGCGCCTCGCTCTCTGCCGTGCTCGGCATCTGCGGTTTCATCTCGGCCGCGCGGCGCCTGCTGGCTCGTTCGCTCCGCCCGGCGTGCAGAGCGCCATCTCCACACCTCCCCCGCCTGCCCGCGCCTTTCCTGCCCCGAGCGCCGTGCAGTTCCGAAGCCACTTCCTCTCGCAAGGTTCCTCAAAGCTGAGCTCGGCTGTCACCGCGCTCCTCCCGTGCCTCCCCACCCACCTGGGTGCCACAGGACCAGGTGGCAAGTGGATCTAGGGCACTACAGGTCTGAATCGGGGTGCAGAGAAGGAAGAGACCAGAATGAACCCAAGGGGGGACAATTCCCTCTGTCCCTTCTCCTGCGCCGCCTTCTCGCCCTCCATGGTGGCTGGGGTTCATGGAGTAGAAGGTGGTGGAAGACCTACATTTTCCTTCTCCTTCCCCACCCACCCCCTCACTCCACCCCACTCCCAGCCTCCACTGGGGAAATGGGGGGAGCTGGGTCAATCAGTGGTTAGAGAAGTAACTGGAGAAGGTAATCAGTATCTGGCCTGCCTGGACCAGCAACAATATTTTAACTTGAAAATGCCAGAAGAGACTGCAGGGTCTCACAAGCACACGCAAATCATATGCAAATCTATGCTGGGCTGGGCTGGGCTAGGCCACCCTCCCACTCACAGAACTTAGCCCTCAGCCTCAGGATACCAAAGGAGCCTGCAGATGCTGCTCAGGTTGGGTGTGCGTTTTCCTGAAGGTCAAACCAAGAGGGTTCTTAACCAGACCTTGTCATTGCTAGCATATGACATAGCATAATAAGGAGGGCTTATTTCTATTTCCCCAGCAGCTGGATGGACCAGATGGGGGAACACTTTATTTGTGTAGGATTGAACTCCTCAAAGCAATTAGGGCAACACTCCTACAACTTCTCAGACTAGATTCGTACAACAATAGCAGACATAGTTCCCATTGTTTGAACAACTACTGTATGCCCAGATGATTCACATGCAGACTGTCAATGTCCCCAATAATCATTAGATAGAGACTATTATTGTCATTTTATGGATGAGGAAACCAGGGCTGAGAGTCATACAAGGAGGATCTGTGTGCTGAGATCAGATTCAGATCTATGTAACTCCAGGGCCTCCCAGGTCCCTATGATGTACCATCAGTCAGTAGAGACGAGACTATTTTGGTAGGCACTCTGCCATCTTTAAACACAGTGAGGCCTGAAGTCCCAAGAAGAGAAAACACAGCCTTCAGAGCCCAGAGTTGCTAGGGTAACCATGCTCATGGAGTCCAGTGACCTGCGGACCCCAGGAGTGGCCTAGAAAGTGGCTGGGGGTTGGGAGACAGTCAGGACTCTCTCCAAGTCTGTGTGGCTTTTCCTGCAGTTCTGAAACAGTTCAGTGCTGGGGAAGCACAAGCTGGAGGAGGGCTAGACTCAGACCCCAGACGCTAAGCTTCTGACTCCATATTAATCTCTGGTTACTTTCATGAGGAGTCCTCTCCCTCCCCTACCTTTGCCAAATCTGTCAGTGCTCTGGAGGGTTTCAAACTGCTGCCCAATTTGGCTCCATGCTCCCACACAGCCTCTTTCCCAGAAGCCAGTGAGTACCTGGCAGGCACAAAGCTGAGATAGCTGAGAGCCAGCACCCCTGGGCCTGCCACCCTTGGCTCAGGAGAATGTCAATGCCAGTAGTTGCTTCCTCTGGGAAGATAAGAGGACCTAGGCAGCTGGGGCAGGGACGGGGAGGGGGCTGCTATGGAGTCTAAGAGGGTTGTTCTCACATGAATGGGGTTGAAGTTAGATTCTGGCTCCGTCTGGTGTGATCTGTTCTTCAAACAGGTATTTTAGAAGGTGTTTGGGGGATTTCCCCCACAGACTATGGTTCAGGCCTCAGGCGGAGGAAGCTGGTGTCAGTCCCCAAGTTCAATGCCAGAACGTTGAATACTACAGAGAGGGGGCTCTGCACGATCCATGGATGTCATAGCAGCCTACCTGCTTTGTCCAGCAAGCAAAGAAACACACTCTTCTTATAAAAAGAACCTCCTTGCTCAGTGGGAATTTACGTAAGGGAAAAAACAAGCCCCAGATTCTGTATGGCCACAGTGTCCTTGGAGTCACATGAGGAACTCTGCAATGCCACCACAGTGCTACACATTCAAAATGTACAATCTTGAAATGCAACTAATAACAACCTTTTCAAACACTAAGCCAGAGTCCCCCAGGAGCCAGCTCCTTGTGAGCAGCACATTAGATGCCAGACCTGGCAAGGAAGGTTCTCAGGGACACTGTGTTCTTATAGGAAGCTGCCCCATGCCATTCTAAACATCGTGAAAACCTGACATCCAAATAGGGCCTTTTAACACCATTGCTTCACTTAGGCTACTCTAACCCAACAGCAGGAATTATGTTCATTTTACAGGTGAAGAAACTGAGGGACATAAATAATTCCATCACAGCTCATTACTTCCAAAGCCTCTTGACTCCTAGTTAATGTCTCTTTCCCTAATGCCACCTCACCTGTCAATGAATCTGGGCTTGGAAGGAAGCCATGTGCATGGAAGTCAGGGAAACAGAGATTGTGCTGACAGGGACCCTAGGCCTAGAAGAAATCTGCAAAGATCATATACAATATAACAAGTTGGCCAGTCTACACGAGGAAAAATCCAGACTGAAGCCCTGGGGTCTCAAAGCGGGGAAGACTGAACTGGAGTGTCTAATGACACTGTCAGAATCTCCCCCCTATGAATAATCAATAGTTGCTATCGATTGGCCTAAGAGGGACAGGCATGGACAAGCCTGAGCAGTAGCCTTTTAAGCTTCTTTGAGGTGATCCACAAAGCATGGGAAGCGGCTGTTCTTGTCTGTGAGCCCAGGAGGAGAAAGCAAGCCCTAAAACACAGCATGTAGAAACTAAAGCCCACAGCGCTCTCCTGGGGTTCAGAGAGCCCTGGGGAAAGGATGAATGGGCCACTTTCCTGATTCAAAGTGTCAGATGATGAAAGACATTATTTTAAGCTTTCTTCCTTTCTCAAAGGCAATCTGATATGTGGTCGGATCCCCTTGTGAGATCCACCCTGTGGTTCTGCATGTTCTAGAGAGGCTGTAGTGCAAGAACGGAAGTCAGGAACCCCAGCCCCACCACTTGATGCAGTGTCCTGAGCAACCGTGGACACCTGTCCATTTGAAGGGTGTCACATGAAGATCAGATTGTAAGGCCTTAAACCTACTAACGTATGCCGAGGCTGAAAACCAGGATGAGGCGTTCATCCCTCCAAACTCCGTAAGTTTACTTTGAAATTGTTACTTGTTTATGTTCTATAAACTTGATGCATATCATTTAATTTAATCCTCACAACAAACTTATGAGGAAGCTGCAGTTATTTTCTCTATTTTACAGATAGCAAAAGGAGGATCGGGCAGGTTAAATAACTTGCAAATAGATACACAGGCTGTTAATGAACCCAGCAGGGTCTCACTCCAGTTCCAAGTCCTTGAACTCTACATTCCATGGTCTCATGGGTTAGTGCTGGGATGACTCTCATTACAGGTCCAAAACTGAATTTTCTGCCCACCTGCTCACTCTCTGCCCTTTAGTATTTCCTGTCTTGATGCGTGTCATTAACCTAGATTATTGCAAAGCCTTGCAGGAGTTTCCCTTGTTTGCATCTCTGCCTCCTCCAAACTCCCTTGTTGCCAAAGTTACCCTTCTAAGACCAAGTTCAAATCATGGTGGCTCCCTATCGTAAAATCTTCTGTTCGTATTTCAATTCCTAATGATCAGATAATCAACATGTTCCCAGCTCTTGTTGCTTGTGTTTTCATTCATTCACTGAACACATACTTACTGAGCACTTTCTACATGGCAAACATACTGGGTGTTCAAGTTTGGGCCTGGGCAAGATCTAGTCCCTGCCTTCTCAAAGTTTACAAGCTAGACGGAGTGATATTGAATATTAGTTATTTTAAAGTTCCTGAGCTCTTGCATGTTTTATTATAGGACATAATCCTTATAACCCTCCCAAGAAGGTATTTTACAAATGAGAAAACAGTCTCAGAGTAGTTAGTTTACCTGACAAAATAAATGTAAAATCAGATTGCAAACCCAGAGCCCCCGTATCTAACTTTCTATTAAAACTGTACTCTTTCCTCCAATGACTGTGTGATATTCCAAACCCCTGAGCAGGTCCTCCCAGGTCCTTCCCAGTGTGTGCCTAGCCAAAAGTTCATACTGATCTACAGCCACAATCAAGTGGCCCTCGTTATAGTCACACAAAATTGATTCACATTGCCAGAAGCCACCCTGCCCTCTTGTGGTTTTGCTGTTGCTATTTTCTCTGACTGTCAAAATCCTCCTCCTAAGTCCACCCTCTTCCTGACGCGTATATTCCCTAATAACGACCATACCTCCCACACCTTCCATATGACTCTCAGAAGGACATTTTCTCAGATGTCCTATCTAGGCTGAATCTTAAGAATGCTACCAACCATCCCTAGAGTGGTATTTTTTTTTTAGCATGAATTTGCTATGTACAGTACAGAATTCAGTTTCTCCCCAGATGACTTCCTGTCCTATGAGGTAAGTGGCTGCCCACCATTTAGGTTAGACTCGCATGTGATTCACTTTCTCTGGGGTTCCAGCCCACACCATTTCTCTCTTGCTTGGCTGCCTGCTCAGACAGGGCCCTAATGCCTAAAAACACTGAAGGTGGTTGAATTACTCTCTTCATTCACACCAAGAGGCTAAGGCCCTTAAGAACTCATGTTAGGATTCAAATCAGGCCCAGGGATTCTGTCTTCTAACTGTCCTTCAATGAGACTAGAGAGTGACAGAAGATATTTCTGATCTCTCTCAGATGCCCCTCAACAGACCCATCTTCCCAAATCCAGGGCAGCTTGGTTACCATTGTGAGATGTGAACAACCCTCAGACTAGCTACAGAAGGGGAGGGTCATGAGCCTCAGAACTGATCTGTTAATCTCTGTAGTCTACTTCTTCTAGGGGCTGTGAGGAGCACAGAGTAATGTCTTCAGGGCTTCAGGATTTCTAGAGAAATAAATCTGGGAGCTCTAACCTTCCTTGGAGTTGAGCTCAGGCCCTTCTTTGCTGGGAAGGCTTTTCCACTCTGCCCAATCAGCTCAACCTGGGCAGGTCAGATAGGCTTTGAGGAGGCTCCTGTGAGGACTGGCTTGTCTAGTACAGTAGAATCTCTGGGTTCTTGAGCCAGCACTTGGGCTTCTAGATATGGTGTAGAATCTGGGAAGGAGCCATGGATTGAGCTTTCCCAGATGGAGCCAGAATGGGGTGGAGAGAGCAGGGAATCAGTTTTTTTCTTTGGCACATATAGGTGGGCTAGTACTTATATGGCTACTTCTGGAATCCCTAGGAAAGGCAATCATTTCCTTACAATGGGAAGGAGTCAGAATAGAAATCACAGCTGAATTTTGAACTTGGAAAGTAAGGAAATAATGGATGAAAAAAAAGTAATAGCTAAGAAAATGGGTGGATTCTAGGGTATTCACCTTCCAAACCTGCCCAGGAGAGGTTAGATCTGAGACCCTACTCCCTGCTTTTTCTGCCATTCATACCAATGTCATGGCAACTGGAGGGAGTCTCCTCTCATTCTATGGTGGCCAGAGGATGACAGAGGAAGCTATTAATATCAATTGATTTCTAGGTCACAAATTATTAAGCCTTAATAATAAAAAAAAGTCAGGCTATAAGGATGGGACACTAAACTCACTCCAAGATGGTATGCTTACCCCAAAATCAGATAAGGGGCTGTCAGCAGGCTTAAGGTTGGGTATCAGAGTGGGCATGCTGAATTTAAAAGCAAGACCCAAAAGCATCAAACCATTTCCAAGTAACTTAACCAATTCTCAGAACAAAGCTCCAAAATATATATAAGAATATGAAAATATCCAGCATCCAGCAACGTGAATTTGCAATATCAGGCATCCAGTTGAAAATTGCCAAACATGGGCTGAGGTTGTGGCTCAGTGGCAGACTGCTTGCCTTGCACGTGTGAGGCACTGGGTTCGATCCTCAGCACCACATAAAAATAAATAAACAAAATAAAGACACTGTGTCCATGTATAACTAAAATATATTAAAAAAGAAAAAAGAAAATTACCAAACATGCAAAGAAGCAGGGAAATTTGATCCTTAATGAGAAAAAAATCAATCAGTAGAAACCAACCTATAACTGAGACAGACGTTAGAATTAGCAAAGACACTAAAAGTTATAAGTGCATTCTATTTATTCAACAAGTTAAGTAGAGACATGGAAGACATTAAAAATACCCAAATAAAATTTCTAGGGATGAAATTTATAATGTTTTGGATGAAAAATATGCTAGATGAGATAATGGAAGATCAGACACTGCAAAAGAAAAGATTAGTGAATTTGAAGACATAACAATAGCAACCATACAAAACAAAACACAGAGAAAGAAAGAGAAAAATTAAAAATGAACAGAGCAGTAAACCGTAGGACAAGTAAAAGCAGCCTAATAACATATATGTAATTGGAATTCTCAGAGGCATGCAGGAGGACATTAAAAATATTTTAGAAATAATGACTGAAAATTTTCCAATTTTGATGAAAACTATAAACCCACAGATCCAAGAAACTCAACGAGCCCCAAGCACGAGAAACATTAAGAAACTACAATGAGGAACATCATAATTAAATTGCTCAAAGCCTGTGATAAAGAAAAAATATTAAAATCAGAGGACACATTAGATACAGAGGAACTGGGATGAAGACAACAGCAGATTTATTGCTGGAAACAATGAAAGTGAGAAAATAATGAAGCCACACTTTTAAATTAATAAAAAATCCTGTCAACCTAGAATTTTCTACCCAGTGAAAATCTTTCAAAAACAAACGTTAACATACAGACTATTTAAGACACAAAACTCTAAAAGAATGCATCATTAGTATACCCACAATACAAGAAATTTAAAGGAAGTCCTTTAGTCAGAAGGGAAATGATATCAGATATAAACCTAGATTTATCCAAAGCAAAAAATGCCAAAAATGGTAACCACATAGATAAATATACAGTTTTTTCCTTACTATTTAAATCCCTTTAAAATACAATTGAATACTGTTAAAATAACAATGTTGTATGAGGTTTATAGTATATGAAGAGGAGAAAGAATATATGACTATAAGGTTTTTATACTATACGTGAAGTGGTATTAACCACTTGATAAATAGACTTTCATAAGCTAAAGATGTATGTTGTAAACCCTAATGCAACCACTAATAAAACATACAAAGGGAAAAAAACTTGTGGGCAACAAATAAGAGAAAATGGAATAATAAAATATATTCAATTAACCCAAAGAAGTAAAAAACAGAAGAAAAAACTGATAGAATATAAACAAAAAACATATAGCAAAAAAATCTAGCTGTATCAATAATCGCATTAAATGCAAATGACCTAAATACTGTAATTCAAGAGTAGAGATTATCGATTGGATTTAAAAAAAAAAAAAAAGATCCAACTGTTTGTTATCTATGAGCAATGGCCTTTAAATACAGCCATATGCTACATAACAGTGTTGCAGTGAACAACAGGCCACATAGACAACAGTAGTTCCATAAGATTACAATGTAGCTAAAATTCCTGCCACCTAGTATTTTTATTGTAACTTTTCTATGTTTAGATATGTTTAGATACATAAAAACCACTGTGTCAAAACTGCTACAGTATTTAGTACAGTAATAGGCTGTATAGGTTTGTAGCTTAGAAATAATAAGCAATATCACATAGTCAAGTTGTATAACAGGATATGTCATCAAGGTTGGTGTAAGTACTGTCTATAATGTTTTCAAAATTGACAAAGTTGCTTAACAATGCATTCCTCAGAACATATCCCCCATCATTAATTAATACATGACTGTATAAAGACACAAAAACCCTAAAAATAAGAATAAAGAAATACTATGCTAATGGTAATCAAAAGAAAGCTCCAGTAGCTATATTAATATCAGACAAAGTAGATTTCAGATCAAAGAATGTAACCAAGGATGAAGAAGGATAAAGATACAGGACTCAATCAAAAGGACATAATAATCCCACACATTTATGCACTTACTAATGGAGCTTTAAGTGGACTGGGGATATAGTTCAATTGGTAGAGTGCTTGCCTTGTATGCACAAGGCTCTGGGTTCAATCCCCAGCACCACACACACACACACACACAATAATGGAGCTTTAAAATACAGGAATGTAGGACTGTAAGGAGATATAGGTGAATCCACAATTATAGATAAGAGTTCAACATCTGTCTGTTAATAATAAATAAAACAAGTAGAACACAGGTATGCCTCAGCAAATGCCAACCACTGTTGTTACTACTTACAATTCCATTTGATAAGCTTTTCCGAAGAGATCTAAGACTTTGCACCTCCCAAGAGGTGCAGGTGTCTGTGGGAGCATTAGAGAGCCCAGGACCTCTCAGCAGTACATACACCCCAAGCTCCTCCCGCTTCAGGCCCCTTCTTTCTTGCTCCCTGGCTCCCCCATGTGGTGATCCTGGTTTCAACCTGTTGAAACATGGGCTGAGGCCTAGCCCAGGACTTTCTCTTCTCAAGGCTCTGAAAAGTCAGAGCCTTTGGTAATGAGACAGTGGTGTGTCTGCAGCAGGGAGCTTGGACCTGGAGCCAGGAAACTCAGAAATCCATGCCAGTTGAGTCACCTCTCTGCTGCTGCAGGGGTTTAGGGGTGATTCCAGCAGGGCCCTGCTAAGGAATGACAGTGAGAGGGGTGTATCTGTGTGTTTGGGGTGGAGTACAGGCAGAAAAGAAGCAGGGCCTGCAGGGCCCAAAGGCCATCAGTTTGGCTGACCTACCCTGGACCTTTGGGAGCCATCTGTCTCTTGGGTGAATGGAGGACAGGCTTGTCTACAGAATGGAACAATGACTTAGGCCTCCATGTTCAGAGGGGATAATTATAAGTCATATAGCAAAAAGTGGCCACTCAAACCACAAGTCATAGTATCCTGGTTTTATTCCAGAACAGAAACCCAACTTTCTAGTATTCTGTTGAGTTGGCAGAAGCCAACCATGAAGGGTTTCATGTACTAATCCAGATTTAGACTGTTCTGAGGGCAATGGGAAGCCAGAGGGTTTCATCATAGAGTGACAGAATAAAAAAAAAAAAATCTAGTGAGGTGGGGCATGGTGGTGCACACCTGGAATCCCAGCTGCTTGGAAGGCCAAGGCAGAAGGATCATAAATCCAAGAGTAGCCTGAGCAATTAGCATGACCCTGTCTCAAAATAAAATAAAAAGGGCTGGGGATGTGGCTTAGTGGTGAAGCTCTTGCTTAACATGTGTGAGGCCCTGGGTTTGATGCCTAGTATTTTAAAAAGAAAATCCATCGAGGTCCCTGGAGGTTCTAGAGATGGCCCTAGACTGTTACCACAGGATACTTACTCCTTGGTTTCACATACTTTTATATCATACTGGGACCCCACAGCCACCCTGAGGACTGTCCCATTTCTCAGAGGAGAAACCCAAGGCACAGAGAAACTAGGAGGCTTGTCCTGGTTCCTAAACAAAGTATCTCATCTACAGAGTCTAGATTTTGACCTCATTCTTTGGACACCCAGATCAGGGTTCTTTTCTTAAGACAATATTTATTGCCTTTTTAAAAAAATATTACATTAGAAACATGTGGAATCATGTGCCAATAGCATAAAAGCAAACAGCACAAGTTGAAAGTCTGACTCCAACCCTTTCAACTTCTTCCCCTTCCCGAGCTGAAATCTCTTTCAACAGTCTGCAGAGCCCCTTCTATACCTTCCCTCTGAATTCATTCTCTCTCTCTCTCTCTCTCTCTCTCTCTCTCACACACACACACACACACACACACACACAGATGCAGACACAGTTGTAATATCAATGGTTGAGTCCTGCATATCCTGTGATCCTGTGGGCTGGCTTGTTTTCACTTTTCTGTATTCCCTGTCAGTACTTACAGCTCCATCTCTCCTTTGGAAGGGCACCATGGTATCGGTATGGGTGACTGGCATTTCCTTCCCAACATCCCATGAGCTCTCTCCACAGCTCTCATGGCCCTTTGGGCACTCCCTGGAGCCAGTGTCCTGGGAGTCCAAGCACCAGATGGCCAAAGAGAGTAGCCTCGTTATGGCAGCATTTCCCACTGATGGCACCTGAAAGGATTTTAGAACAGGACCTGGCTCAATAAATATTTGTGAAATGAATTTGAGGCAGTCCTTAGACACACTTTTTTTTTTTAAATTTTAGAGAGTAAATACTAATTAATTCAATGTGTGTCTGGAAAAATCCGAAGTGCATTAAAGTAGTGATTCAAGAATATTTTAAAATTTCCTTTGACACAAGTTGATTTAAATTTAATAAAATGAGCCTATTTAAAGATTATTGTGAAGTAAATAAAAGATTATTGTGCAGGTGGAATGTAGTTATGGCCACAATCCTAAGTGTGGCAGTGCCTGAGCACCATTTAGGAACTGCCACGGGAGGAGCTGGCTCTTGCAGGGGGCCAGGGAGCCTGGATTCCAGGGCTGCTGATCAGTACTCTGCAGGGCCAGGAGGAAGGGAAGCATCTGGCCAGCTGGATGGAGGAGTGGTGCCCTGGCTGCAGGGGATTCGAGTGAAAGGGGAGGGGAGTGCTTGTTTGTCTCTCGTAATCTTGTATTCCATGTCCCAAGAAAAGCGGTACCAAATGTCAGAGGGACAGAGCTGCCAGGATTCCCCCAGGCCACAGCTGGTTATGATGAGGATCAACAGTGGTGGGCAAGGACAAAGACATCTTCTCTCAGGGTCACCTTCCCCAGAAGCAATGCAAGGACTGTACCAGATCATCAGAGGTCTCACTTTATTATGAAGGTACTGGAGCCATAGTGGGTTCTTCATCACAGGGTGACATGAGAAGAGCCCTTTGAACACCACCAGAAATACAAATTCTTTGGGGTATGTCCCCAAACAAAGGAACTGCAACTGTTTGGGCAATTTATTGTGGCCTTCAGCCAATGGCAATGATGTTGTCCAGCTAAGAGGGTGAAACTGAAAAAAGGATCTGGGGTAGACTTGCAGGAGATTTCGTCTCGTCACACAATGGAGCCCATGAAAACATCAGACATCATAGACCTCAGAGATCTCCAAGGAGAGACTACACAACCACCAGACCTGTGTTCCACAAAAGCAGAGGCAGCTAGCAGCCACCCTTCCTCTGTCTTTGACACCGGTGAGAGACAGGCCAACCCACATGACCTTGCCACTGGGGGGCTGAGCCACCCCCGCCCCTCCCCTCATCCCTCCCTCCCTCATCCCTCCCTCCCCCTACCATGACAGGGAAGATGTTCAGAACTTTGTGATGATTGCTTTTAAAAGGTTGAGGCCAAATAATTATCTACAGGATGATCTCAACCATGTCTTGAAAAATGTATGAATGTACAGGAAGGACACATAAAAATGTTAATGAAGAGTGGTTCTCTCTGGATGGAGAAAAATCAATGAATTTCTTTTCCTTAAAGAGCAGAAAGGAGAAATGCCACCAAGAGGAGACTTCCTAATAGCCACATGCCCCCGGACTAACTGAGCTCCGACCCAGGCCTCTGCCACAATAAATCCCCAGGATGGCATGAGCACGTGAGGCTCACTCAGCCTGGCAATGACATCAAGGCAAAGGAAAGTTCCATCTTGATTTTTAACAGAAAATCAAGCCAAGGCGGAAATCAGCACAAACAAGCTTTTAAGAAAAGGCGAGGGAGCCTGGAGCTGAGCCCAGCTTTATTGACAGAAGGCTGTGTCCTGCTCCAGCTCTGCTGAAGCACACGGTCAGGCCTGTCCAATGCAAACACAGCGGTCTGCCCCACGCCGGGGTGTTTGCTGACTGAGGTCTGCTCAGCGCCATGTGGGATTCTTGCTCCTTTCTCTGTGACATTTCAGTTGTGTTTCTAGGGGCTTGGGAGGTAGCTCAGCTTGCCTAGCATTCATGAAGCCCTGGGTTTGAATCCCAGCATCACAAAAAATAGAACAAATTAAAATAATAATCAGTCACGTTTCTACTCTAGACGCAGAACTGATTTAGCTTGCCTCTTCTGAGGTTGCCTCTTCTCTCCCTTGGAGGACAGGGGACTTCTCTGTCCAAATATTCCAGTTAAAAGCACCGCCAGCATTCTGAAGGTGAGACACTGTGCAGTAAACCCCAGGACCCTCGGGGGGGCCTTTTGCCCACCACATCAAGCTAAGCTGCTCCAAGGCAGGACTTCTCAACCTCAGCATGATTGACATCTGGTGCCAGATAACTCTTTGTTGAGGGGTCTGTTCTGTGCATTGCAAGGTGTTCAACGTCCCTCAGCTCTACTCCCTAGAGGCCAGGAGCATCCTCTGAGGTATGACAACCAAAAATGTCTCTAGACATTGTCACATGGGGGCAGGGGACAAAATCACCCTCTTTTGAGACCTGCTGCTCTAGGGAAGGAATAGAGACCCCAAGAAGGAGATCCAGGAAGTAATAGATGGAACCAGGCTCCAGGATAAGGAATGGCCAGGATTGGGAGAGCAGAGAGAAGAGGGACTTGGAAGCGCTCAAAGAGAAAAGAAATTGGGAAAATAAAGAGTTGCTTAAATAAGATATTCAAATGCTGCTCTGTAGCATGCTATATAACCTCCCTCTTTCATTGTCTAAGGAATACCTTCATCAAAAATCTGCACTGTTGTGCTTAGGGTGTAGATCAGTGGTGTAGCACCTGCCTAGCATCTTTAAGGCCCTGGTTTCACTCCTTAGCATCCCCTAAACAACAAAAAAATTGACATTGCTAGTCAGTGCTTTGGGCAGCTGCTGTGCCCACCCCTTCCCTGAACAGACAGTCCAACCCAAAAGGCCTTGTTACATTCAGGCTATGCAGAAACAGTAACTATTCCAAAGTCTGGAATGGATTACTGAAATTTTTGTTTTGTAACAAGGATTGAACCCAGGGTATTAAACCACTAAGCCACATCCCCAGCCCTTTCTATATATTTTTTATTTTGAGACATGGTCTTGGCTATGTTGTTTAGGGCCTCAATAAGTTGCTGAGGCTGGCTTTTAACTTGAGATCTTCCTGCCTCAGCCTTCCAAGCCACTGGGATTATAGGCATGTGCCACCATGCACAGACTGAATTTTTAAATATACAATTTTGGACCAATTCCATATCATCCATCATATGTCATACTTGATTTCTAACTATGCTTTTCCACTGTAAGAAGAAGGCATGAGGGGACAAACAACGGGACAGCTGGCAACACCCATGGGCAGATCAGGCATTTGAACACTGTCAATCATGTGCATCATGGCCAGAAAGATTGTGCATTTGGGACTGGATGTGAGTCCCCCATAACATCCAGGTCTCCCATTACTTTTTCTCCCAGCACCCTAGGAGTTTCCCTCTCAGACACAAAATTTGCTGAAAGTCTCCCTCCCCTGCCCTAGGCAAGCACAAGATGGGCAGGGGCCATGTCTCTTCCCTTTATCATTCAGCCCTCCCACCCCCGCCGCCCTCTCTGGGCCTGGCACATGGTGAATGCTCAAAACATGTCTGTTAAATGAATAAATGGATGACATCCTGGAGCATTCTTAACTTCCCTGATCAGTAACATCAAAGATCACCTCCTTGAATCGCGAGTTCAAAGTCAGCCTCAGCAACGGTGAGGCGCTAAGCATCTCAGTGAGACCCTGTCTCTCTACATAAAACACAAAATAGGGCTGGGGATGTGGCTCAGTGGTCGAGTGCTCCTGAGTTCAATCTCTAGTACCAAAAAAAAAAAAAAGGTCACCTTCTTTGGGAAGCCTTTGTTGATTCCTTTTTTTTGCCGGGGGTGGGGGGTGGGGGGGGGTAGAGGAGGTATTGGGGATTGAACTCAGGGCCACTCAACCACTGAGCCACATCCCCAGTCCTATTTTATATTTTATTTAGAGACAGGGTCTCACTGAGTTGCTGAGTGCCACCCCGTTGCTGAGGCTGGCTTTGAACTCATGATCCTCCTGCCTCAGCCTCCTGAGCCACTGGGATTACAAGTATGCGCCACCACACCCAGCTGCCTTCCTGGATTTCTCCCAGCAGAAACAATTGCACTATGTACCCACTTGGTTCATACTCTTATCACACATGTGTGACAGTTCATACTATTTGCTTGTTTTCTGCCTTTCCTGTCAGAATGTAAGCTCTCCAAGGACAACTGTGATGTATCATATCTTACCTGTCCTACCACCAGTGTTTTGAGCATGGCAGATAATCAATAAATGTCTGCTCAATACAATAATCAATAAATGCTCTCCTCTGTCTCCATTTCAAATCCTAGATATCAAAGTTCAGATACACTGCAGTTCAAGTGCCTTGACAAAACCCAGAACCAAGAGCTGTTTTGGAATCAACTTTCTGGTCCTTGACCACAGGGAAAGGACAATTTGCCCTGTCCCTCCAGAAGATGAGCTGGCCTGGCTGGCTGAGTGGCAGGCAGACAAAGAGAAAGGTCTATGATGATCCATGGTCTGAAGGCAGAATGATGTGTGAAACTAGCCCCATTATTCCCACTGCTACAGGGCTCTAAGGAACTTCTGGAGGCTTCTGTGGCTCACCCTGCCCCCACCCATACCCACACTTCTGGATCAGAGCCCTAGACCAAAACAGAATCTATGCTTGGGAGAACTACAGGACACTGCTGAGCATCTGCAGACTTCTCCACATCACTGCCTCCAGTCACTTGGAAAGGGTGCATCTAGGCCTCCAGAAGGAGACCCCAACATCCAAGCACACATGGAATGCTGAAGCCTGCTCACCAGAGCTCCTGCGAGAGAAAGCATAGCCCAGGGCACCTGCAGAGGCTGATCTAGCCGGGCTCTTGAGCTTTACTGCCTACCTGGCCAAAATTTGGGGCGAGGGTGCTTTCCGGAGAGGGTCTGTCCCGAGCTGGGCCCTGCTGCTCACTGCAATCCAGTTGGATCAGGCTGCGGCATTCCGGGTGGCAGGTGAATTTACAGTCTGGAGGGAAAGAATCAGAGAGGTATCAGGAGCCAGGCAGCAGCTCTACTACTTCTGTCCAGAGAAATAACCTGGGTGATCACATTTAGTACCTAATGAAGGATAGAGCAGGAGGGCAGTGGTAGGTGGGAGGCAGGTAAGGATGGAACTCTGCTCCATGCCAGTTAAGTGCTTTACACCTGTGCATACTTCTCTCACCTGCCATACTTGGTGTGACCCTGTAATTGTTACTATTGGGGCCTTGGGACTTCCTCATGATCACACTGGCTCCAGACTGGTGCTCTTTCTACTAATTCACACTAGTTACTAGGGGCCACAGATCCCTGGGGGAGGGCTCAATGTCGCTGGACTTCATTGGGTCAATCTGTAATATATGGATTTAGTTGCCCTGTCTGTGACACAAAGCCATGCACAGGTATAGGTGAGGATATGTCTGAAAGAATTAAGTGTTTCCAGAGACAAAGCCATTCTCATCAGAGGAAGGGCTGTTAGGACTCTCAAACCCCGCCCAGTCCAGAAATGCTGGGATGGCCACTCTAGCCCAATTGAGATCCTATCAACAACAATCCAAATTGGGGGAAAAAACACACATTCCATGAATGATATTCACTTCCAACAGAAGCAGTAACTTAATGACTAGAGTTGAAAAGAGCCTGGGGAACTCCCTTAGAGATAGGGAAACGGAGGCCCAGAGAGGTTAAGTGAAGTGTCCAGTGACACAGCTCACCAGGGCTGAACCTGGGCTGCTGATATTTTCCATCTTTCTCAAGGGCTCCCTTTGGAACCTCCTTGGCAGAAGAGAGATGAAGTCAAAGGGCCCAGGAGACTCTGAGACTCAGCCAGAAAAGGGGGATGGGTGAGGTGAAGGAAAGAGTGGCAACAGAAGAAAGCAATACAGGTGCTCCCCCAGACAAAATGCTCAGGTCTGAAGTGCAGTGCCCACAGATGGCTGTGGGTCAGTCATAGCTGCTTGTCTTGGAGATGCCACAGTTCAGCCAGAAGGCCCAGCCATCCAGGTGTCAGGGTTTCTCTTGAGTTTCTCTCCTGATTGTGAAGTCTGGTGCATGGCTGGGGAGGGTGGGTTTTGTGGCAGGGGACACCATAGCCTGGATTTGCTTGGATAACCTGAGAATTAGGAAGCCACTTGTTTTAGTCAGATTTTTTGCTGCTGTGAGTTAAAGATCCAACCAGAACAACTGTAGAGGAGGAAGAGTTTATTTGGGGGCTCACTGTTTCAGAGGTCTCAGTCCATAGACAGCTGGCTCCATTCCTCAGGGCCCAAGATGAGGCAGGGCATCATGGTAGAAGAGTGTGGCAGAGGGAAGCAGCTCCCATGATGATCAGAGAGCAGAGAGAGAAAGACTCCACTCTCCAGATATAACATATATACCACAAAGCTATGCCTCCAATTCCCACCTCCTCCAGCCACACTCTACCACTTCAGTTTCACTCAGTTAATCCCTATCGGGGACTGTGTTAAGACTCTCATGACCCAATCATTTCTCCTCTGAACCTTCTTGCATTGTCTCACATGTGAGCTTTTGGGGGACACCTCACATCCAAACCATAACACTATTCTTGGTTGAGAATGGCTGAGGCACCCTGAGACTCTTTCCTTCCTTCTAACAAGGTCCCAGAATTCTGCACATTTGGTCTGTTTTTAAAGCTCCCACAGTACACTCTGTCTTGGGATAAGGGGTGGTGGCTGTTCTTTTGCCCACTCATTTGAGGAATCTGGGATGAGACCCCCACTCTCCCCAGCTGCCCTCTTTCCTTACATCCCCAAAGAGGAGCACCTGGGCCACATCCCTTGTGTGGAATGCAGGGGAGTATCCCAAGCAATGTGGAGACACTCAGGGATTCCAGGAACCTGCAACCTTCTTCCTCCATAGTCTAAATCTCCTGGCCACTTTCCTGGGATGTCATTTAGAAGCTCTATTGCTATTATGGGTTACATATGAGGTATCCCCGCACCACCCTGCAAAAGCTCATGTATTAATGCAGGAATGTTCAGAGATGAAAGGATTATATTATGGGAGCTGTAACCAATTTAGTGGATTAATCCACTTGATGGATTAATAATTTGAAAGGACTACAGTACTGGGTGATAACTATAAGTGGATCGGGTTTGGCTGGAAGAAGTACATCATTGAGGGGTGTACCTTTGAGTTTTATATTTTGTCCCTGGTGTCTCCTCACCCTCTCTCCCTCTGCTTTCCAGCTGCCATCAGCTGAACAGGTTTCCTCCACCACACCCTTCTGCCATGATGTTCTGCCTCACCTCGGGCTCCGGGCAATGGAGCTTGACCAAACATGGACTGAAATTTTGAAACCATGAGCCCCCAAATAAACTTCTTCCTCTAAGTTGTTCTTGTCCAGTATTTTGGTCACAGTGACAAAAAGTTGACTAATCCAACTGCTCGTCTCCCTCATGCACCAAGATGAAGCCTGCAAATGTCTTCCTTCATTCCCCATGAGTTTCTAGGCTCTCCTGCCTCTTCAACACAGAGGCCCCTCTTCTCATCTGGAGATGGAATCAGGTGGTCAGTTCTCTGAGGCTTTACCAACCCTACCTGCAGGTGTCCAACTGTGTTTCTGAAACCCCCAGTAGAAGATCTCCTGCTCAGCACAAAAACAGCCTCGCCCCTCATGGAGGAGGGCACAGAGCGACATGCAGCCAAGTTATTCTTCCTGCAGTGCCCAGAAATGCCAGGACTTTTTTTTTGATAATGTAGCCCTGAGGCCAGAGCCCACAAAGGACAGCATTGTTCCAGGTTCCGGCCCTGGAACACACCTGTAGGGCTCCTGGTCACGCTCTGAAGGATAAAGAATGCTCCAGGGATGCCAAGAAGTGGGAATGAGGAAGAGGAGGAAGGACTGGAGCTCCCCTGGCTTCCCAGTGAGCAGGAGCCCCCATCAGCTTACACCTCGGCAAGGCTTTTGGAAGCAGAAAGTTCTCTCTTCCTCTTAGCGCCTTGTGTGGATGACACATGCACTCCATGACCGTCTGTGCCTCTGGGTCACCCTTGCAATTTCCATCTCTCCCTTTCTTTCTCTCCCTCCCCTTCCACCCCCGCCCTCTCTCTCTCTCTCTCTCTCTCTCTTTCACTCTTTCTCTCTCTCTCTTTCATAGACACACACACACAGAGAGAGAGAGAGAGAGAGAACACCAAACCCTCAGAAAGATCTCTTTACAGGCCTGACACCGAGCTGGATGGAGCCAGGAACAGAAGACTCCAGGAGGAGGGTTTGGGAGTCTAGGAAAAGAACTTGGAGGCACTAATGACTTTGTTCCATCAGACCATATAATCACAGGCTGCTGCTGCAAAGCCACTGAAGCACGTCTTCATACTGCCTGGCCTCTGGAAACTCCAAGGCAAGGGCTTTTGGGCCAGACACGATGAGCTGTCAAAGTCCCATGCCCTTTTCCAGCAGCCTGTGTGCTGTGAGTGGGGAAACCCACGGCATCCAAAGACAGGGCTGTGTCCCAAGGGACTAAGTGCTTAAGCCCCGCAGACCTCTCTTCTCTCAAGCAGCTCATCACAGAGGTTGCCCTGCTACCCCCTGCCCTTGGTATCCCAACTTCCTCCACAGCCTCCAATGAGTGTTCAATTTGGACAAGAGAAGAGAGAGTGACCCTGGGTGAAACAGGCCCCAGCAAGGGCTCAGCCCTCTCTGCACGGCCAGCACCATCATCTCTGGCTACCTACAGTGTCCATGGGGTGAGCCCAGGTGTCCACAGGCTGTGCTGGCCTGAAGGTTAAGATGAGTAAGAGAAGACCCCTGGGGAGCCAGCTAGCTGGGCCGACAGGACATGCACAGGAAAACATACAACCAATGAGCAGTGCAGCCCAAAGCAGGGACCTGACCATGGCTGTAGGGTTTGGGAAGACTGTTTGGACAGACACTTGGAGACAGAGCAGCCTAGGAATGTGGGGACATAGGAGGCTCTGGGGAGCAAAAATAGGTAGCTCAGATGCCTTCCTCACAGGGGCCAAGAGCAGGTAGGCTCTGATGTCACTAAATTAATGGGACAAGGGTCTCGCCAGCAAGAAGCAACAAAAGATTAGGCAGCAACATTCCTGGGCAAGCACTCTACCAACTGAGCTATATCCCCAACCCCACAATGTGGTTTCTTAAGGAAAAATGACATTTCTTTAGTATCGTCACCTATAAAATAGAATTATCCCTTCCCCTCTCTACCTTTTCCTTCCAGTTACAGCTCCTGTCCCCATTCCCAGGGAATGTTTTAAGGAAAATAAACATAATTCCAGGTTAATAAGAGGGGCCTATGGAAATAGAAGGGGAATATGAAGAGAAATGATGGAGACAAACCACAATAGAGGCCTCTCTCCCAAGGAAGTCGCCACGATCAGATCTGGGATGGAGGCCCCTCCTTCAGGGGCCAGGCAACTTTCATTTCCATCGCCACCAGTGCAAATTACCATGAACTAGGCAGCTCAAAACACCTCTTTGTCTCCTAGTTTTGGAGGCTAGAAATCCAAAATCAAGTTGCTGGAGGGGCCCTGCTCCCTCTGAAATATGTAGAGGACCCTCCCTTGCCTCTTCCTGGCTTCTGATGGTTGGAGGGCAGTTTGGCATCCCTCGACCTGTAGCTCCATACCTCCAAATTCTACCTGTATCTTCACCCAGCCCTCTCCCTGTGTTTCCGTCTTCACATGGCTGTCTTCTTGTAAGAATACAAGTCACTTTGGACTAGAAGACCACCCTACTCCAGTATTACCTCAAATAATTACACCTGTCCTCTCCCTACTTCCAAATAAGGCCCCCTTCTGAGGTACTGGGGTTTAGGACTTAAATATGTCTTTTTGTGCAGAGCACAGATCAACCCATGATGCAGACCCTGGGGCATTTTGGGAACACAGAGCCCTTAGGCCAAAACAGATAGGGGTTGCCATGGATACTTTCTCCAGAGATCAGCTGTGAGCTGGCAGGGCCAGAGGACCAGGGAGCTCTGGGCTGAGGCCAGGCCACCTGCCTTTCCCCAAGGGCTCTGCTCCTAGTTTTCACCACCACCTTAAATGAGGGGCTCAGGCTCACAGGCCGTAGCAACCTATGCTCAGAGACGGCGCTAACTTCTTCCACACCAACCAGGAGGAGCTGAAGCCAGTAGGTGGGACTATGCACTAGGGAAATGTTTTTCCAAAATGCAGACGCTACAAACTCCCCTAAATCCTCAGAGCTGCCAAAGTTAGTTTCTAGCCTATTCCAGTCACCAAATGCATGGATCATGCTAGGCACACACACTGCCATGTGACTCTGTAACCCAAGTGGCTAATTTTCTGACCCAAAGGCATGTCATTGAGAAGAAATTCAAAGCCTGTTGGCGGTGGAGGTGCAGATGAGATTCCAAGAGGACACACAGCTCTCTCTTAACTCTCCCCTCCTCAAGCCCAGGTCCCATGGATGCAGAGCCTGGTTATCAGAAGCTCACATTCCCCTGCTGTCACTCCCAGGTCAGGGAATAGCAGCTTCTCACCCTGCATGGACAAAGAGCCCTCTGAGGGTGAGGGGAAGCAGACAGCCTCTGAATTCAGGAGCCTCTGCCCACTCTCCAGGCACCCACAGCCTTCTGGGAGAAGGTCAACCTTAGAACAGAGTTGAAGCTGGGCGCGGTGGCCCACGCCTGTAATCCCAGCAGCCCAAGAGGCTGCGGCAAGAGGATAGCAAGTCCATAGCCAGCCTCAGCAAAAGTGAGGTGCTGAGCAATTCAGTGAGGCTTCGTCTCTAAGTAAAATACAAAAAAAGGACTGGGGATGCGGCTCAGTGTTTGAGTGCCCCTGAGTTCAATCACCGGTACCCCCACCCAAAAAAAAAAAACAAAGAACAGAGTTGACCCCCATCTCCTTTCCCCACGTTTTTTCAGGACCTGGACTGCACTACAGTGTAATAGACTTTGGGAAAGTCCTGGTCCCTAGTCTCCACTCAATCAGCTCTGTGACACTAGGTAAACTGATAAACTTCTCTGAGCATAATTTTCTCTTAACTATAAAATGGGAATTATAAGAATCAGTTTATAGGGCTACCTGAGGATGAAAGGGGGTTCTTGATGTCAAGAGCTACATAAAAGGCTTAGAATGTGGAGGTCCCCTGTTAATAGTTACTTTGCCCCTCCCTTCCTCTACTCTGCTGTATGGGTTTCCTTCCCATCCCACCAAGCTCCTGGTGGGGAATCTATAGTCTCATCAGTCTTCCCCTAGCTAGTGACTTCCAAGACAAGCACACAAACAGTTTTAGTTTTAAAATAATGTGTTAGGTTCTACAAGGAAATATGGGGGAAAATAATATGTATTGGAAAATTAATTTTTATAAAAGTTTTTAAAGGTAAGAGTAAGGGTTGTCTTGATCCTCTTGGGACAGTCCTCAGTCAGTGGTGCCTATCTCTGCAGCCTTCTCAGGCATTCTTTTGAGAATCCCCCATTCTTTCACTGGGGATCACTCCACTGGGCCTCTGGGCTGGACCAGCTATCGGGGCTCAAATACCACCCACAGTGTCTCCATCACCCTCTGCTCACCACCTGGCCCAGGCTGGCCCAGGTCTGCTCCACCTCATTCAGCCCTTGACCATCACCCTATAGCCTCTGCCCTGCTTGCTCCTCTGCCAGGAAAATCCCTCTCCACTTGGCCCCAAGATTGCCCCTCGGACCCCAGGCCTTCTCCAGCAGACCCAGTAGTTTCCTTTATAGGCACACTGACCTTCCAATCCTCCATGGCTCCATTCCTGCATTCCACCCTGTCCCCAGCCCTTTTCTCTGGGCTCTGCTCAGTGTAGGAAAAGCCCACTCACTACTAAGCATTCAAAAGGCGTCTAACATGAATTGCTTGAGTGAATTGTGTGAGTCATGGTGTTTCAGCCTTGGTTGAAGTGGAGAAGCCAAAGTGTGATCTGACACCAGCCTTGTGTCCTAACTCTCACTTACCCATTAAGTGGAGGTGATAGCAGTACCTACTTTGTAGGGTTGCTGAGAAAATTAGAGATAATTATGCACATAACCATGCAACACCTGATACACACTAAGGGTTCAATAAATATTAGCTAGTCTTTTTTTTTTCTTGGTACTGGTGACTGAACCCAGGGGCACTTTACTATTGAACCACCTCCCCAGCCCTTTTTACATTTTATTTAGAGACAGGGTCTCCCTGAGTTGCTTAGGGCCTTGCTAAGTTGCTGAGATTGGCTTTGAACTAGTGATCCTCCTACTTCAGCCTCCTTAGTCTCTGGGATTACAGGTATACACCACCACACCTGGCTTAGCTACTCTTATTACCTGGCTAAAATCCAAGTTTAGTCTGGCCAGTGGTCAGAGTGCCAGGCATCTGAGGCCTTGGTAGGCCTAGTCCACCAGGGCCTAGGGATCTCCCACAGACTTCTACTGAGTCCTGGTGCAACAAGTCCTAACACCTCTCACCTCCCACTGCACCTCATCCTCAGGCACAAGGCCCCAGGTGTCAGCTTCCTACAGAGAGGAGGTGCCAGGTGTACCTGGAGACAGGGGAGGAATAACCCTCTTCACCTTGGAGAGACCCCTCTGCTGCACCCTGGGACTTTCTTCCTCCCCTCCTTGTTGCTCATCCCTCTTTGACATTTGAATTTCTAAAATCTATTTTTTTTGTAATTTTTATTTTTTAATTTAGAGACAGAGTCTCACTGAGTTGCTTAGCGTCTCGCTTTTGCTGAGGCTGGCTTCAAACTCGCAATCCTGTTGACTCAACCTCCTGAGCCGCTGGGATTATAGGTGTGCACCACTGTGCCCGGCTTGAATTTCTAAAATCTTGCTCTAGTTTAGGGAAAGAGAACTGTTCAGCAACGTTGACCATGCCTAGTATTGAAGAGGATGTAAAAAAATGTCAGGCAGAGTTGGTGGCACCAACTTCCTGCAGGGATCTGTCCTGAGTGTATATTTACTAGGGTCTAAATATATCTTCACTAAAATTTTATTGCATCATTGTTTATGATAGCAAAATGCCAGAAATACTCCCATAGCCACCCACAGGGGACTAGTTACAGCTGTGATATATATTTCAATGGAATACTATATAGCTATTATATAAAACAATGCAGATTAACATTGGTCCACAGCTGGGAATATGTCCACACTGTACAAAGAAAGAGGAAAAAGGTTGTTTTATGACCTATTATATAAAATACACATGTACTCATATATACATTATGCAGACAGATATCTGGAAGAAAAGTCATGTGCTTGCTTTATGGATGAGGATTGGATTTCAAGTGTTTTTCCTTTCTTGCTTGCTTTTGTTCTTATTTTGTTTTTTGATTTTTTTGTTCGTTGTTGGTACTGAGGATTGAACCTGGGGGGATTAACCACTGAGCCATATCCCCAGCCCCTTCTATTTTTTATTTTGAGACAGGGTCTCAATAGGTTACTTAGGGTATTGCTAAGTTGCTGAGGCTGGCTTTAAACTCATGATCCTTCTACCTCAGCCTCCTGAGTCCAGGGTCTTGACAGGTTGCTTAGGGCTTGCTAAATTGCTGAGGCTTGCAATTCTGCCCTAGCCTTCCGAGCCACTGGGATTACAGGCATGTATTACCATGCTTGGTCCCCAATTTCTTTATAACCTCAGCCCCTGCACATGTGCAGCCTCATCACTATCAACATCCTACACTGGGGTGCTGCATATGTCACAGTGGATGATCCCACAGGTACATACCATTCTCACTGGAGCACAATCTACATTTAGAAGAGGCCTTTCTTAAAAAATATTTTTAGTTGTAGATGGACACAATACTTTTATTTATTTTTATGTGGTGCTGAGGATCAAACCCAGTGCCTCATCTGTGCAAGGCAAGCGCTCCACCACTGAGCTACAATCCCAGCCCTACAGTTTACATTTGGGTTCACCCTCGATGCTGTACAGTCCATGAATCTGGACATGCGTGCATTCTGATAGTACATATGGAGTAGTTGCACTTCCCTAAATATCTCCTGGGCTCCTCCTGCTCATCCCTCTCTACTCCAGCCCCTGGCATTTGCTCATCCCTAACTGTTTCCATAGTTTTGCCTTTTCTGGAACATCATAGAGTTGGAATAATACAGTAGATAGCTTTTTCAGATTGGCTTTTTCACTGAGTAATATGGATTTAAGTTTCCTGCCTTTCTTTATGACTTGATAGCTCATCTCCTTTTTTTTTTTTTTTTTTTTTTTGGTACCAGGGATTGAACCACATCCCCAGCCCTATTTTGTGTTTTACTTAGAGACAAAGTCTCACTGACTTGCTTAGAGCCTCGCCATTGCCGAGGCTGGCTTTGAACTTGAAATTCTCCTGTCTCAGCCTCCCAAAGTGCTGGGATTACAGGCATGTGCCACTGCGCCTGGCTTCATCTCCTTTTATTGCTGCATAATATTCCATTGTTTGGATGTACCAGGGGTTTTTGTTGTTTGTTTTGTTTTGTTTTATCTTCTCACCTACCAAATGACATCCTAGCTGCTTCCAAGTTTTGATGATTCTAAACAAAACAGCTACAAGCATCCATGTTCAGGTTTTTGTGTGGACATGTTTTCAACTCCTTTGTCTACCCTGTTTTAAGCATGAGAAAGTTGAGACTTGAAGAGTTTAAGTGACTCACTGACAGTTTCACAGCTAGTAAGTGGCAGGGTTGGGCGTGGAAATCTGTCACACCTGGCTGCTTCTCAATAGCCATTTTCTCATTCCAATGTCCTTTCCTCAGAGCTGTCCCTCAACTTGGTCCTAGATCCCCTATTCTGCACTGCTGGAGGCCATGGATGGGCTTCTATGGGGATGGGAGTTAGGTGGCCTGAGGCCAGAAAGAGCCTGAGTTGAAAGATTTTGAGCTAAGAGAGCTTTTACCAGAAGTAACATAGCAAGTGACTCCTACCCCTGTTTCCACCCTGTTCTTGGAGGGTTTGGGAAGGGGCAGTTCATACCTGGATGGAACCTCCCAGTAAGCCAACTCTGGAGGCTACCTGGACCCTGGAAGTTTCTGACCGTGGTCCTTCAAGACCAGTCCTCCAGGACCCTTCTGCCTCTAGAATGCCACCTCTGGGTGACTCTAAACTACAGAGGCAGCAGCCAGAGGTCCTCAGCCTGAGTTCTTAGGGCACCTACAGCAGAGAAACAAGTTCTTTGGCCAAGGTCAAGCACCAGAAAGAAGCCGGATCTCAGTCTCCCCCATTCAAGTAGACACACCCTCTGCAATCCTGCTCTCCACGACTTCAGAGTGGACGTGCGGTTCCCAGCACCAGCTGGCCCACAGACTCATACCAAAGCAAAGCAACTCATAAATCAGAAATCTTCCAACACTGCTTGACGTGTATGTTAGAGGGCTGGTCTTTGAGAACAGGTGCAAGAGATGGAACACTCAATCTGAGGCCAGGGAATGGAAAGAATCTGGCCTATGAAGTGATGGGGACCAGGATTTGAACCTGAGCCCTGCCTCTCATTGGACTTGAGATATATAGGCAATTCTCCTTGCTTAAATATAGAATTCATTTGGCCTCAATTTCCTCATCTGCAAACTGTAATTAACAATGTCTTGCTTGTGGGCAAATCTATTGCCAAAATTAGAGAATGTATATAAAGCATCCAACGGTGCAGTGTCTGGCACTTAATAAGTACTCAATAAATGGCAGCTGCCTTTTCAAAACTGTGGGGCTCCTGAGTCTGGATACCTGATTTCCAGCTGACTCAGCATCGGATGCCAGAGAAAACCCCTTGATTTTCAGGTCCTCTTCTACTGGATTAAGGTCTACTGAATCCTGCAACTGGCCAGCTCACCTATGCTCCTCCCACATGCCCCGGCCTCCCTCCAAGCTCTGCTTGGGATGGGTCCAGAGGAGCAAGGCAGGGGGGATGGCAGATAGGTCAAGTTGATGAGTAAATGGAGAGACTGTGATTGCCAAGCTTGGCGGTCTGCCACCACTGCCAAAACCAACATGACCTATATGTTTTCCATACTTCTGGCTAAACTCTTAGTGAGGCCAGCACTAAGAGGGAATGGAAACTCCTAGGGTCAGGCAGCTTGCTCAGGACATCTGCATCTTAACATTTCCAGGAAGGAGTCTGAACCCCAGCCCTCTTGAGACCCTATACTATAGCTCCTTGTTTCACAAGACAGACCACCCCTGAAGGCTCTCGGCAACCCCCACACTAGCCCAGAGGGCCTAGAGGTACACAACCGTCCCTTCCCACTACGAAACCCAACTCCATTTCCAACACACACAGAGAGAATATGCCAGGGAGAAAGCCAGGAGGCCAACAGGAAAGGTCGAGGCAACAGTGAACAAGAGACCTAGAACTCTTAGGTCAGAGATTGCTCTCCACAGGTAGGCGGGCAGCTGGCTGGGCAGGGGCTGCTGACTCTGGGAAAAGCCAGAGTATGCACCTGAATATGGTCAAGTTTGGATCTGACATTCAGTTCCCATGTAAAACAGAGGGTTGGGATGGGCGGGATCCACTGAAGCTGGTCCTCTAGGTCGGGCTGGGGAGAGAAAGTGCTGGAGAGGTGGGGTGGAGACTGGGTGAGCCAAGGGCAAAAATTTGCTGAGTTGTTGTTCAGCAGACATTAAAGCAGATATCAAAACTCCCTGCCATGCTGGTTCCTACATCTAATATCTTAGTTACTAATTCCCCAACAGGGGCCTCTTGTCACACTCTCAAGCAAGCTGGACATGTCTTCTGTGCCCCTTCCCCCTGACATACCTGGCTGGCCTAGCAGAAGTTGGGCACCCAGGCAGGCCTGCGGAGACATACTCCTGCCCCATGTGGGTGGGTATGAGTGGGTGTGCCTCTCAGGCAGCACATTAATCATCCATTTCCAACACAACCACAGGTCCCCAGGCTGGCAATACCAGCAGAGGCCTGGCCACAGCGCCCAGGGGTACACGGAGGGGGTTGTTTGGGGAGGGAGAGAGGACAGTGCACAACGAGTTCAGACAGATGATGCAGGAAGGCAGAGGAGGGGCAGGCAGTGCCCACCATGTGCCTGGTGACTTGGGAACCAGGGTCTGACCACAGGGCACTCTGTCCCCCTGGCTGGTTTCACACCACTTCACTCTATGGGGTACTGTACCCTGAAGCATGCCCCCTATACTACCCTGTGTGTATGTGTATGTGTACAAAATCATAAACAAATTGAACACTGTTGTGTCATTTTAGCAATTCATGCTTCAGCTTCAGAGAACAATATTAACTGACCCCTTCTAACAATGCTGGACCTCTGTTTCACGTCTCTTCCACACCAACTCCCCTGATTTTTCTTTTTTTGACGTTTCCAACATTTATATAATTTTACATAGTTTTGACTATAGTGCCCATAATTGTCAAAAACTTGCTTTACTTTTAGGGGTGGGGGCATAGCTCCATGGTAGTATACTCTGGGTTCAGTCCTCAGCACCAAAATAAATCAAATCAGCTGTATTTTTAGGTCAATTCAGTCCTGTTAAAACAGCTAAATTTTTTTAAATTCATCTTTTGGATGACTCTATTTCAGAGAGTATATATACTTTTATATACAATATGTTTCCTAATGGCACTGTATGTGCCTTAAAGAACCTCCCTCTTATGACATGGCCTCATGCAGTACAGGCTGTTGATGACAGTGATGATCAGGAGAATGTGGACGGAACAGGATGAGGTGAGCGGGTCTGCAGGCCCTTGGGTACACGTCGCAGAGCATCCCTGAGAATCTCTCCTTAGCCAAGAATGTCTAGAAATGGTGGGTTTGGGGAAGAAAAGTAAAAGTAAATAGTTTGAGGTGGGATGCCACGGTGAGCAAGCCAAATACGCAAATGAGTGGGGAGATTTGTCATCTGGACCTTCTGACACCACATCTGAAAAGGTCAGGTCAAATTTAGGACGTGGCTGTGCAGCCAGAAGTGCAGTGACAGCATACTTTCTGAACCGGACAGTAAAGTGTGCCTCCATCAGGATATACATGCTCAGAGCACGAAGCCATTTACGTGATCTGTCTCCTCTTTCCACATCTACCTGGTTCCTAGCCAGTTTTTCATTTGTGCATGCATGCATTTATTGAGGGCCTACCCTAGGCCAGGTCTGCTGCAGATTTTGTGTGATGGGAAGAGGTGTATGCAAGGGTTTTATAGAGAGAAAGTTCAAAACAAATATAACTTGCTTTGACTGTTGCAAGAAAAACAGAGATCCTATTGCCAGAGCACCTCAAGGAAAGAAAAAAATATTCTAAACCATAGTAGACAGCTAGGTGTAAGGGAATTTAATAAATAGTGACAAGCCCACAGTGTCCAGAGCCAACATGGAGCTGACAGATACCCTCTCGACCTCGGCCTGCTCTGTAGGGGCCTCCCCTGCTCTAGGCATGTGTCATTCTGCTCTGGGTGTAAGAGAGACAAAGCAGCAGAGGTCCTCACCCCGACTCTGTTCCTCTCTCCCCATCCCTGGGGACCCTGAGAAGATAGAAGGAGTTCCTGAGTAGCTGGTAGAGAAAGGCCTGGGTTCTGGTAGTGAGGAGCATGTATGGAAAGAGTAGTTAAGGGAGTTTTTTTGGTTTGCTTTTTTATTTTGAAGCAGAAGGAGTAAAAGGCAGCCTAGCTTCTCAGTCACCTGAAGTGCATTTTTGATAGTGTCCTACAGACCCCAAAGATATGGATAGCCACGCAGGCTTGAAAGGAGTCCTACCTGGGCAGACACCGAGTGCAGGGTAGCAGATGTGTGGATATGAATGCACACGCAGGTGCATGTGCACAGGTATGTGTGGTCTGAGTGTCAGAAGGTCACAGGAGGCCAGAGGCAGACGGGTTCAGTTCTTGAAGAGACGACTAGTTTACTGCATCCAACTGGTTTTTCCACACCTGCTTTGAGGTCACTTGCAGCCATTCAAAGTGCCAACTGCCAACCAGGTGAGGCAGATTTTTTTGCAGTGAGAAGAAAAGTAAATAGATGACGTCTGCGGCTGGCTCTCTGTGCCAGAGACACACAAAGGCTTCCTCACAGCTGCATCACTGCAGCCAGGACTCCCAGAGATTTCTGGAGAAACCCAGGACTGTTTTTCACTGACCCCCTAGCAGCCTTTTAAAATGATATATGACTTGCTCCTTGGTGACATGCTTGTTTAGCTCCTAATGACACCCGGTGGGCTAATCTGGCTTTGCCTGTTAATTATGTGGTGTGGTAAACTCAATGACAAGAATTTTTCCAGAGAAGGTGTTTAAGAGTTTCATGTCCCTCTTCCACTTTTGCCTGGACAATCTTCAAATTCTACATCTTCCCCTGAGATGTGGGCAGCCAACTTTGACCCAGGGGAGAGGGAAGAATAGACAGCCATGTTGGAGGCTTGTCCATATGGCCTGAGGGGAGTAGTCACTGCAAGTCTTCCTGGGAGCACTCAATGGACTGCAGGGTGCTGGGCATCACATCAAATGTTTACCTCCAAAGTCACGTTTCATCTACCCAACACCAGTTTGAGGCTAGGATTCTTTGCTCCTTTCCATACATGGGAATTACAAAGCTCAAAGAAGTCAATCTCTACAAGGGAAGCCCAACAGCCAGAAACTGGTAACTCCAGGATCTACACTCAAGCGGGCCTGGCTTCTCATCCATTTTCTTAAATGCCACACCCCAGTTGCTCCTGGAGTCCTGAGAAGGAGGTGGAGACATTTCAGAAGTCCACTGCTCCATCATCTTCGAGCATCCTGTCTTGTCCTTTCCCCTTGCATCAGGGAAGTTCAAATGCTCACACAAGACAGCACATTGTAATGGCAGTGCCGTATCTGCCCTTAACCTGAGGCTACCACTCCAGGTCAGATTGATTTTATTAAACCTATAACTCATTAGGATGAGTTATAGGTCACAGTAGGTATAGGCTATTGATGAGGACAAGTTATTCAGGCTGGATAAAGAATATTTGCCTCCAAATGGGGACTGGGTCTAGTTGAATTAAAATTCTCCCTTCTCAACTGGTAAAGCCTTCATCAGAAATATATCTTTCATTGTCAAGATCCTATTGCTTTAAAAAAAAAAAGATCCTATTGCTTTTTTAAACACTGCCTCCAGAAACTTAGCTCAGAAATGGTACTTCATTTTGATTCCACCCCTAAGACTTGGTGTTGTGACCCAGCTGGAACCTCCTATTCCTAAATGTGTATGAGAATGGTGTAGAGAAAAATGGGGTAGGGAACCCGGAAGAACGCTTATGCACTCCAAAGACTTCCAGTCATCAAAGAGAAGCAGTTAAGGTCGCTACAATGAGCGGATCCAGTTGCAAAAGGTTTCAGGCCTGGTTGTACAGCAATGCCCTTTGACAAGAGGCCCTACTTCTCTGTGCTGCCTCATCTATTAAACAGAATAATCTGTTTGCTATTCCTACCGTACATGGATCTGGAGAAATGAATGATATCAAAGTCAAATATAAATGCTCTGAGTCTTTGGCAGACAGTGCTATAGAAACACAAGAGGCGGGAGACAGCTTGATACAGCAGAAAAAACCTAAGGCTGGAAGGCAGATGCCTGAGACCCCAGTCTTGGTGCTGCCACCAACAGGGTCTTGTAGGCCTCAGGAAGAAGAAAAGTGGGAGAGCGGAAGACATGTGACTTGCTACAGTCTCTTAATTTCCCACTTGCCCTTGTGCAATGCTCTGTTATCCAGTACCAGGCAGGGACCATTCTCAGCCTAATTAGTGCTCAGAGAAGGAAATCAGTGCCTGAGGATTCCCGTGTATCTCTTCCACCCAGCAGCCTCCAGCCAGGCACAGCCACATGCACCTCCACTAACCACACAGGTGAGGAAGTTTTGCCCAGGAAATGTCACTGCTTCTAGGTCCTGGGCAGGCTGATGCAGCACTTGTCAAAGTCTGACTCCCCCCTAAGCCACAGGATGAGTAGAATGGAAAATAGTAGCCTTCCAGGGTACCCAGATTCCACCAGCCTGGGGACCCTAATTACAATGAGTAGTTGGTCCGAATACCCAGCCCAGAAAAGGTCCTTAAAATCCATGGCCAATCCAAGGCTTCTGACTGTGCCCTTCCTGTCTGCCTGCTCACCCCAAGCCAGCCAAGGAGGCAGCACTGGTGCCTTGGTCCCAGCACAGTCAGAAGGGTCAAGGTGTGGTGCGGCACTCAGCATTAATACCAGGCTGCCTGTAGGACCCTGCACTCCTTTCCTGTGAGATAAGCTACTAGGCTGAAGCCTGAGAACCCAAGCACCCCTGCAGATCCCCAGCTGGAGCAGGTAGGACCTACCGTGAGCCCGCTGGGCCTCAAACCTCTGCAGCACCTGGAGCTTCTCTGACAGTGAGCGGCTCTTCTTCTTTGGGAGCCTGCAGAAGAGCCGCTGGAGGCGCGCAGTGACCCGCCCAAAGCATGCAGCTGCTGCCTCCTCATCTTGGCCCTCGGTCATCCAGTCTGCAGATCAATAGCTCTTCTCTAGGTTTGGCATCAGAGTTAGGCACCAAGGGGAGGACTCCGGGCCTCATGTGACCCGGACAGGCACCTGGGACTGCAGGCTCCAGCACCAGCACAGACTGACCAATGCTGCCTCCTTCCCTCCACCTCCCCCAATGGAAAACTTTCTATTTCTGGGGCTTTTAACTTGATAAGATAAAAATGCCCCCACCAAACAGGCTGCAGGAAAAGAGCCTGCCCGAGAGCCTCACTTCTCAGTTGCGCCTGAGTCTGAAAATCAATGTCTCCAAAGTTTCGACAGACGACAGAAGTGATCGGTTACTTCACACCACGTGCCCAGCCCAGGAGCTCGTTAATGGATTTCTTTGGGGGTTGGTGGATTAATAATGCTTCACCAGCTGTCTGGACTCCTAAGGGACAACCTGGGGCTAACTCACATCCTCCTGTGCTCAGGAGCGGGGGAAGGGCCCACAAAGGAGGCCGTGTGGCTTTGAGAGAGTCAGACCATTCATCTGAGGACAGAGGAGTTGACATGCAAAAGGATGTGACCCTATAGGCTGCAGGAGGGGAGGACACAAAAGGAGAAAAGAGCAGACTCTCACAAAAATGGCAGAAGTATTGAACTCTTGTCCTAAAATGGTACTCACAGGGTATCCCCTCACTCTGACCCAGAAGTGGCCAAGCATTACAGGAAAAGTCCGTTGCCCAGGAAAAGACAGAGCATAGGCTCAAGGTAGGTAGCAGAACCTTCCAGAAGGCCACTGGAGATGGGTGCCTGTTCCCAGGCTGCTCAGAGATCCCAGGCTTCACCTACAAACAGCCAATGAAGGAGGAACACTTGTCCTTTAACCACAGGACACAAACTTCAGGGACTCATGTACTCGCAGAATCCTGGCTGAAGATTCATGTACACATCTGTGCTCTGGTCACCTAGCGCCAGGTCCAGGAAGTCAGCACTTCTGAGTTTAGATGTGAGCCACGCTGTTCCCCACGCAGCCACCAATCTCTGGCTCAGCTCCCTGTACTGTCATTTTCTCCAAGGTCAAAGAGAACACTGAAGGGCATCCTGTCCCAAAGGCCATCATCCTCAGAAGAGAATGTTGGTAGAACAAACCTAAGGTGCACTCTTGTCCCCCAAGGAGGCTCCCCGATCACTTGCCCTTCTCAGAGAAATCTGGCCAGAAGGTCCCCATTTAGACAGCCCTGCTTCGGCACTTGGTTGCAGTAGCAATAATGTCACATTTAAATTTAATATTTAAATAAATAACCTGTAAACAATGTGACATTTTTGCTACTGTCTTCTTCTCCCTAATGCTTCCTTGGGGAGATTGGGATGCCTGTAGGGGTGTGTGTTGGGGGGGTGTTTAGTTTACGGAGCAGCCTCTGCACCAGAAAAGCATCATAAGTGTGTCCAGATCCTTTTTTTTTTGGTGGTGGTTCTGGGGATTGAACCCAGGGTCTCATGCATGCTAGGCAAGCACTCTACCACTGAGCCACCTCCCTATCCCCTAAAATGATTCTTGGGACCATCAAGCAAGGGGTGGGAGCCAAGGTTCCCTGAGATCTCCAAGAGAGTCCAGGAACTCCTGCTGCCTGGGCACAGGCAAGGGCATACTCCCTCTGCAGCCCTCAGAGAAAAGAGCACACACATGCTGGGGGAAGTTTTAAATATGAGCAATGGGGGGAAATCCCTCCTGAATGCCCCATTTGGGCTTGAGGATAGATCGACCTCACTTCTGTCTTCTCCTCAAAACAGAGCTGTTCTTTCTTCCTTCTTCTTCTTTATTAATGTAATGGGGATGGAACACAGGGCCTTGTGCATGCTAGGCAAGTGCTCTACCACTGAGCTACACTCCCAGCACCACAACACAATTATTTAACATATTAGGCCCCTGGAGAAGCCAGCAGAAAAGAATTGACAGAGCCTGGGGACAGGACTTTGGGAGGCTCTAGATCTTCATGCTAGATCCTTGAGAAACTAGATCAATGTTACACTGCAAGGATGGGCTGGGAGGAGCACCACCTACAGGCAGGGGAATATCTACAATGACCTCTTGCTGCCCTGATGTTCAATCATTAACTAGATGGCCTCCGTGATGAAGGGAGAGTCGGCCAATGGCCAAGAGAATTTGAAACAATGACCTTCACCATCTTAATGGATGGGGGTACAATATATCCTCACCTCAAAATGCTCTCTTTATAGAATAAAGCCACTGCCAGATTGCTTTTAAAAAACACTCCCCACTAGAACACACATTCACTGACAGCTTGCTCAATCCATCCTCTCGAAACTCTCAGGTTACAGCTGGAATCTGCTGTTCCATTTAAACACTAAGTCTTCTCTGGGGCTTTTGGATTTTTAATACTTTCTTCAGTTGCACAAAGACATAATTTTACTTCAACAGAAACCACCAAATATCCAACTTCCACTCAACTTGGATGGAAAAATCAACCTCCTTCAAGTAAGCCAGGAAAGTGGGTGATGGTACCTGTCCCAGTTGTGAGCCTAACCCAGGGAAATACACAGAAGCAGAGTTGCTATTCTCCACCGGGCCACATTATTGCCTAGGATTAGAGCCAGAGGTCCATTTTCCAGTCCCAAGCTAACCCTTCTCACCCTAGCTGTCCCTTCTAGGATCTGATTTCCCTAGTCTGCTGATTTCCCTTTGGTTCCTGGCTAGTCCTGTGTCATGAACCCTGACAGCTGGATCGTAGCAGGGAGGAGGCAGAGAACAGGGAAGATATTCTACCTGCCTTTCCCTGCCTGCAATGTTCTGGCAACAATGGGGAGGGTGGGAACCAGGGACACTCACTGTTTCTTTTACCCTGAGATTTAGGAAAACTTCAGCCTTTGTTTAAAGATCTTATGATTTGTGCATACTGAAGATCCACTTAAAAACTGAATGTCGAAAACGGGTTGAAGTTCAGCCAACTCTCAATTATCCAGGCACTGACCGGTGGCCTTGCAGCTGGCTCACAACCCCTGGGCACTTCCTTTCTTCCCTGTACCTCTTTCTATTATTATTATTACTTTGGACATTTCAGTATTCATTGGCAGAAGGGAGAAGTCACTTGACTTCCCTGAATGCTGTGTTTCCACATCTATGAGATGGTCACGATTAAGGCAGCTCTGCCTACCTCACTAGGGAACTGCAGGGCTCAACAGAGACAGTGCACGTGACAATGCTGTAGATTCAGCCAGTGCAGCAGAGGGCCCATTTGCTCTCACCATTTCTTGGCCATTTCCAATTCTTCTTCCTTTTTGGACAAAGGATAGAACCCAGGGGGTTCAACCACTGAGCCACATCCTCAGTTTTATTTTATTTTACTTTATTTTATTTTATTTTATTTGACAGGCTCTCTCTAAGTTACTGAGGATCTCGCTAAATTGCTGAGGCTGGCTTTGAACTTGTAATCACCTTGCCTCAGCTTCAGAGATGCTGGGATTACAGGCATGCACCACCACATCTTGCTCTAACTCTTCTTATTCCACATGAATGTTCCTATTGTAGCAGGTTCACAGAATACCAACCTGGATTTTGAACAAACTCAATGATAATTCTTTCCCAGATCTACATCCAATAGAAACAAAATATAAAAGGATAAATCCTTTATGGGACTTTGGGCCTGACTTTATGAACCCGTCATCTGATTTCTTAAAGGTCCATGTAATCCAAATTTTCATTTTCTAGTAACATCTGCCAACAGCCACTGCAGGCATGTGGGTAAGATCTGTTCCACTCTGGAAATGTGTTTGTTCAAGAAACAGGGAAGGGGGCAGAAGGTGGCATGTGGGTCCTCCACTGAAGAATAAACATGACCTAGCCCTCTGTGGTTATAGGTGAGTGTCATACTTGGTCACCCACCTGCCTACCCGGTGACACACAGGACTAAACAGACTAGATGTTGAACATCACCCTCTTATAAATCCTCAGCACAATGTTATCTCGAGGTTTCCCCAATGTCATCTTGAGGTTTCCCCCTGATGTCCTCAAATAGACCCAGAACAGTAGGTGTAGGTAGGAAAATCCTAAAGAAAATCTGAGGTCTGCTTCAGCTCCCAGGGGTCACAGGACCCCTCAGCCAAAATGAATCCTTCTCCATCAGGAGGCTGGGCACATGCCACAGTGCCAGGAGGGACTCTACTGCACTTCTTCCTTCCTTCCTAAAGGGCAAAAAGAGAACGAAACTTTGGAGATTACCCTGAGAATGCATCTCTCAGGGACCTTTTCTACTCGTGGAACCACCAGCAGGCTAAGACAGGTTCAGCACAGATGTGCTGGCCACTTTAGTCAATGACCACTCCATGGAGAGGCCTGAGGTCCACCAGGCTCTGCCCATGTCTCTTCAGCATGGTGTGTGTGTGTGGGGGGGTGTCAGAAAAGACTGAAATTCCACCCCCCCATGGGGGTCTGAGGAAAGAAAGTCTTGACCTTTGGGGCAGGGTACCCATGCCGTGCCCTAGCACTGATTTTATTCCATTATCCCAGTGTCCCCAGGGCTCCAAGCCTTCTGCCCTGACATCACTGCTTTAGCCTCCTTCTTCTTTCCCCAAAGCCCCAAATCTGGCTCCCTGCCTTCTCCAAACCCTGAGCTCCAGCCTGGAACATGTGAAGAGAAGCTTGCCAGAACTTTTGGAAAAAAAACCCCAAAGTGACTAAACGCAAAACCATCTTCCCAGCTTCGGCTGCCGCCAGCACTTCCCGACCCAGCCAGGGCAGAGCAGCAGCAGAGTCCAGCGGGAGGGTTGGGCGGCCAGGCTAAGCTAGAGCAAAGAGCATCCAGCACACACACAGGCCTGGATCTGCAAGCTCAGATAGAGAAGCCCGCATGAGCTGGTGCTGGCTGAATGGGAGCAGAATGGCTAGGGGATGGGGAGTGTTCATATGCTTTGCATACCCACAAATACTCACCTTCTGGAAAATACTCACTTTGCCATCCCAGGAATGCAAACAGGAAGGGCCTCTAATGAGGCCAGAGATGTGTTTACAGGTTCCTCGCTTAGCCTTAATAATACTCTAGGCAGGGCAAGGGTGATAGGCAGCTGCCCTCCATGGGGAAATGGAGGAGTGAGGGCAGGGGTGAGAAGCCAGAGAGAGCACTTGGGATGCAGGAGTGCGGACCTGACTACAGCTAGGCCATGCCAGGTGGCCTCTGACACAGGGGTGCTGGACACAGGGCCCCAAAGAGGGAAATGGCTTAAGGGCCTGAGATGGCCCCAAAGCCTTCAAAGCGTGTAGGAATTAGCCTATCTGAGAGGTAACTAACCTCACTGCTGCACCTAGCAAGGTGGATAGGCAAGTCCTGGACAGGTGACTCCCTTTCAACAAATGTGAGATTTCAGAAGCATCTTCACTCCACCCTCATGAAGTTATTTTGAGAATGAACACAGCAGCATGAAAACATCTGGGCTCTTCAGAGAAAAGCACTATTGACATGCAAAGAATTCTTCCTTCGCAGACCTGGCTGGGCCTGGCTCCAGTCAGACCCACACCCTCCCTGACAGGATGAATTCTCTCCACCAGCCAGTCAGGGGCCTTGGGGCTGGACTGGGGCTGTCTTTTTCTTGTCACTCAGGGCCTACCTTCCAGGCTTGGCACAGGCTGATTCAAAAGTAAACTTGGGGAGAAGAGAGAGAATCCCAGATCCAACCAACCCTCAGTGCTGAGGGGAGATGTCAGTTCACTCCCACCTAATAACTCTGCAGGATCAGCAGGCGAACACACACGTTCATTACCAAGTCTAATTAGGCTGGCAGACAAGTGGCATTAATCATTTTTGACTGTACCTGTGATTCAAGCCCCTCACACTCCATAATCAGAAAATTTCATGCTCTGATGAATAGGGGGGGAAATTAAGCCCACATTTAATCCTTTCACTTTCATCTTTTGAGACGACAGGAAGCTGGGAGGAGAGGAAAAACAGGGGATACAGAGTGAGGGGCTCAGAAGCCTCTGGAAAGCAATGGGTGTCCTTTTCCTATCCCCTAACACATACCCTCCAATAGGACATGTCCCAAGAAGAAGACCCTAATTAGAGCCAGGGTAGGGGGAGGGAGTGAGGGTGAGGGATTTCCACCATCCTTAACAACAAAATAACCATTTCCATGCTTAGTTTTCCTAGACTCCAAAGGCAAGCACGAGTCTAAATCAACAAGAACACCAGCACACACTTCAGCACCACTGGGAGCACCAAACAAACTCTTTTTGGGTGCCCATGGTAAATACAGAAGCCTCTAGGACACCAAAGGACACTTTCCAAGATGTCTGCAATGAAGACCTTTCTCTGCTGCAGGAAGAATCAATGACAGTGTCCCAGTAGCCTATTTTGCAAAGAACCCATAACAAGGGATAGATCTGCAGGATCAGTGGGCTCTCACATGGGTCGTTCCAGTCCTGCAGAGAGTCTAGTTAAACCCAGCCATTAATGCAGTGACAGGAACTAGAAAGCTCTGACAGAGGCTCTATGCGACATCAGCCACACTCAATAAGAAAAGGTGCTGAGCGCCTCACGGTAAACACCTTACTCACACCATAATTAGTCAATCATGGAGGGGGAGGTTAGGAGGATGCGCCCCAGGGCCCCCTTTCAACTCTATCATTCCAATCCTTTAACACATCATGGATCTGAAAATCTGCCTCTGGAGAGAGACTCTGACTCTAGAAGGTACACGGTGGTCACCTACAGTGTACAAGGGATGTCTAAGTGTCTCCTCTCCTGCTGTGTGAGCTAGACTTAGGTTCCTCAGCTGTCAGATCAGATCATTCCCTGGCCCAGGATGGCTGACACATTCACCAATTTAGATGAAAATTCACACATTCAAAATTTAGATGAAAGGTAAAGTCATCTCTATGTGCCTTCTACAAAACTAAGAGTCCCTGACTCCTAAGACACAGTCCCTGAGAACAAAGCCAAAGGGCAGCTGGCAAGTTTTGCAGTTGATTTCTTATTGTCCATTCCCTCCTGGAATGCTGGAAGTGGATTCTCACCCTTTCCACCCCCCACCCCAAAACATGCACATAGTCATATAACCTTTATTCTCTCTCTCTCTCTCTCTCTCTGTCTCTCACACACATACACACACACACACACACACACACACACACATATGTTCCAATCCCCACTGATATCCCTCTCTAACAAATGTGATTTCTTTGATCCTATAAATTAGTATTAACTCTAAACTTTTTTGTTTGCAAATCCAACAAAGAGCTCAGTTACAGACCTTGAAGTAGAGGGAGCTTAAGTCAGGCAGGCAGACAGTGCAAAGACAATTTTCTAAAGCTTCCCTTATTAAAAAACCCATTTGCCAACATGGCTCTCACCCAGTGTCCACCTCCTGTGCAGACAGATGTCATTCAGGTTCCCAGGGCCCTTCTATTTGTTTCCAAGAACAGAGAGATTTAATAGCACAAACAAGCAAACCACCTTTAACTTCTACTTATTGAAACTACGCCTGTAGGGCTGGGACTGTAGCTCAGTGGCAGAGCGCTTGCCTAGCATGCATGAAGCACTGGGTTCGATCCTCAGCACCACATATAAATAATAAATGAATAAAACATAGATCCATCAACATCTAAAAAAAAAAATTAAAAAAAAAATAAGAAAGAAACTACGCCTGGCACTTTACAGGTTGCAGGTGGTACACAGACAAGGAGCCAATGTCCCTAAGCTAGGCACAGAAGGGTCTCAGCCACTAGCATTCTGTAAGGATGCTCCTTTGCCACAGCAGGCTCTGGGCAGGAGTGCCATTTCTAGAGGACATTTAACATCCGAACTTTCCGGGATGCTTACAGCACTCATTTCCCCATGCAGCTCAGCAAACAGGCAGAGTTTGAAAATTGCACATACTCCTTAGAAAAGCAATCTCAGAAGGTATCACAAGCCCAGGCTAGTTGTTATGGCTGTTGGATGGGAGGGGATAATAGTAACATTCGTATTGAATTAAATGTCCATTGTACTTTGCTATGAACCGTTTGAAGCATTTTATATATACAGGATACATCTACTGAATTCTCACATTACATGATGGAGTAGGTAAGCCTATCATCTCCATGTTTTTAAACAGAAACAGAATACAGAGATGCACAGGGTCCCACAAAAACTAAGTGGAAGTCAGAACTCAAGCCCAGACTCTGGTTAGTCTGTGCTCTTCATCACTGCATAGTATTTTCTTTTAAAAGGTCTTTCCTCTGCTGGTGTGTGGCGGCACACACCTATAATCCAAGCAATTTTGGAAGCTCAGGCAGGAGGATCACAAATTCAAGACCGGCCTCATCAACTTAATTAGATTCTATCTGAAAACTAAAAGGGAATGAGAATGTCACTTAGTGGTAAAGACCTTTAGAGTTCAATCCCCAATACCAAAATAAATAAACAAATAAAAAGCCCTTTCCTGACCCTGGCCTTTCAAAATGAAAACAACCAACCTCATTATGGAATTAGACCAACTCAAAGCATGATACTCAGTGAGTTTGGCCTGCTAGCCAAACTTGCACATCAGAACATTTCTCAACTTTTCCCAGCCAGTCACAGGCTCAAGATTAGTTAAATATTAATAACAACAAAGTCCTCTCTATAGCCCCTTGATTCCAGTCTGTTTCCTCTCTAGTGTTCAGACATCCCTGGTTGGAATCAAACCAACTATGTAGGGGGCCATGGAAGCCCAAGAAAGTGAAAAGACTTCACCAAATCACACACAATAGCAGAGGTACTACCCAAGGACCAGGGTCTTCCTGACAGTAGAAACCACTTACGGCCTAACCCAATGAAACAAGCAATTCTAAGGTGATGTGAAGATAACATCATTTAATCATGGAGTGTCACACATATGCACATACAAAGACATCATTATTACCAAACCAAAAAATCTCATAAAACGATGTGCAAAATGTTCAACAATAGATGTAATCCCCCAAAGTCTAAATACAAACAAGAATGCCAATGAAGCAGCTCTCCTGGGATTCAAGCACAATAAAACCCATTACAGTGAAGCCATTGCTTCTCTCCTGTGTATAATAAGGTCAGTGGATGCAGTAAAGTACCCCCCAGGACCCTCCAGAGGACAAAGGCCACCAACATATTCCATCACATTGGATTCTTCTGTCAGGTTAGAGGCATTGGCCAAGTGGCAGCCCCTCCCCCACACCTCACATACCTCTATCTATAACTGTTGCTCTTTCCTTTTTAATTGGCACCTAAACTGTGAGATCTGGTGATGTAAAGAACAGCACCCACTTTTCCCTCCAATTGTTCCCTTCCACCTGACCCTGGCTTAGAGGCTGAGTTCTCCTTCCTGGCAGCCAGCTGCAGCAGGAGGCACACTGTGGGCTGCAGGGAGAGGAAAGGTAGGGCTTTCCTGACTTGCCAAGTCACCACTGCTGTCCAGTGCTGCAGTGGGATGGGAGATGTGGGGCTGCTGTCATGGGGGAATGGCCTTTGCCGAAAGATGCAAACCACAATCCATTTCCAGAGATGCTTATTAGAGGCTGTGCCATTGTCTGTGCTTTGTGCTTCTGATATTTAAAATATCTACATAAACACATGGCTGTGGATCTCCTCTGCCAAACTGGCAACAGCAAGTACAGGGGTGGAGGGGAAGACACCTATTAAAGGAATACACACACCTTACTGTAGGAGGAGAAAATAATAAGCCCCAAGAAGACTGCAGCTTTGCTTAGAAAATCTCTACACTGGGTGCTCAGTGCTTTATAGTCAGGATTGAGAAAAGTGTGGCTGGGGAGGCAACCAGAGGGGCCTGGGAAGAAGGGACCCAGCAGGGAGTTGGATCATTTTTGGAGCATGATGACTGATGAGGGAACCCAGGAGGAGGAGGCAGGGCACAGCCAAACACTGGAGCAGAGTCCAAAGATTTGAAGGGCCAGAGGTAGAAGGCAGAGGTGGGTACAGGTCCAGGGTGACCTCAAGCTCTTTTCAACCTCACAGCCTGTTTCCATCCAAAGCTCAGCTAAGTCTCCTCCCTGTCCCAATAGGTTCCCTTGGAGCAGAGATCTGGGCTTGAAAGATAGGCAAACAAGTCATTTTTCCATTAACACAAAAAACCAAAGGTCAAATGGTCACTTCAGTATCAGTCTCACAACCCTCTTCCAAGAATTCAAAACTAAAGCAAGAGGGTCCAAGGGAGACAACAGGATGACCTTCAGCTGCCCATCAATCCCAACTCGCAAGCGTGCCTGTATGTGCTTGTAAGCTGGGGTGGGGTAGGGCCCAGGAACGCACCTGTCAGAAGAGAGGTATTTGTCAAACACCGCACAACCATTCCTGGGCAGTGCGCAGTCACTAAAGGGTAACAGGCAGGGAAATAAGGAGCAGATGGTCTCTGGGGTTACCTGCCTTAAGTTTGGGTCTCCTCTGGAGCCAAAGATGGCAATGGCCCCTCTCTCCCTGCCCCTACCCCTCCCAGTCCTTAGCCGCTGGACTGCAGTCTTCCCGCGCCCCTCCCTGCCCTGCCCGGACACTCACTAGCGCAGCGCAGCGCCTGCCGCAGCACCTCTCCTCCGCATAGGTCACACCAGCCGGGGCCGCCCCGCAGCGCCAATTCGGCGAAACTGTGCCCCTCGCCTCGCTCCGCCGGGACGCGGGGATCCTGCGGCTGTTCGAAGATGCTCCGCACGTCGCGGGGCCGGGGCGCCCCAGGCCGCCTCCGCAGTCTCGGCTGCAGACCAGGCCGGAGAGGGCGAGCAGGTCGGGAGGCCCGGGGTTGAGGCTCGAGGTCCCCCCGGGCAGCCTTCCGGGCGCCGCGCCCCTCGTGCGCCCCGGGAACAGTGGAGAGGGGCGCCGGGACGCAGCGGCGCGAGGAGCGGCCAGGGGGCGGCGGCAGCGGCGGCGATTCCGGGCCGCTCAGGCTCTGCAGATAACGCGGAGGTTCGGGGTCCAAGAGTAGCGGGTAGGGGCGCTGCCCGATGGCCGGGGACGCCATGGCCATGCCCTGCTAGTGGCAGCAGCGGCGGCTCCCGCGGCGCCTCTACTCCCGAGCTAGCCCCGAGAGAAGGGGCGGCCCCAGACCAGCGCGCCTTTAAAGGGACCGCAGCCCGCAGGGCGGGGCGGAGGCGGGGAGACTTCAGAGAAGCAGGAACAACCAACGGACCGAAGGGCAGGGTCAGCAATGGGCGGGCTTGAGCGAGTGTGGATTTAGGGGTGTCTTCACGAAGCAGAGTGGACAACTGGAGCCACTGAAGGATGGTGCATACAGCAAGACTCAGAAGGCGCCTGTTTCTGTAGGGAGCGCTCTGCCTTCAGCCCTGTCTCTCCTCCTTGGACCCATCCACATCCCGTACCCCAGTACGCCGGGTGAGACTTTCGGTTAGAGAGAAGAGCTTTGGAACTGAGGATAGGCTGAGGATAGGCTCTGAGCATGGTCCACTGTCTGGGTGTCCTCTGTCACCCTCCCGGTGTCCATGCCTTCAAAAGGGTTGTGTTCCTTTCAGGTCATCCCTTGGCCCGCCGCTGTCCTCCAACCCCTAGCTAGCAGAGCCCTATGTGGGTCGGGAATGCCCCGCTTGAGCTCGGGCAGAAGTGCCGAGTCGCGTGACGCGGAGGGAAGCGCGCACTGGGGACGCTTCCGAAGCTGACGGTGGAAAGCCGCCTCTGGGCGGGCGTCCGCGTGAGACTTTGACTCTGGTTGGATTTCCCCTCTCTTAGTAGCCTTACCGGGTAGAGTTTTCCCATTTCCTGGAAGACTGAGATTATGATGATCCTGGGCCCTGGGTTTATGAGAACGGTCCCGCGCCCCATGGATTGGGGGAGTTTTTCTTCCTAAATCAAATCCTCTTCCCCCCTAGGTGTGGAAATACCCTAAATGCCCTGCTTTGTACTTGGTATGGACAGTTCACCTGGGAGATCCTTTTCTATCAGCATCAGGGCTTGCTTCGCGGGCCCATGCGTGGTCTAAGGCTTTACTGTAGTCATTTCAAAAGCCTCAATTTTTTTTTTTTAACAAAGGGCCGAGGCATCTTCTTTTTACACTGGATTCCCCAAAATTATGTAGGAGGTCCTGACCAGCACCTTCGCCCATGGAGACAGCCCCATTCGTGGGTGAAGAAACAGGAGAAACTGGGGCTCCTGGATCTTTGGTCCTGTGTGTCCTGTTACAGACTAGCAATGACATAGGCCTTCTTTAACCCCAGTTACGTTAACTGTAAATTGGGCTCAGAGTGGGAGATAGGTAGATGCTATTGTACTTTCCAGTTCCACTACTCTGACTCAAGATTCACATCTTTCTTCTTGAACCACGGGTTTGATTTGCTTTATTTAGCAGAGGGCACCAGCAACCTACTATGGGAACACAGTCCGCCTGCCACTCACTGGTCAGAAGGTCCTGCATCCAGGTTTAAACCAAGATCAATGGAAAATATTCAGGGAAAAAACAAAAACAATGGGTCGGAACTAAATATGTACACTTTTTTTCTTGTCATCATTACTTAAATAATACAATGTAACAACTATTTACATAACATTTACATTGTATTAGGTATTATAAGCAAACTAGAGATGATTTAAAGTTTATGCGAGACTGTACATAGGTTATATGCGAACACTGCCATTTTATATGAGGGACTTGAGCATCAGCAGATTTGGGTATGAGGAGCAGGTTCTAGAACCAATTCCCCCCACCTCTACCCCACTCTCTGGCAGATAAAGAGGGGGGATTGTTGGCCTGGGAATGTAGCTCAGGAATAGAGCGTTTGACTAGCATGCTTAAGGCTCTGGATTTAACCTAAAAAAATAATAATAATAAGGAGAGGGAGGGAGGGGGTGCATGGGGAGAGAGAGGATTGTAGAATAAATTCTTCTAGATCTCTCTTGGTTTTTCCCAGGCCAGAGATGGGTCTCCCCCTAGTGTCTAGTAGGGGAATTCTCATTTTTTGCTTTTTGTTTTCCCCTTGAAAGTAATTTTTAGTAATTCCTATTTCTACAGTCCAATAGCCAAGAATTTCCCAGGCTGCTTTGTTCCATGGCTTCTCCCTCTTGCTGTTAGTAACCATAGAGTCTCCTTCCTTCCAAATTTGTAGCAGAGGACAGGCTCCTGGTCTCTGGGTCTCACCACATGAGGTGGTTTCTGAATAGATGTGAAGAATGGCCCACGAACCACACCACAGTGCTGCAGAGCAGAGGAGTTGCGATGGGGTGTGTGCGCCACAAGCAGCTACCTTGGCTCCATCCCTCCTCCACCTTTCCTCTTCCCTCTCTGAACATACATCTTCTCCACATTGGTGGTTTTCCAAGTTTGACATGTCACACAATATCCTGGAGGGCTTTTCAAGTCACAGATTACTGGGCTCTGCCCTCAGAGTTTCTGAGTCAGTTGGTCTGGGGCTGGGATTTTAGATTTTGCATTTTTAGCAAGTTCCCAAGCTGTGTTGGTGTTGCTGGTCCAAGGAACCCAATTTGAGAACCACTCTTACCACTAGGGATATGGTAGTAATAAGAAAATGGGCTTTTCTGTTCTGCTCCCCACTGGACCAGTTAACTTCAGTAGAATATGACTGAAAAAAACCAAAAGGGGCTACTCCTGAATGCTTTCTGTGGTGTGTGTAAAAGGGAAAATGCATTTGTTTTTATGGGTCTTATTCCCATCTCTCCCACTTTTTCTTCAGGCAGTTCTCTCAGAGTTGTTGCAGAAACCTGTATTGCATATAAATATTTTTGAACCCACCCTCTGTTATCCAACCATCTCCAAAGCTTTAAGACTTGTCCAGAGATCACTCCCTTTCAGGAGAACAGACTGCTGGGTGAGGCCTGGGGCATGGACCCAGCCTAGGCTCTGGGTAACAGTTTGGTGTGGCAAGAAGCAACAGGATTCTGGCAAAGAGTATATCACTGAAAGATCAGTTTTGAAATGCCATTTATGAAGTAACTGCCAGTGATCATCATCTCTATTCCACCCCTATGAGGTCCCCAAACCCAGCCCAGAATCCCTGGCTGGAGAGGCTCCCCAGGGATGGGCATCAGCACTGGCTGTGTGAGCCTGAAAGCTGCCTGGTGCGACCAGGCACGCAACCTTCAAGACTGTATGAGCTACACAGAATGCTGTAGTGTTTGTCTTCCTGCTGTAGCTCTGGTTTGGTGGAATGGCAGTAGCTGCTCTCAGCACTAGATGGAGGAAGAGATGGTGCATGATCAGAGTCCTACATTTGGCTTCTGGGATGGGAATGGAGATGAAAATGGAGATATAACTTCATGTAGCCAATCCACAAAGTTTATCAAGTTTATCTTAAGGTTCATCTCCTTGAGCCAAGAAATCGAGGTCAAGAGAGGTAGCTGCCTCCCCCAACCTCACTAGGAGGCTCCCTGCGTGGAACTCGCCTCCTCAGATGCTATCTCTCATAGCTCAGTCCCCTTCTTCCCTGAAATAGCCTCCCCTCCTACAACACACACACACACACACACACACACACACACACACACACACAGAGTAGCAACTCATTCCTCCTTCACCATAAGGAAGTGCCGAACCACTTTAGTCCCTGGTAGGGTCAGGATATTGCCTAGGGTACTGTCCAATGCCTGGACATTAAAATTTTCTGGCTCTTCCTTTGGCCATTCAGTTCCAAGGCTAAGCTTGTGGCATCTGCTGAAATACCTCCACTGGGAGTTTTCTCCTCATTAGCAGATCCTCTGGGCTCAGAGCTGTTGCCTTTTTTCTTATGGTGACTCACTCCCAGCAGAGTGGGTGCGCTGCTTTTATTTTTGACCAAGGGGAGGAAGAATTACCACAGTAAATTCAAGTGTGTGGTTGGTGTGTGAGGTCACTGCAGAGGTGGTCCCAGAGCGTGCTGGCTTCCCTATTGGGTGAGTTGTTTTAATACTGTCCCCCCAAACTCCCTCCCCCTGTCCCTCTGGTAGGGAGGAAAAGGGAAGGACAGAACACAGCCTGACTTTCCAAAGGGGAAGCTTTAGGTTTTGGTGACTTTGAGGCTTTTGAAGGTCTCCAAATCCCCGAAGCTTTTAGAGAAATCAGGGAGGCTGACAGTTGTACAACTGTCTACTTAAGATTATTGCATTCATCAGGAAAAGCTAGGTTATACTAACCTACAACCCCAAATCTCAGGGCCTTTAAATAACATAGACTGCTTTTTAATACTCCATGCCCTGTGCAGGTTGACCAGGACATTCTGCTCATTAGAGTTACTCAGGGACCTACACTGATGGCACAGTCTTCCTATCTAATGTCACTGTGCTAGAGGGCAATCAAGAGAACCTGGAGGCTGGGTGCAGTGGCACACACCTGTAATCCCAGCATTTTGGGAGGCTGGGATAGGAGAATCTCAAGTTCAAAGCCAGCCTCAGCAACCCCAGGCTCTAAACAACTCAGTGACACTCTGTCTCTAAATAAAACACAAAGTAGGGCTGGGGATGTGGCTCAGTGTTCAAAAACCTGGAGGATCTCACATTAGCATTTAAAAGTGCACCAGTCCCTACAGGAGAGATAGCTTAGGCCTATAATCTCAGCTACTTGGAAGGTGAGGCAGGAGGATCACAAGTTCAAGGCTAGCCTGGACAACTCAGAGAGAATCTATCAAAATAAATAAAAGAGCTGGGGTGAAGCTCAGTGATAGAGTGCTTGCTTAGCATGTGTGACCCCCTGGGTTCAATTGCCAGCACCACTAAATAAATAAATACTCCAGGGTATTTATTCCTCACAATTTACAAAACTAGCTAAATGTCCTATATAAGAGAAGAAGAAGTGTAATCCCATCAAGTGCCCAGAATGGGAAAAGAACCGGAAATAGCTGGCAGTGGGCGCCAATGACCAATGCAATCTCAATCTTCAAGGGAAGGGAGCATTCATTCATTCATTCATTTAGCAAGACATTCTCTAACATCCACTATCAGGTGACGTTTCAGCACTGATGATGCAACTGTGCAACGGACGTGTTTATGGAGCTTACATTTTAGGAGAGCACACGATAGACCAACAGACGAACTAAGCATGATACGTGTGTCCTAAGACAAAGCACATGAAGGGGATAAGGTGTGCTGGAACTGCTATATTAGATAGACCTTTCTTTCTTTTTTATTTGTCCTTTTTAGTTATACATGACAGTAGATATATTTTGACATATCATACATACATAGAGTATAACTTCCCATTCCTGTAATTGCGCATGATGTGGAGTTACACTGATTGTCCATTCATATGTGAACATAGGAAGTTATGTTTGATTCATTCTATTCTATTGTTACATAGACCTTTCTGAGGCACATTTACACATGCAGTTAAATGGAATAAGCCTTTTTTCTGTCTGAGCAAGCATGTTCCAGGCTGCGGGAGCAGCAGGCATAGCATTCTCGAACTTTCCTAAACTGCATCCCTGAGTTTGCTCAAAATATGCATTTCCAGAACTCACTTTTTGATTCAGCACACTTGGCTATTGACTTGTGTTTTTGTAAGAGACTTTGATTAACATGGCTTGCAGACCACACTGGAAATGGGGCCACAGCGGTAGATTGTTAAAATTGTGTGACCTCCTCCGAGACATTTCAGAGAAGAACCTGTTTCTTTCCCCCTTCTTCCTTTCCTTCTTGAGCTTCCATGGAGCTCAGCCTCCCAAAGAAGTGGGTGTTGCTGATGAGGGGGTCAGTAACACCTGATATCAGTAGACCATGAGCTGGGACCATGACAAAATTGTTTTGGAGAATTAAAATGTGTCTGAAAGGGCTGGGGCTGTGGCTCAGTGGCAGAGTGCTTGCTTAGCATGCGTGAGGTACTGGGTTTGATCCTTAGCACCACATAAAAATAAACAGATAAAATAAAGGCATTCTATTTTTAAAAATGTGCCTGAAAGTCTCTTGTAAAATGTGAAACGGCTGGCATTGCTCTTTTAAAGATGAAACAGGTGTGGTGGTCCAGACTCTAATCTACTCAGATGCATAAATTTGCCGTTGCCCCACCCAGGTGCTGTGGGAAGAGGGGCAATGTTTAAAATCTCTGATCTGGCTTTGTAGGTACAATGCGAAGATCAGCAAAAATCTTTCCCCAGTTTTCTCTCCTTATTGAAATCCTGCTCTTCTTTCCAGATCTGGTCCCAATTCGAGATCCTGCATGGAGTCTTCCCAGAGTCACCCAGTCACCTCTCCTAGGCTGCACGAGTCTCTGTGTCTCTGACATGCACATAGTCCTAACGTGAGGTGCACTTACACTTTAACTTTTTTTATCTCCCTGGCTTGGGTCTTGGTCTTTTCCACTGTGTGGTGAAAACAGGAGGGGCTCCTTCCATGTTTAATGAGATACACATAGCTGTAGGCTCAGGACCTGTTCCTGGTCCAGGACATTTCTCTTAGCATCGCTCTAAACCATGGCCCCGGTGCCCAGGGGTGGAAATGAAGGAATTGTTTGGTCTAGGGAAAACGGAAGGTGGCTGAAGACCTGCTGGGCTGAGTGGAAGTGGGAGTGAGGTTGGGAGTTCCATTTGAGATTCATGTACATCCTGTAAGGTGCTGGTCACTGAGGTGGGTATGCTGCTTCTAGATGCTTCTAACTGGCCAAGATGAGTACCATCCTTAACTCGAGGGTGAATGGTTTCTGGTATTCACCACACACCAGAGCTCCCAAGGAGATCTTTTAGGTCCTTGACAAAACTTGGGGATAAGAAGGGCCGATCAGGGTGGGAAGGGGCTCCTGAAAATGTGTCACCATGCAGGACGGGGGTAGGCGGGGCTTGTTTCCTACCAGTTTACTGGCGCTTTCTCCATGTCATCTCAATGATGGGATTTTTCCATCCTAAGCCACTCTGCCAAGCTTATGATAAGACTGGTCTGGGGTGTGTGTGTGTGTGTCTGTGTCTTTCCATGTTGGAAAAACTCAGCAGCTTTTGTCCCTCAGCCAGCGGGGAGGCTGCAAACCACCATCACTTACACTGCAGAGCTAAGCCAGCTCTGAGCCCTCGCAGTGGCAGGAAGCCATGCACTCAGGTATGACAGACCAGCAACAGCAGAGTGGCCTGTATGACCTCATGGGCTAACCCTGCTCCACCTCAGCTCCCACCGCCCTGCACTGGTCCCTTCCTCTGTCTTGTCGCTCTCATTTCTGCTTCTTATTCTGTCCCCCTTTCCCTTTCCTGCCCCACTACACCATCTCTCTCCACCCCTCTTCATCTCTCCCTCCCTTCTTCCTCTTTCCCATGTCTTCTCTCCCCTCCTACCTTCCTCTCATGAAGGTGCAGAGAAGGGATCCATGCTGCCCCACGTGGCAGTCCTTCTGCGCTTCCAAGGACAATAATTACTTCAGGTCACCCTGGCCCATTCCTTAACAAGGCCCGCTGGGCTTGCCTGACTAAGGATCCTTAATGACATGGAATTCTGGTCTTCAAAAAAATCATTGAAACTGTTTTGAAGTGAACCCCAAATGGCCAGTTGTAGCAATTCTTTTTTTTTTTTTTTTTGGTGCCAAGGATTGAACTCAGGGGCACTCGACCACTGAGCCACATCCCCAGCCCTATTTTGTGTTTTATTAGAGACAGAGTCTCACTGAGTTGCTTAGCCCCTCGCCATTGCTGAGGCTGGCTTTGAACTCGCGATTCTCCTGTCTCAGCCTCCCAAAGTGCTGGGATTATGGACATGCGCCACCGCGCCCTGCTTAGTTGTAGCAATTCTTTAAGGGTTCTGCTGCCAAAGTGAAGGAGCCCCTGTGAAATGTGTGGCGGATCCAGAGGTGGGTGGCCAGGCCATTGTGGAAGTCTATCCTGTCCTTTACTGGCTTCCCTGGCCTCAGCTGTTACAAAGGGGCTTGGGTGGGGGCACCTGGTCCAGGGCCATTCAGTATCCTCTGCAGGACATTTGCAAACTCATTTGCAAACTCAGCATCCGCCGACTTTAGATTGTTATTTTGTTTTTATATTCCTTGTGGTACTGGGGATGGAGCCCAGGGCTTCATGCATGCGAGGCAAGGACTCTACCATTCAACTACATCCCTGTCCTGTTTATTTGTTTTGAGATGGGGTGTGTCTAAGTTGCTGAAACTGGCCTCAAGCTTGGGATTCTTCTATCTCAGCTTCCCAAGTAGCTGGGAGTACAGGCTTATGCCACTGCCTGGCTTTTAGCTTGTGTAAGAATCAGCAGGGAAGTCATCAACAATGCAGATTCCTGGGCCACACCCTTGCCAATTGGATTCAGGAACTGTGTCTTGGACCAGGACAAGAGGAAAGTGTGTATTCTGAGAGAGAAGGACAGAGAGAGAGAGAGAGACAGAGAGACAGAGAGACAGAGAGAGACAGAGAGAGAGAGAGACAGAGAGAGAGAGAGAGAGAGAGAGAGAGCACCCTATAGCTCTCTCTTCCACTCTTCCACGTGGGCGTAGAAAGAGGCACCAGGCCTTTTGGTAATAACTATAACCCGGGGGTAAAACCCACATTCCTTAACGTGTCCTGAAGCTTTTGAGACTGGCTCCTCCCTTTCTGTGACACTGATATCCTACATTAACTTACCCCCAGGGACATAGGGCTCCATGCCAGTGCTTCTGCTGTTCCCACTGCTCGGGTGCCTTCCTCACCTTCTTGACTGGGACTACCTTCTCACCTGCTAAGATTCCACTGGAGGTCACCTGCTCCCAAAGTCATCCCTGACACCTCCCAATCTGACCTAGACACCCTGCCCTGCAATGATGGTGACTTCACACTCTGAGTTGTGCATTCCTATGGTGGCAGCTACACGGTGCTATTGAAATTCTGTTGGTGTGCCTGCCTTCTCGAGGTGAGCTCCTCAGGGCCAGGCCAGTGTCAGTAGCATGGAGCCTGGTACACTGTAGTGCTCAGTTCCCATTCAATGAGCTGAATAGGCTCTTGGGACTCGTATGTCAGGAATCATTGCAGGGAGCAGAGAGGGAAGTTCATGGGATTCTTACAGGGATTTCTGGCTGTAGGCCTCGGTCTACCTCACCCTTCCTTTGGGAGGGCACCAGAGCTGACAAGGCTTCAGCTGGGTGGAGGCAACTGTATCAGCAGCCCTGCCCAGACTCAGAGCCAACTGGAGCCCTTGTAAATGTCCCCACATCTCATGGGTGTTGCTTGTGAGATCAGAGCCTGAGCCGTATATCTCCAAACATCTGCATCTGGCTTTTTCACTGAGCCACGCCAAACACATGGGATCCACAGCAGCCACAGCTGCCAGGGAAAATCCACTATGGGACTTTCCTGTTGGGCCATCGATGAGCCGGAACTATTGGCCTGAACTTGACTCCAGCAGAGCAGACGAGGACAACAGTCTCTAGGACTTGGCCTCCCTCACTATAGCCCTGCTGGGTCATTAGGCAAAATAGTTTCCAATGAGACAGAGTAGCCTCTGAGGACATGAAGACTCCCATGAAGATGGATGGGACGGATCCCTGGAGTTATGTGGGGTCAAACCCAATACCATCTTTATGCTTTGAAGCTCATGGTGAGGCTACCTGCTCATTTTCCTGTCCTCCACCACCCAGGCGAGTGGGTAGTGCAGCTCTGGTTAAGGAAGCCTGGAGGTGCGTGCAGAGAAACGACTAAATTGTGCAAGCAGTTTGCATTAATTAGAGTAACTTACCCAGGCATCACTCTGGCTTCTAGGCAAAATAATGAAACTCTTAAAACATACTCAAATATTTATGACACACACTAGGGTTTTTGTTTTGTTTTGTTTGTTTTTTGTTTTGGGTACTGGGGATTTAACTCAGGGGCACTAAACCACTGAGCCATATGCCCAGTCTTTTTTATATTTTATTTAGAGACAGGGTCTCACTAAGTTGCTTAGGGCCTCGCCAAGTTGTTGAGGCTGGCTTTGAACTCATGATCCTCCTGCCCCAGCCTCCTGAGCCACTGGGATTACAGGCATGGGCCACAGTGGGCTCAGTCTAGGTTTTTTTGAACAGTGGTAGGGATGGTTAAAAGCAGCAAGAACTTAGAAGGTGGATGTGGAATTTAAGAAAAAGATAGACCTTCTTTCTCCCCCAGTTTCAGACCCTTACACAACTTCTCAAAGGACCAGAGTAAGGACAATGGAAGGAATGGCAAATAATACCCCTCCACCCCCAGTAAGAGGACATCTTCCTTGAGCTGTTCCCTAAAATTAGGGCCCACTTAGGGGAAACACAGGAATCAGGAAATGAACAGCCACCTCCATTTCCCAATGCTTCTTACAGATTCCCCACCCAGCCCTGCTCGGTTGCCAAGCATACCCAGCTAAGGGCCTTCCCTGCCTCTCAGCTAGCCCAGTGATACTCGCAGGAAACAGAAAAGGCAGCCATGTTTATTCTATTTCTTGAAGGTGCAGGCCTGCTCTCTGCTCAGGGGCCTGGGCCTACGGGCCTGCACTCATTGGCAGGGCTCCCATCGATGCTGGCCAGCTGCCTCAGAGCCAGAGGTGAGCAAAGAGTCTCTGAGGCACAGGCACTTGGCTCCCCACCACCAATTTTCTCAACCTCATGCTCATCCAAACCAAGAGCAGAGGGACAACTGGCCTCTGCATTATCTATAGCCAAACGTGGTGACCCTTGGGGACCCAGGAGGTATTCAGTGTGAAACACTTTAAGGGGAAGAAGAAGGAAGACCGAAATGAAGCTGTTTGACCCAGCACCCTGGGGAAGCCCCAAGAGGCCTCCCCTGCTGATACCTGGGGAGTGCAGAAGAGGTGGGAGGGCCTATGGGAGCCTCTTTTCCCCACAGCCTAGCCAGGTCAGGCCTCCAGGCCTGGGTGACAGAGGAGCAGTCCCAGAGCCTGGATAAGGCACAAAGGATAATCCAGGCAGTGGCTGCTGCACCTTCCTGTGGATTCTGTCAGAGATGGTCGGGTGCCCCAGTCGGGCTGTGCAGCTTCCCAGGGAAACAGGCAATGGAAGGTAATGCTGGCGACATCTCCCAACCAGTGGCCGGGAGGGAGGTAGGCTGATGAGATGGGACCAGATCTCACCCTGGGTTGGGTCCCGCAGTGCAGAAGAGCAGTGTGTGAATGATTGTAATGCTTCCGGATGCCTCGCGCGCCCCACAAAGCTCAGACATCAGGAGCTGATGGGATTCTACCTAATCTGTAATGAAAGGTGTGGGTTAGCGGGGTTAGCTTCACCTACCTGCTGGAGAAGCCTGCAGATGGCATCCCAGAGCCCAGCACCATCAATATTTGGGAGCACTCAGCCATCCAAGTGCCCAGCTGTCCTCTTGCAGTACCCATGCCCCTGACAAGAACCCTCTGGTTCTCATCTGACTGCTTGTTAGGACCACCTGGGAAGCCTATAATACCCTTACCCCAGGTATCTGCACTCTTAGAAGCTTCCATTTTGACTGCACTGTGCAGCCAGAGTTTAGGAGGAGGGAAAGGAGTTCAAATTGGTTCATTTTTCTCTTTTGGCTATGGCTCTGAATAAGGAAGTGAAAAACCACTAAAATAAAGTTTTGAGCTATTTGTAAATAGACTACATATCATAGCAAGAAAAATTTATGTTGGTACTAAAAGTAGAACTTCCTGACGGACAAGGCTGTTTTGGAAAGTCTCTCCAAAGCTGCTGAACCTCCTTTTGGGGGGCACTTAAGAGGATGAACTCTCCTGCTCAAATGGGACAGGAAGGAGATGCCTCCCCTACCCAAGGGCCCTCTTAAATGCTGGGGACAAACCACAAGCTCTGCTCCTGGTTGCCCTACCTCTGGCCCAGAGTCTAGGGTCCCAGACTGAACTGACCTCTGGGAAATGATGAATGTTTATTGAGTCCTTCCCTCCATGGCCTCTGTTACCCACCAGGGACTTTGCATATCACATCTTAAACTCTGTGGTGATGCTATAAAGTAGGAGTTATTGTTTTTATTTCATAGGGGAGAGAACTGAAGCTCAGAACTGAGCAAATCTCCCAGGGTCCTGCAGGCAGTAAGGAGAACAGTCAGGATTCAGATCCCACTGAAATCATTGCCTCTTTCAGCCATACCACTTGTCCCTGAATAGGGAAAAGACAGACTTAAGGCTGATGGGGAAAGCTGTGGGAGTGTGTGCACATGTATTCAGGTATGTCAGTAGCCCCTGGCCTTCTGGGCAAGTGGAACTGTCCTTTATTCTGAGATTACCTCTTCGGTGTTGATGTGCTTTGTAAGCGGGACAGCTACGGGCAGGCCTTTTGTTCTGTTAAATGTGCTTGCTTGGTCAGATGAGTAGTTGGCAATCCTAGCTTTCTCGTTTTCTTTTGTGACTTTTACTGGTGCATAAAACCCGAAAATGTGAGTGCCACTGCATTCACTCCCACCCTAGGAGTTTGACCAGGGTCTCCCCAGCAGCTTGGGTCCTGAAAGCCTGGCCAGGAGAAACAACCCCATGAGGCTGGAAAGGCACAAGCTTTGGGCACTGAAGCTGGGCTGCTTGTGGCACAGTTTCCTGGGGCAAGACATATGGATGGAGGTAGCCCCCATTCTGAGGACAGCTGTGGAGACCCCAGGAGCAGTGTGGGAAACCTGGTCATGTGGGAAACACTCAATGCAGATGAGGACCCAGGCACAAATCCAACTGTCTCAGAGACCCATCTCTCTGATGGCACTGAGGCTCACATGTTAAAGACTAAGTGAAACTTCAGCCCCTCAGGACGGTGACCTGCTTGTGGACAAGGTCTAAACGCCAATGCAGCTGTTTAGAAAATCAATGCCATCAAACTTGTCTCTGGACAGGCCCAGAGACTCTGTGCCCCTGAGCCTATGGCAGTTTGAGGACCCAGACCTCCCTGGCGTATAGCAAGAGCTCCTTTACCGTTTGATGATGCGGTTGTTGTCCTGCAGGTCGGAGGCCAGCAGCCTCATCTCCTCATGGAGCTCCTGCATGCTGTCGAGATAGAGGCAAGAGAGGCCATTGAGGCTGAAGTTACCCTGCCCAGACCCCTCCTCCTCTGTCATGGGGCAGCCCTGTAGGCCTGGCCCGAGGGAAAATGACTGGGCCCTAACCTCAGCACTGTCACCTCCCCTCCCGTCTACCCCATACACCCTTACTCTGTGGCACTTACTGGAGAACCAGGTCCTTTGGAGCAGGACTGGGGTGAGGAGCTATGGGGGGTGGTGAGGACTGCACCCCCTTCGTTCTGTCCTGAAGGAGCTGGTAGGATAGCTGGTCAAGGATCTGAAGGAAGCCATGCTTTAGTCAGAAGGATTGAGTTGGATTACGTGCGGCTGGGGAGGGGACAGGCTGAGAAAGGGTAAGAGGAGGGTAACCAGCTACCCGTAGCCTGCATGTCTGTTGTCCCTGGAATTGTCCAGCCTTTCCCATGACCCCCTCCTTCCCATCCTGGGAATCCAGCAACACAATTACTTTCACTCATCTGTGCTTGGACTGAATGATACTGACCCCTTTAGTGTCTAACCTAAACTTCTCATGATATAATATGAGCCATGAGCTGCAGAGAAGTGGTAGGGGTAACCCCTGGCCAATCTTGGAAAGCAGGGAGCAGCTTGCACATGCTATGAGCTAGGGAGGGGAGAGGGAGCAAGCAGCAGCCCCTCTGCATTCCTTGTGGCTGGGTAGGCAGCTTCTTGGAGCCACCTGTGTGTTGGTCTCTTCACAGCTGATCAGAGGACCAAGGAGAGTTCACATCGCCTTGCTCAGGAGCGGCCTTGGAGCCTTCCAGGCTGTGCAAGACCCTGAGGAAGGTGTTTCAGCATCCCAGAGTCCCTGCCCTCCCAGTGAGATTACCAGAAATGCTTTCCAATCTTTCCTCTGTCCCCATCTCAGGGCACATTTGTGAGTCAGAGTCTTCTAACTTGCATCAAAGTGACCCAAATGTTCCCCTCCCAGGGCATCTGAAACCTACCCCCAGCAACCCTGGGGGCCTTTGAAGACCTCACACCTTGCTTAGGTTCTCCTGGATTCCTTGGGCTTCTGTGTTGCAGGAGGTCACAGAACAGCTGACCCGGCGCAGGTGGGTCCTGGTCTCATGCACCTCCCTCAAGAAAGCAGACAAAGAATTAGAATTAGAGCAGGGCTCCACTCATTCCTCCTGGGGCCCACCCAGCCATCACAGTGCCACCACAGACTCCGATGGGTCCCAGGCACTTGCTGTCCTTCCTGCCTCTGCCCTTGTAAATGTGGCTCATCTCTTACCTGCTTCCATGCAGATGGACACTGCTGACTGAGGCTGGGGAGAGTCCCAACAAAACCACAGTAGGGAGCATGGACAACATGTGTGTGACTGGGGCCAGGTCACATGCGCACAAAGAGGAGCGAGGCCCCAGAGACACAGATGACAGCCCACACTGAGGCTTTTACTGTGCAGAGTGCTGACACTCCCATTTCTAAAGCAAATCAAGGTCAAGACTTTTATGAATTCTCTAAGGTGCAAGTACAAACAGGGACTTCTCCCTATTGCACACACAGGAAACTGAGGTCCAGAGCCATTAGATCTTTGGTTGGCTCTCAACCCTGACTACACATTAGGATCATCCAGAGGAGCTTATTCTTAAGTTTAGATGCGTTAAATCAGAATTTAGGGGGACTGAGCTGGGCGCGGTGGTGCAAGCCTGTAATCCCAGCACTTTGGGAGGCTGAGACAGGAGAATCACGAGTTCAAAGTCAGCCTCAGCAACAGCAAGGTGCTAAGCAACTCAGTGAGACCCTGTCTCTACATAAAACACAAAATAGGGCTGGGGGTGTGGCTCAGTGGTTGAGTGCCCCTGAGTTCAATCTCCAGTACCAAAAAAAAAAAAAAAAAAAAAGAATTTGGGGACCTGAAGGTTGGAGAAGAGGGCACTGTTATTCTAATATGCGGGTGGGGCTGGATCTCAGCCATGGAGGGATCCCATAGCACATTGGAGGTGCTTGTATTCATGTAGCCAGGGGAAAGAGGGGTGTCTGCCTGAAAGGAAACCCAAACTCCTGAAGAGAATAGTGTGAGAGAAGGCTCTATTAGAGGACACAGCCTGCCCCTGCTTCTCTGCCTACTCAGAAGCCCATAAACTGACTGCTCTTGTCCCAGAGGGATCTGGTATTCTCCCCAGAGAGAAGGTTCCCACCCCACAACCCACTGGAACAGGGGGAAAAAATCCAGATTTTAGAGGTGTATTTACCTATGTACTAATCCTGGATCTGCCACCTACTAGCTATGTGATATTGAAAAGAGACCAGTTCCCTGAGCCTCAGGTTCCTCATCTGTGAAATGGGGGGATAACATCTACTATATAGATATCTGGGGTCTAACTAAGCAAATTTGTAGAAATCACCCAGCAGACTGCCTGGTCTGCCCAGGCACATAAAACCAACAATTTCCTCACATTTCTTACTTCGCTTATTCCTCTCCCTCAGCCAGGACCTGTAGGAGGGTCCTCAGAAACCTAAGAGGGCCAGGTCAGGCCCTGGGGTCCAAGAGCTCAGGAAGAAGGGCCAGACTCTTACCTCATCCTCTTGCCATGTGTGACCAGGGCTGCTTGGTACTTCTGCACACACTCCTCCTGAAACACTTGCAGGAGTCTTTTGGCTAAATGACTGAAATTCACCCTGGAAAGACAGAAACCAAGGCCCAGAGATGAGCAACCTGAGCCACCATCCAGTTCCACCATTTATCTGAGTGTGGTGGTGCATGCCCGGAATCCCAGCACCTTGGGAGGCTGAGGCAGGAGGATCACCAATCCAAAGCCAGCTTCAGCAAGTCAGTGAGGCCCTCAACAACTTAGTGAGTTGTATTTTGTCTTAAAATACAAAATAAGAGGCCTGGGGATGTGACTCAGTGGTCAAGCATGCCGGGGTTCAATCACTGGTACAAGAAGAAGAAGAAGAAGGAGGAGGAGGAGGAGGAGGAGGAGGAAGAGAAGAAGAGGAGGAGGAAGAAGAAGAGGAAGAAGAAGAAGAGGAGGAGGAAGAAAGAAGAAAGAAAGAAAGAAAGAAAGAAAGAAAGAAAGAAAGAAAGAAAGAAAGAAAGAAAGAAAGAAAGAAAGAAAAAGAAAAAATCACTTGCATCATGTAGGCCAGAGGCCAGCAAAACAAGGCATCAACAGGGATGGGAGATGGATGAGGGGCCCTCTGGCCCTCCTGAAACACACATACTCTTAAACTTAGTCCTCAGAGGGAGGGAAGAATAGTTAGTTAAAGAAAGTGCGTGAGTGTGTGTGTGACCCCCACCCCTGTGTGTATGTGTGTGAGTAGGGGGCCAGGCCAGGTATGGGTGCACACCTGGGGAGAGAGTCCAAATAACCACTGGACCAGGGAAGGCATCGTGCAAGATAAAATTGCCTGGGAAACAGAAGCAAAGGGGAGCACAAAGGAAGGCTTAGGCAGAGGTCAGAGGCAGGAAGTGGGAAGTAGTAAATCAGGGAGGACGATTAAGGAAAAAACCAGCCCAGATCTTGTTCATGCCAGAAGTAAATGCAGTTACATCAAGATTGATGCTGAGGCCTCCCTCTGACTCAGCCAGGCAGTGTCCTCCCTTGGCCACAGATAACCTGCCCCAGATAGAGTTATCCCCCTCTGCCCAGCTCAGAAGAGCAGGGCCCTTCCTGTCTGGCACAGACAATGGCTCTGCGCTGTGGAATCCACTCTCTTGGTCTCCCCTGTCAGTGCACAGGCCACTCACTTATCCAGCTTGTGAATCTGCTCCTCATTGTAGCCGAGCCCTGAAGGAAACAGACAGAAATGATGTCACCTACTTAATCATCAACAAAACAGAGTGCTATAGGGATTTGGGGACAGTTATGAAGATGAAGACAGCCCAGCTTGGGCCCTGTTTCATGAGAGCTCACAGCCCACTGGAGCCAGGAAAGACGGAGAGGAACACCCACGTAACTTATTACAACTTACGATACTATTACTCTGACCAAGTCAATGGTAATGATTTAGGGGCCTAAAGAAACTGCAGAAAAATTGCCACAAGGCTCTAGAGGGAGGTGAACCTGTAGTGCAGGGCTGGGGACTGGGGCTCTGGGGAGTGGTGGGTGAGATGGGCCTTGAAAGATGCTTGGTTAGCCATGGCCCTCATCCAAGAGAGTGACTGATGCCTGTAGCTGGTTGGCCCTATCCTGAGGAGTCATGCTGCCGACAGCCAGATAAGCTCTGCAGCAATGAGTTGGAGAAGCTCGGCCACCATCTTCTAATTCTCCTTCTCTGCCCAACCAATTTTGCGGAAGGAGCACTTTTGCCAGCAGGGCTGAAGTTTTATGGCCTTGGCCTTGGCCAACCCCTGAAGGGCCCTAATGCTCACATTAGGGAGATGCTGCCCCCTGCTGGTCATCAATGGGTAGTGGCAGGCCTAAGATCACAAGCAAGTTGGCCTTTCCTACCTTCCTATTCCAATCCCCTAATAGCAGGATCCCCTTCCTGAGCCCTGTACTCAGTCAGTGGAAAGCGCTTATGGAGTACAGAGATCTACCAGACCTGCCTGCTATTAATGGTGGACAAAGGCAGGTGATTTGGCTTCACTGAACACACCTTCCCAGCCGTCTCATGTGCCACTCAGGTCTCCTGTGTGGATCATGTCAGAGAGTACCCTGAACACTACCTAGTGTCTTCCAGAATGGCATCTTCTAACACACCAGTAATTAGCAGTTAAGCTTTTAATAAAGGCTCTGAAAGACCAATAGAAATGAACATCCTTTGAGGCTGTAAAGTGGGGCCATTGAAAGCTGCTGGTCCTAGATTGCTTGGGTTGCTTTATCTTTCTGTTTCTATTGGACAGTTTCTTCATCTATAAAATGGGGGAGGATGATGGCTTCTAGGGTTTTAAGAACATGCAGAGCCCTCAGGATGGTGCCTAACACAGGAAGTGCTTGGGTAAAGTTTAGATGGTAGGATTATGGAGTCCAGCTACAAGGGCAGAAGACCTCCAATGTGCTTCTGAAGTCACAGAAAAGATGACCAATTGGGTATAAGCCCAGCCTGGCTGAGGCCCAAAGCCTAGCTGGCCTACAGGGACAGGAGGTCTCACTTCCTCCATGCCCTGCAGTCCCCCTGTACCTTCCAAGGTCAGATTCAGAGGCAGGACTAAGGCACTAAAAGAGAGAGGGTTATAATCTGGAGATGACTGTGTCCACTATGGTGGCCACCAAACACACAGCTATGGAGCACCTGACAGGCAGCTAATGAGACTGAGGACCTGAAATTTTACTTAAATTAATTCAATTAATTAAAAAACTGAAGTGGTTTAACATACATTCCCCATTAAACACAGATTTGTTGGTTTGTTAAGACTACACTTTGTTAACCACTTAGCTTCCAAATAGAGATGTGCTCTAAGTATAAAATACACATGGGATTTTGAAGACTCCATGAGAAAAAGAACATGAAATATCTCTTTAGTAATTTTGTTTTTACTAATTACATGCTAAAATGACATTTTGGATATATTGGGTTTAATAAAATATATTAAAATTAATTTCACCTGTTTCTATTTTTTTAGTCCTGGGGATCAAACCCAGGACCTTGCACATGCTAGAGAAGTACTCTATCTCTTACCTCTATCCACAGACTTTTTAAAATTTTTTTTAAATTTTGAGACAGGGTCTAACTTAGTTCCCAGACTGTCTTTGAACTTGTGATCCTTCCTCGCTCAGGCTCCAGAGTAGCTGGGATTGCCGGTGCATGCCACAGCACCTGGCATGTTTATTTCTACTTTTTAATTTGGCTATGAGTACATTTAAAATTATACATGTGGCTGCTATTGTATTTCTATTGGACAGTGCTTTTGAGATAATCCCAGGGATAGAAGAGCATTGGGCAACAAAGTCTAAGGCCTGCAGTCTGCAGGTTAGGAAATGCTTGGGGTAGGAGGGGACAGAGAGGGTCAGCTTTGATGTGTTTGTTTCCCAGCTAACTGGGGCCTCCCTGGGCTCCCCTACCCCCATTACTACCCTCATTCTATCCCTTGATGGTAGTCACCTCAGGAAAGCAGGTTCCCATCCCTGAGCCTGTGAACGGGCTACCCCTGCCCAGGTCTTTGTGAGCATTAGTAGATGACACAGGCATGTCACCTGACCCCATGACTCTCAGTGGGATTTCTTCTAATCCCCCTTTGGAAAACCTGACTCTCTCCATGCCTCAAAGACACAGTGCATAGGAAATACTCAAACCATAAAGCACCCTGTCAAAGTAAGGGGTCCCTTTGCAGGGCCACTTAGGCTCTGGCTCACTGTGTCCCCCACCCATGTCATCTAAGCCTTTGCAGGACAACGGCCACAGGCGTAAAGGCTTCAATCCTGCCCTAGGCCAGCTGCACCCTGGCTCCACCTCACACCATCCACTTAGGGGGCCTCCACCAATTCTGAATGGAGTATCCACAAGTCTCAGGAAGGGAGAAAGGCAGAAGGGAGGGAAGAGAGAGCATAGGGAACATTTGCTCTCCCTGGCTCACCTGGCCTCATCCTAGATTTCTTAAATTGTTTGTAGATGAGGTGCATCTTGTCCACACAACACTGAATCTGCTGGATGCTGTGGGCAGGGGACGGAGAAGAAGAATCAAACAGCACTGAGCAAAGGTGAAGGAGAGGATGGGTTGGTGGTTGGGGTAGGGGAGGAGCCGTCTCCCTGCAGGGGAGCCTCATTGCCCCAGTGCTGGGGGCCAGTCTGGAAGTAGGGGTCACTGTTCTGTCTCTGAGATTATTTGAGAAATCTTAGAGCAAGCCAGTCAGCTCCTGTTCTCATGTTCACACCCCACCCACCCCCACACACTCCCTCACACAGCACGAGTTAAGTAAGAGGTTAGAGAAGAAGTCAAACTTGTCAAGCAACAGGGAAGTGGCCCTTGCTCCACAGGAATCCTTGAGGGTAGACCTTGAGAGGCCCCAGGAACCCAAGAGAGTCTGCCAGAGATAGCTGGGATGGAGTGGAGCAGAAATCTCTCCTGGCCACCTGCATAAGGCAAAAGGGTGTACTCTCTTGGTATACCCAAAGCCTGGCTCATAGAAGATATCTACAATAAATAAGGAACCTATGATCCTTGTTTAAAACAAGATTGAATGAGTGGTCATCAGTCCTGCCTGGAGACAGGGGAGTTGGTAGGTGACCTTCAAGGGCCTTCTGGGCCCATGGTTTAATTATTACCTCTTCTATTCCTTTCTCAGGCTGGACAGACCCCTGTGTTTGAGGTGTCTGGGTCCTTCCCACCCCTAGGTGAACCAGACTCCGCTTCTTCCCCAAAGCTCCTCTAGGTACCTCACTTCAGCTATTTCTGAAGCTAGACTCTGAGCAGAGCACACACTTGTCCCCAGAGCCTTCCCTTTTCAGAATGTGGGGGTAAAGGACCAGGTGGCAAGGTGGGACCCCAGATCCATAGAGTTATCCAAAAGACTCAGGGTCAAGGGTCTTCTGAATTCAGAAAGGTAATTCAGAGCAGCGCACACACATGTTGTGGAACACCCAGGTACCATGTGGGAGCCGTGTCCCTAGTCAAATGTCCTCACATCTTCAGAGAAACACAAGGACATTTACCCTGAGTGGAATAAATATACTATGAAGAGCTGTATGTCAGTTTAGGTCAGGTTTTGTGGCCAAAACAGTTAAGAAGAGCCGGGCGCGGTGGCTCAAGCCTGTAATCCCAGCACTTAGGGAGGCTGAGACAGGAGAATCGCGAGTTCAAAGCCAGCCTCAGCAATGGCGAGGCGCTAAGCAACTCAGTGAGACCCTGTCTCTACATAAAAACACAAAATAGGGCTGGGGATGTGGCTCAGTGGTCGAGTACCCCTGAGTTCAATCCCCAGTGCCAAAAAAAAAAAAAAAAAACAGTTAAGAAGAATGCTGTGGTTTTCAGAGCTTTTTGAATTTAGGATCAAGGATATGGGATTATAGATCCATGGAGGCCCTGGTTGCCATAGGTACCATCTTCCCTATTGTCAGAGTGGGGCAAAGGGGGCCATAGCTCCGCACAGAGCAAACTGTGGGGTGAGTGAGCATTTGTGAAAAGGGAGAATGGATTTTTAAAAGGTTGAAGTCCTGTCTGCTGTAGGCCAAGAACATGGGCATTAGAGTTGGACAGATCTGTCCTGAAGCCTTCTGTCACTGGTCACTGACTGGCTGCAACTATGGGAAAATTATAGTGAGCCTCCTTATCTATAAATGGCCATTAGTATAGCAGCATTATTGTTTCTGGAGGATTCAATGAGATGCTGAGTGACAGGACCCGTTCAAGGGCCTGACACAGAAAGAGGGAAAGGAACTATACTTTACCCACCACTACAGCACCGGCGGAGCTTTCTGACTCTACTCCCAGGTAGGGGCAGGGCCCCAGACCCTTTTCTCCTATGGTATGAGGAGAGGGTCTGGTTCTCCCCTGGATTCCTTCCCTAGCTCTAACAGCCTTGCCAGTAGAAGAGAGGAAGCCAGCTGACTTCCAGCTGACTTTAGGGCTGGGCGCCTCCCAACCCCAACCCCACAAATTAGGAGAATCCCACAGACCTTCTGTCTTCATGTACCTGATCCCGGTTCTTCACCAGTGCTGAGTTGAGGTCCCTGAGGCTTATCTGGGTCTCTGTGATACTTTGGGAACATCTGGAGAGAACCTCAGCCAGCTATGGGACAAAAAGGCAGACCCCCCAGGGTCCCCAGCTCCAGGCCTGCCGGACAGCCTGGCTAGAACACTGCCCACTCCTACCTCTGCTCCCGATAAACCCCTGTCACTCACAGTCCGCAACCTGGACCTCAGATCTGCGGCCCCTTTTAGCTCCTGGATCTCGGGTGTCTCGGTTGCGCTGCCGAACCTTGAGGGAAGGAAGGAAAGAGGCTTCACTTGGGGTTTGGCAGGCAGAAATCTCTGGGACTACATGCTGGCATGGCATCTTTGGGAAAACCTTGATGGCTCTCAGGATCTCTGAGACAGAGGAGTCAACTTGAGAGAGCCCTACGTTGTGACGTTGTTTGAGTACTGCAAAGAATAAAGGTTGAGGTGTATGGTGACACCTTGAATCTATGAAAATGTATGAGCTTGCAAAGTAGCTTTCATGAACTCCTTACCAGGACAATTTGTAATTAAACAGAGAGAATGGAGTTCCTTTCCAGTAGAAACTGTACTCCACGATCACCAACAGTTTATTGATGAAGGGAATCTGTCTTTTGTAGACTGCTAGCCAGTAACATGCCAGGGCTTGGAATGTTAGCATCCTGTTGTCCCAGTGAGATGATGCTCTTGGTCATAGTATTAATACCAATGTTGAATGATGAAGGGGTGGACATTTGCATGGTGACAAAGTGACACCATCCTGATTCTTTCTTTTGCAAGAAAAACGCATGTATGATAGAGGAATCAGGCTGTCACTACCCAGTGGTATGTCAACAGAAAGTACCTAATGTCATCTATGATGTGTTCTAGCACAAAGGGCTTAACTTGAATCCATGCAGTCTGTAGAAGTTCCAATTTACAGGAAATGGCCAGGAAAGAAGAACAATGAAACATCATGACGAGGAAGCTCTAAATGAGCCCAGAAGACAGGACAACGAACTTGGTCCCTGCAATAAGCCAGTGGATGTATAGCAGGGAATCAGGAGAGTTTGTGCCAGCTTAGAATAGACTTAAGGGACAAAACAACCAGAAACCAAGTGAGGTCTTGGACTGGATCCCAGTAGGGATAAAAGGAAATGTGAGGGATAATTCAAAAAATCTGGAAAGGGATAGATCGTTACCAGATAAGAGGAAAATGTATGGACACAGAAGGGGAGCACTCATTAGCTGAGAAAAGCAGGTTATAAAACAACAAAAGCTGACTAATCGTATGTTGGTTAACATACATACGTTTGTAATAGAAAGCAATCTACTATGCATAGATAAACACTAGTGAAGTATAACGGCTTGTCTCTGAGTGGTAGAAGGTGGTGGGGTTATTTTCTTTTGCTTCTCTGGACTTTCTAATTTTTTACCATCAACATATGCTTTTTATTTATTTCATTTTATTTATTTTTTAAAAAAATTTTGGTAGCAGGAATGAACCCAGGGGCATTTAACTACTGAGCCAGATCCCCAGCCCTTTCTATGTTCTTTTCTTAAATTTTGAGACAGGGTCTAGCTGAGTTGCTGAGGATCTCAACATTGCTGAGGCTGGCTTTGAAACTGCAATCCTCCTGCCTCAGCCTCCAGAGCTGCTGGGATTATAGGTGTGCGCCACCAAACCCAGGGATGTATGCTTCTTAAATAACAATAAGAATTAAGAAAAAAGAATCCTTTATATTTTGGCTTGGGAATGGAGGGTCAGGGTAGGAAAAAGGACGTGAGCAGAGAGGATTAGGAGTGAATGGGAAGCTGCATGAATGCAGAGACACTGTCGGCTTCGCCAGTCCAGTACGTCAGGCCCAGCAAGGTGTTCAGCACGTAGCAGTCAACACTTCACAAATGTGGAACCCCTTACTGCATGCAGTTTGGGGCGGGGAATATTGATGGCCATAGAGGACCAGCTGACCCATGCCACCCCTCAGGGAGTCAGGAGTCTTGGATTCAAGTCCTAGTCCTGCTACCACACTTGTCACCCCTGTGACCTTGGGTTAGTCGCCCTAGCTCTCCAGGCCTCAGGCTCTTCATCTATAAAATAAGGAGACAAATTTTCCTGCTCCCTAATAAGGTGTTCGTGGGGATCCAATGAGACCTTGGTCAAGGGACAAGGGAGCGCATTTATGCCAGTTTTGGGGTTGGACTAGGGGCCCCTAGGATTCCCAGACCCAGTCCTAGCTGCCCAGACAGTGCCGCCAGCAGCAGCAGCAGAGAAGGGTCACGGGATTTGGGACAAAGGCAGGACTGCTCTGCCAAGGGAGCCGTGTGGGGAGCCTGAGGCAAGAGAAGCGCGCTGCCTGCTGGGGAGGTGAGTGACCAGCGAGGCACGGAGGGGCCACTCCACCTGCAGCTCAGATACCTCGGATTCCACTTCAGATGGAGCTAGTGGCCTTAAGCCCTTAGAGGAATCTACAGGTCTGAGGATATTCAGAAGAGAATGGGATTGCAAAACGCTGGAGCCGGGAGGCCTCAGACATACTTGGAAGATGAGGCCCAGGTGGGGAAAGGTGACTATGGCCTGGCCCTATCGCACCAGGGCCTCTGGCTTCCTGTTCTCATCCTCCTGATGGGAGACTATAGCACGCCTGACCCTGAGGTCTCCAGACACCCCAGGCCTCAGGGAGGCCTTGGAGGCAGAATGGAAAAACAGTAGCCCGCTGACACCAGGCTCTACCACCTGTCAAGCCGGGGCAAAGCTACACGGAGGTCCAATCTCTTTCTCTACACACCTCTCCCCTGATAGAGAACCTAATGGTCATTTTATTGGCACCCAACCTCCTTCTAACTGGACCCTCCTGGATCCCCCATGTCCTCCCCCTCCATTCCCCACCCACCCTCTGTTCCTCTCTAGCTTTACCCCAGGACATTTGCCATCATGACTGTGGTTTCAGCTAAACTCATGGGACCTGCCACCCCATCCTGTAAGCATGGTCCTCTTTTCCATCTCTGCATAGACTCTCCACGAGAGATATTCTTCCTCTTTCTGGCCTAAAATGCTTCTTCTTCCAGGAAAGCTTCAGTGGCTGCCTCTACCCATCTCTAGTGTGCCCTAGGTGGTGGGTAACCACCACCCTTGCAGCCTCCATGGGTCAGGGAAGCCTGGTCCCCTCTGTGTGATGTGATCTATCCCTGGATCTCCTCTCTGTGCTCTGGACAGAGCTCTACTCAGAGGAGATTCATAAGCCATGCTGACAGATCCCACCCTGTGTCACCATTCGAAGGGGCTTCACCTATGTCATCTGGAGACATTCCTCTTCCTCACATCTCCTCTGCTCCATTATCAGTGTGGCTGCTGCCAGGCCCTAGGAGGATGGTGGGGCTGTGGGGAGTCATTCCCTCACCTCTGAGGATAAGGGCTAGGAGTGGTGGGAGGGGAACTTTGGGCAATTTTGGCAGCACCTGCTTCTCTTCACCACTGTCTCCTCTTGGGGGGGGGGGCTCCAGCTTCAATCCCCCTGGTTTTCAGAGCCCCTGTTCTCTCTTTTGTCTTACACCCAAGTCTTCCGGAGTTTGGGGGGCTGTGCTCACTTCTCACAGTGCTCTGGCCAATAGAGTCTCCCCCTATTTCTCATCTCTAGACCCTCCAGCTCTGCTTCCTACCTCCCAATCCTCTCTCTTTCTAACCCATTGCCCCTACTTAGCCCAGAACAAGGGAATAGAAGGTATGGGGTCCTGATGACTGGACAGGGAACCCGAGACAGAGACAAGTGGGAAGCAGAGACAAGTGAAAAACCCAGAGGAAGCAGGAGCAGGGGCATGGAGGAGAAGACCATTGGATCTCCACCTCAGGTCAAGTCCATGGACTGTGCATGGCCATGGCCAAGAGTCCTTCCCCTAGAGCTCTGCTCTGGGCCTTGGTGCAGGATGAGCATTCTAGATTATCCAGGGAGAGACCTAGGAGAGCAGAGGCCCCTTCCTGGGGCAGGGAGACTGACTGATACCTGGACAGGCAGTGCCCTCAGAGTCCTTCAGGTGAGTCACCCTTCAGGTGAGTGACTGGACTAGGAGGGGGATTATGCAGTCATCTGGCCAGGTGAGGCAGGAGGGACAGGTTGGGAGCACCCTCTCTATTCTAGCAGGCAGGGGAGGCAGGAGCTCCAGGTTAGGGAAGACCAGGTACACAACAGGAGCTATAAAGGGTGCAGAATAGACACAGAGAGAGGGACTGGCCTAGGCAGGATACTCACCTCTCAGTGGCCAGGCTGCTGCTGAGGAAGAGGAGGGCTGTCCGTGTGACCTCCAGAGTCCGACAGCATGTGGCCTGGAGCACCTCCCTGCTTGAGAGGAGCCTGAGTCAAGGTTGACTGGGGCACCCAGCAAACCATGCACATTGGCATAGCCCCTAGGATGGTGCAGAAGAACTCTGGATGGCCTGCCCTGCCCTCCTGCCCACCCTGCCCTCCCCGCAGCCACCAGGGGCACTCACACAACCCAGTACAGCCCCCGAAGCATTAGCTCTTGCCCGTCTAGCAGGGTCCGAGCCAGCCGCAGGGCCTGGTAACCAGCGCCCAGCATACCCTGAAACACACAAGTGGCAGGGTCAGGTTTCACATCTCTTATCCCTGTGTCACACCGCCTCTCTGCCACGAGGGAGGCCACCCCTCACCTTAGCTGTGTTGTAATCCGCCTGCAGGTCCACTTTGGGGACGAACTTGGGGATGTCCAGAGCAGCTGCAGACAAAGACCCTATCTGAGGGATCTACTTTTATGGTCTGGATCGACTCTGAGCTCATCTTTCCTTGTTCCCAGATCACATTCCACCCTTATTGCTGATCCCCCACCTCAAACTTCCCAACTCACCCAGAGCCCCTACCTTCCAAGACCTGACTGAACACACTAAGAGTGGGTGCTTAAGTTGCAACCCTTTACTGCTCCCTTGTGGCCACTTTGGGGAACTACACCCTCAAGTTCAGGATCTGGCTCAACAGAAAATGAACAAAACCCACCCTCTTGCCCAAGGGTTTCAAGGTTAATCCCTCTTCCTCATCTCAAAGAAGAAAGGTGAAATTGGCATTATTAAAATGAGAATGGAGGGTAGTTTTGCTACAACTTGGAAAAAGGATAAAGCCCTGGAGCCCTGACTACCTGCCCTTTTTTCCAGTAGCTTGAGTTCCTGCTTCTTCCAACATAAATTTCCGAGATATTCCTATCAACCACAGGGATTGTGCAGTGCATATTAAAGCCAAAGCCCGATTCAGTTGGTGTTTCTTTCACAGATCCGCGGACATTGAGAAGACCCTGGAGGTCAGGCCACCAACTCAAAGTCATATGGTATCTCAGAGGCATGCACAGAATGTAAACCCAGACCTGCCTTCTATACCTCATGCACCCAAAAAAACACCCATAAGGAAAATTAGTCAATGCCCAGGGTTGTAAACCCCTGCATCCTGGAGGAGAATGCTGCCCAGCCTGGGTGGCCCTACTCACGGTCCCTGAAGGCCAACCCCATGGCCTCGCTGGCCATGCTGAACAGGGTCAGAGGGCTGCTGGCAGTTGTGTGGGTGATGTGTTGTGCTGAGAGGTTGGGCTCAAGAACACAGAGGTGACCTTCAAAGAGGTATTCCTGGTGCTGGGGGGCCACATTAGTCTGCTCATACACAGCCTCCAGAAAGATGGCTATCCTAGACACACCAGGGAGAGAGGAGGGGTCAGTGGGCCAGATGTGGGGTCAGTGGACTAAACCTCAGCTAAGACTTGTCCCATGGGGAGAGTTTAAAGTTTCAGAAGGAGATGGTTTGCCCTCTCACCAAAGATGGAGAGACAAAGAGCAGAGTTCATGTCTTACAGAGCAGGAACAGGACCTGGAAGTCCCAATACCCAACCTCTACCATTGACCACTGGTTCCTGCTACATTTCACTTAAAATTCTCCTGATCCCATAAAGTACTCCAGGAATAAAGTGTTCTAGAAGCAACAAATTTAGGAAAGTTACTACCAACACACACACACACACACACACACACACACCTCTGAGACTTAGAATGCATATTGGCATCGTGAAGAGTACTGAACTTCTGAAGTACAAGCAAGCAAATCTGTTTAACTTTGTGGAACTGGTACTTTTCCAAACTAAGTTTGGACCCAGATTTCATACCTAAGCCCCCACAGAACATGCCTCGGGAGGTGCTGCCTTAGACACACATTTCTGCTTGGGTGGATAAAGCCCTTGTGCCTTCCCTTCCCCACCCCCACTCACGTGTTGTGGGCATGGATATAGACATGGTGCAGGATTGCCTGGGACAGGGAGAAGACATGGACGACAACTCGCTGCAGGATGTCACTGGTCTCCGCAAAGAACTGGTCGAAGCCCCAGCACTTGGCCTGCTCCACTTCCAGGATGTTGGCCAGGATGGGCACTAGCTGGCTCTGCAGCCCCCTGCCCTCCCAGGACATGGAGATGGTCAGGGGCTAGGGCCAGATTTGTCCTCTTTGAGTAGGCAACGGGGACATGCCATGAGGAGGTCCTGAGGGACTGGGACCAAAGTGATGGGGCGGGCTGGGTTGAGAAAGAATTGCTGGAAAACACTTGTTCCAGTATCCAAATGGGAAACCTGAAGCCACAAAGGAAAAGTGGCCCACCCAAGCCTGTAGCCTGCCCAGGGGCTCCACTAGAACAGATCTCAAAATCTTGACTCAGTGGAGAGAAGTGATACCCAGCTCAGATTCTGGGGTGTGCCCACCCTTCCCACTCACATGGACAACTGGCAGGTGATGGGGAGGGTGTAACTCCACTCCAGGGGTCCATTTTCACGCTTCTGGGTACCTGCGATGGCCCCAACTGGTTTCTCTGTGGTGATGCGGTACCTGAGGTGGGGCAGGATCGGGTCAGTGGGGCCCCCAGCCCATCACACTTCAAACAATAACAAACTTATCATGGAGGGCGCAAAGCACCAGTTCATGCCACCTAGCCACTCTAAGGTGGGCTGGAAAATGGAATTGGAGAGAGATGGCCCTCAGCCCATGAGATCCTCTTGCCTTGGCTCTCCCAGTCGAGCTAGCTACCTCCTGTGCCATACTGAGCTTGGCCCCCAAAATCCTCTCCTCTTCTTTCCTTTTCTCACCCTCCCTTCTCTACAATGCCTACCCTTCCCTGGCAACCCCATCCGTGCCAGTCTCCTTCCCTTGTCTAAACCTAATATAGATTGCACACAGCTTGTCCCCTGGGCTAAGGATTTGAGCACAGACCTTCCCGGTAATCCACTGATAAAAGAGAAATACAGAGATGTCATAAATGTAATTACAAGGGCCAGGAGATGGAGGGGAGAAGAGATAAGGGAAGTTAATCAGTTAATAGCTCTAAGGACACCAACGAAAGACTGTTCCACATTCCTGAAAACCTTGACCTCAATCCGCTCACCGCTGACCACCAGGGCCATTCTGCCCTGTTTCCATATAAACATTCTGGGACTCTTAACTCCAGAGGCAACAAATTCTTCTCATGGACTGCTTCCTATCCCAAAGCTTTCCTGTCTCGTCTTGCTCCTAGTATAGCCATAGGTTCAATGTAACAACTTGTGCTTTTTGTCTAAAAGTTAAAAAGAAATAATCTTAACTCTATGTCCAGTGGACGTTTTTACCACTGCTACCTAGCTCTGCTGCTGTAAGTTGCAGGAATTCATCCCAGGCCCTTTTTTTTTTCCTTTAACTTTTCTGAAGAGCATCTGCAAAAGCTCAATGAACTCTTTTATTTCAGAAATCCTGCCGTCTCTAGAGTTTTGGTGTGACACCAAAATCAGATCCCTTTTGTTCTGGACGGCACAGCCTGGGAGTAGCCATTGTCTCTAGTTCCTTCTGTATCCAACAGCTAGAAACCACGAGACCTTGGACCTGAGAGCTGGCTCCTCCTTGGCCCTGGCAGACTCTGCCACCTTGGGCAATTCTTTTTGAGAGCCCGTGGAGAGGTGGTGAGCCAGGAACGAGGGGAGGGTTAAAGTAAAGCCCTGAAGCAAGATAAGAGAGGATGAGCATCTCCCACAGAGCCAGGAGAGTGTTCAGCTTCTAGTTTGATTGAGTAAGTCGGAGCCTGGGTGGAGGTCAGGGGTAGAGGAGGCAGCAGGGACCAGAGGGGAAAGGGCCAGGTGTCAGCCAATAGGAAGTCCAGGGCCCGACCCCCTTCTTTCCCCGTGGCCCACCGTACATGATCTCCTTGTTGCGTCGCGGCCCACCAAAAGGGACAAAGGGCAGGCTGCCGGTAGCTGCATGGTACAGGGTCACTCCGATGCTCCAGAGATCCACAGTCACCCCAAATGCCTTTTGCTGGGGCTTACGAAGCACTGCCCGCTCATACATGTCAGGGTGCTGAGGGAAAGAGAGCAGAGAGCAGTCATGGAGGGGGAGAAAGGGGCAGGGGGCACTTTCCGTGGACTTCTGGTGGATATGCAACCATTCCAAATCCATTCATGTTATCAGCTTAAAAATGGGCACTGTGTTCACCCACTCAGAGCCTTGCTGTCTGCCCTGGGGAAGGTGTTGACTGGCTGCATCTCACCCCCATGAAGAGGGGTCCCGGAGTTAACTGCAGTGGGCCTGGCAGGCCATCTTAGCAGAAGGAATTCTGGTTGGGGTGCAGTGGGGGTTGGGGAGATAGTACCCTGATAGAGCAGGATGAGGGGAAGATCCCCTTCTAGGGGGCTCTCAACAAGGCACAAGTCAAGGACAATCAGCATGGGGAAAGACCCTCAGCTTGGGGCAGTAGGTCCCCACATGTCATTCACCAGGTACTCCTCCGTCCCATAGACAGAGACGAACTTCTCATCGTCATCCAGCTCCCGAGCAGCCCCGAAGTCCGTCAGCTTGTAGATGCTCTGTCCCTCCTCCCCCACGAGGCGCATGATGTTGCCAGGCTTGATGTCCCGGTGGACGATGCCATTCTCCCGCAGGTGGTTCATGCCAGCCACTGGGGACAGACAGAGGGTGCTAGCTGGCTCTGGGGAAGGCCGTCCTTGGCTTCAGGGAGACCCGGAGTTCCCACAGGTCGACAGGGCCACAAAAGAAACAGGAGAACAGAGATGGGCACAGGGAAAAGGAGGGACGTTCTAAGGACCCTAGAGTATTGGGGTTCCATCTGGATTCTCAAAGAAACCCAGGGCACGCCTTTCTCCTTCTTCTTATTTATTTGTGGCCAAAGAAAGTCACACAGTTTGCATTTTAACCATGTTGAAGTGCACAGTGCAGTGCATTAAGCACATTAATATTGTCACACATGCATCACCAGCACCCGTTTCTAGAACTTTCTCATCTTCCCAAATGGAAACTCCATAACCACTAAACAACAACCCCCTCCCTCTCCTCAAGCCCTTGCAGCCACCATCCTGCCATCTGTCTCTAGGAATCTGATTACTCCAGGAAGCTCGTGTGAGTGGGACCGTGCCGTTGTCCCTCTGTGTCTGGCAGAGTGTCATCCGGGTGAATACATACTGCAGCCGGTGTCAGAATGTCCCTCCTTTTTAAGGCTGAAGTAGATCCTACTGTATGAATGTACCATATTTTATCCTTTTAGATAATCCCCCCCTTTTGGCCCTGTGAATAATGCTGATTATATATTGGCATATGCTCTTTTTTAAAATTTATTTTTATTTATTTATTTATTTTGGTACTGGGGATTAAAGCCAGGAGTTCTTAACCACTGAGCCACATCCCCAGCCCTTTTTTATATTTTTATTTTGAGACAAGATCTTGCTAAGTTGCTTAGGGCCTCACTAAGTTGCTGAGGCTGGCCTTGAACTTGTGATCCTCTTTCCTCAGCCTCCTAAACTGCTGGGATGACAGATGTGTGCCACTGTACCAGGCTTAAAATATACTTTAAATTGCAGTTTTAAAATGAACGATTAGCAGGAATCGGACACCTGGGTCTTGCCCGTCTGTCTCAGGACTATAAATGAAGACCCTAGAGAATGCTCATTTGGGTTGAGTTTCCTTGTTTCAGAATGTCCTATCCCTCTGGGACTTGGCTTAAGGTGAAGGGCCTGAGCCTGTGGCTGGTCTGATGGGAGCTGGGGACTGGGCGAGCTCACCCACACAGCGCAGCACCACCAGGAACTCGTCCTCCTGCAGCCCAAAGGTGTTCTCTGGGCTCTCCAGCACACTCAGTAGACTCCCGCTGGAGCAGTACTCCATCACCAGCACCTTCTGCCGGCCACCCCCCTGTGACCAGGACAGAGGAAATCTGGGAGGGGGCACTTCTCCATCAAGAAGAGGTGGCTCCCTGACTAGAGCCCAAACCCCCAACCCTTACCTCCATTCTCTAGCAGCTTCTGGCCTAGGCTTCTCTCCTGGGCCTCACACAGATCTCACAGGCTAGATCCAAGGGTGCCATTCACAGGAAGCCCTCTTGTTAGGAACTGATTCCCTCATGTGTTTTGATGTGTTGTTTAACCCACCCTTGTGTGTGTGGTTTTTAAATTGGTCCATTATGATTATACATAGTAGTGGGGTTCATTGTGACCTATTAATATATGCATACAGCATAGTGTGATCAATTTAATTCCCCAGATCTTTCCCTTTTCCTCCTCTCCTCCCTCCCCCATCCCCTTCTTCAAATCTACTGATCCCCTTTCTATTTTCATGAGGTCCCTTTAGTATTTTGGTTTTTTTTTCTCTAGCTTCCACATATGAGGGAGAACATTCTACCCTTGACTTTGAGCCTAACTTGTTTTGCTCAACACGTTGCTCTCCAGTTATCCCCTCCACGGTCTGCCTGCTCAGCCTGACCTGTTGATTAGCAGGTGACCAAGTCTCTCCCCAGACTCAGGGTCAAGGACAAGGCCATCCAACCTGACCCAGCACAGGACCTACCGTCTCCTCCACCGCAAAGAGCTTGACAATATTCTGGTGGTTCAGCTTCCGCAGGACCTCGAACTCTCGCCCCTGTACCTCACGGGGGCGCAGGTAGCTGGCAGTGTTGAAGACCTTCACAGCGACCAGCTCCCCAGATTTCTGCAGTGGGGAGGAAGGTTGGGAACTGGCCTGGGACAATGCAGGTCCCACCCCTGCTGAGGAGCAGCCATCCTTTCTGGGGTCTCTCTTCAGACTCTCTCAGCAGCCGGTCTCCTGTCTAAGGAGAGGAGATGGGCTCCTACCCTCAGGTCCTTCCCCTATTCAGGGGTAGATGGTCAGGACCTGGGAGGTGACAAGGGCTTGGCACACTTGACCTCCTGCAGGGCATGGCTTGTGGCGATTGTGACTATTGCCATAGATATTAACTGCAAGGCACAGATATTAACTGGTGTTAGCAGGAGGGCTGGGATTGGAACCTGGGCTATCAGGCTCCAGCTGTCATATAGGAGAGTGGAGCCCCATATATTCTGATCTGGCTCCTCAGCAGATGCAGGATAAACCTGGACATCCCACTTCCCACCTCTGCAACTCCTCGATGCCACTTGCTATCACCTCCCCTGGATGTTTGCTCTGTGCTATCATCTTTCTCCTGTCCTAACTCGAACTTGACAGGAGCCCTTTTTAGTTCCCACTGCCCAAATCCATGGGGTCCTTCCCCCAGAGTGGGCACAGCAGAGTCCAGGGTCCCTGACTAGCTATACACCACCTCCAGGCCCACTGAAGGCTGCTAGGGCTTCCTGCCTGGGCACAGGGTGGTGAGGGTGGGCTGGATCGGTCAGACTGGTCCCCCCAGGGTTGCCCCTCACCTTGTTGCGGGCCTTGTACACACTGGCAGTTGCCCCCTGCCCCAGCAGGTCATCTGTGTGCCACAGGTAGTTGGCCGTACTCTGCATCTCCTCTCCCTGGAAAAAGTACACGTGGGGGGGGAAGGGGCCCAGGATTCTATTCCTCACCTGGAATGGACATTGATGGCCAGTCCAAGATCACCCTAGAAAGGGCTCCTTGTGGCCATCTCACAGGAGTGGGGAAGTGGGAAGCACAGAAAGATTAAGTAACTTCCTCCAAAAGAAGCACCACCAACAGGAGGCCCTGCTGGGCCTCCGCACACAGCTGGGCCTGTTCCACCCACAGGGCCATCTGCCTGTCCTCACTCCCCAGTGCCCCCTAGCCCCTCCCCATTCTGCAGAGACAAGCTTCTCTTCTTCATGACTTCTTCCAGACTCTAGGGTTTTGGCATCCAGGCCTGGGACTGTCCCAGGAAGAAGAAACAATGCAGGAAGAAGGGCCCCAGGTCAGTCACACCACCACAAATCTCCAGGATTGCAACATGAGCCTGGAGCCCCCACCCCACCCACTGCCTGCCTGCCCCGCCCACTACTTCCTCTGCCCTGAGCTAACAGCTGCTCACCAGACCACCAGCACACAGGTCAGTGCTATTACAGAGAGAGAAAGAAAAAGAGAGAGAAAGAGGAGGAGAGGGAGAGGGAGGGGGACAGAAAGAGAGAGAGAGAGAGGAGGAGGAGAGCGAGGGGGAGTAGGCAGAGGGTGGGGAAGGCCAGAGACCATCCAACACAAGCCTGAGGAGGATATGAAACCCCTCTATAGCTCTGTTCCCCATCTTTTCTCTTGTCCTGTTCTCTCCAAAGGCCAGTTCCATTAAAACAACTGGTTCCAGAAAGTATAGCGTTAGAAATTAATCTCAATGCTTCTCTGAAGGATAAGGTCAGGACTGGCCATTTTGAGATGCCTGAGGCAGGAGGATAAGGTGGGTCATGGTCTCTTAAAGACTGTGAAGGAAGCCTGGATCGGACAAGGGCCTATTTCTGCTCTGATATCCCAGGCCTGGAATCCTATGTTGCTTAGCTTTAAGGCTTTTCTCTCTGTAATCATATTTTTAAAAATGCAAATCCTTAAGTATGTCAGCTTCTTGAGTCAGAGGCCACTTAAAAAGTTCATTGGTCAAGTCCTAGTTTCAGATAATGTACTTGTGTTTGCATGATGCAGAAGCAACTGAGGCACCCGGAGGTTTCTGAAGACTGTGGAGCAGCTCATTATGAATGAACTGGCCAGGTTGCCCCCTGAGGCTGGGAGGAGTCAGCCAGGGGTCTGGGGTGTGAGGCAGGGGAAGAGCACACTGAAATCAAGGCCAAGGGCCCAGTGTGGGGAGCAGTGGGCAGCAGATTGCATGACCTTCATCATTCTTCCTAGGGCTGGTGCAACATGACCCCTGTGCAGGGTGTGGCCAGGCACAGCTGAGGACCAAGGATGACCAGCAGTGTGGTGCAAAGGGCAGGGCCCCGCGAGGGGCAGCACAGCCTTGGGTTCTGTGCCTAGGAGCTCGGCTTGTGGCACATCTGGCTCCAACCTGCCTGGGCACCTGTGCACAGAGGGCTCAGTAGCCTTCAGTGGGTGGTAGGCCGGCCCACCCCGCAGCTCCTCTCCCTCTCTTCCATGGCCAGATGCACTTACCTCACGCTCTGAGTGGCCCTGAATCAGGGTCTCCCTGGCAAGTATGTGTGATGCTTTCTGTCTGTGGCAAGTCCAGGAGCTGAGCTACACCGGAAAGAGGAGGGCGGATGAGAGGCCCCCTTGGTGCTTTTTGATTCTCAGCCCTATCAAAGGCCACCAACCCCAGCCCTTTAACCCTTTCCTGTTTGTCACCTCCCCCACAGGGCTGGGGGGTGGTTTCCAGTTCTCTTCCCCAGCTGTTCCGGGAGCCTTTCCTGACCACTCCTCTTGGGACTCAGCCAGTGAGAAAGACCCCAAGGAGAGGTGCGGGCAGGCACCAGAAGCTAAAGAGCAGCTTTGGGGTGTTGGGAAGCCCAGGAAAGGGGCACTGGTGGCTGATGGGGCATTCCTCTGTGCTGCAACCCACTGGTCTCCAAATAGTCCTTTCCAAGAGCGTCCACCAAGGAGGGAGTGCAGGATACCACCCTTCCTCCAGCAGCCGCAGACAGCACAGGCAGTGGGCGATGGGCTCTCTGAGCCTCTGCCTCTGCTGACATGCCTGCCCCGGGATGAGCCCTACCCTGCACTGCCCCAGCCCAGCTCCCCCATGCCACCCTTCCCAATGGATGCTGCATACTCACCCCATCTCAGCCTCAAGGGATGCCAACTTGTATGGCAGGGAGGCACCCCCAGAACTTTCAAGGCTTGCAGCAGTCATTCATGAACAGTGTCCATAATTTCCTGGTAGCCACGGGCCCTGGGACCCACAGGCAGGGCTAGCTGAAATGGCCTTGTCTCCCTGGGAGCTGGGATTACAGGCTTCTTCCCCGACAGCCCTGACACTGGGCTCCCAGAGCCCAGGCTCTCCGCTCTCTCATACTTCCTGATTTCATTCTTTCCCTCCCCACTTCTCTCCCTCTCTCTCTCTTAAAGAGACAGGCAGCTTGACTGCTACCACCACCGCAGCAGGAAGGAGAAAGAGGATGCTGTGAGTTCTTAAGTGGAGACAATAGGAAAAAGTCTGCGCCACAGAGAGGCCAGGAACAGAGGCCTGGGCATCTGTGGCAGGCCACTGGGTCATGTTTTGGCATTTCCTGCAGTTCACTGGAGCAGGGAAGTTCAGGTCTCTGCCTTGGAATCTACAAAGCAGGTTGGGCAAGTTAACCCAGTAGAGAGCTGCCTGAAAAGAGGGAGCTCCCACACCCAGGAGCCCCAGGGAGGTCCAGGACAGGTACCTCGCCACTCTCAAGAGAAGTTGAATCTGACTTGCCTTCCTAGGAGCCCACAGAGACCCAAGGCAAGCACCTGAACCCAAGTCAGGTCCTCCAGTGTGACCTGGAGCACAGCACACAACCCCTTCCAATCTGCTTTCTCAGCCACCTCATGAGGGTGCACACACTCCTTGGGCTTATGAATGACAGAATGGTAAATCCACAAAAGCCTGGGAGAATGGACAGCATTTTACAGACAGGCATTGAAGGTCTTGAGGCTCACACACATTTAGTTATTTGACCATGATCTATGCCAGCTTCCCAACCAAGACCCAGTACCCCAGATCAAATGTCTTGGGAAGCTGGAGAGATCTGTGCTGCTCTGATCAGCTCTGAGACAGCAGCTGGATAAGAAATGGTTAAAACCAGGAAATTCCATGTTTCTATAGAATGTTGGAGGGACTTTCCCATGGCCACACCTGGTGGTTTCCTCTGCCAGCCACACCCCTACCACAGTCACACTAGATCAGGAGCAAGAGCAAACTGCCTCCTGCTCAGATCAATCTACTTGATAACATGATTTGCCTGATAAGGCAACGGTGGGTTTTCATTGCAGGGCCAGGAGGAATGTTCCTGAGAGCTGTGTGTCCACCCTGTATTCCTGCTGGACATACGGGAAAATTGCACTTCCTTGGCTCTGTGACTGGGGAAGAGGAGAAGCATGTGAAGTCCCAATCAAAGCATTTAGTTGTTATGCAAGACCCCCTAGAGCTCATACCCTCTGGCAAGGAGATTCTATTAAACATGGTAGTCTGGGGCCCTGGTTACTTTCTCAAGCACAGCGCCCCCTGCCGGTCAACAGGGGACATTTGGCTTTATTGAGAAATCAAACTTGTTTTAGGCGGCTGAAGTTTGCAATATAAGTTAAATGCCACACACTTCCCCTGATGAACCAGCGCTCTTACTTCTCTCTAGCAAACCCAGTCTTTTTCAGTGTCTCTAGAAGCTTCAATTGCAACAGTGAAGCAGCACTGTAAAGCAGGCGCTGTGCTCGGGATGCAAAGGGGAGAATTAGGTGTCCCCCGAAGGGTTGAGAATGCTCTATATGCTCTGGCATATATACTTCAGCAGATGATGATTTTGTGGCCCCTCGAAGAGAAATAGTGGGGAGTCCAGAAGGGCTTGCCAGTCAAGAAGGTTTGCTCAACTCAACTTTGGAAAGAGGGGAGTTAGAGAAAAGGGAGTTGGAGGTAAGGGGTTTGAGGCAGAGAGGACTGTGCAGAGGCACAGAACCATGGGCAGAGTGTGACTTGTTACTTGTTTGGGCGCTGCAAAAAGGACAGCGAAAAAGAGAAGGAGGTGGAGACAGGCTGGTGGCAGAGCAAGCTTCACTGGGCATCCTCTCTGAGGACACATGCTCTGTGTGGACAAGGTGGAGAGATGTGCCTTAGCCAGACAGCGCGGCTGCTGTTTTGTCCAGGAAGGTGCTGGAAACTGGAGGCCTCCTGGAGGGAAGACTAAGAAGCCTAAGAGGCCTCAGCACATTTTCCCAAGTAGCTCTGAGGAGTCATAGAAATAGAAGTGGCAATTCAAAGGTAGCCCAAGGACCAGAGGCAGGAAGGGCCGGCGGGGTGGGGGTGAGGTTCTCGATGGCAGCTCTAGGGGCGGGAGGAATTTCACGTGTACCTTCTTCAAAGTGGGGCAGAGTGATGTGGAGGGAAGGGCAGGAGCTGGCCACATGAGCCCAAAGGCTGGCATCTGGCTCTGCTGCTTACTCTGTCTTCCCTTGCAATAGACAGTGACTGAGCATGTCACTCAAAGTTTTTCATAGAGTTGGTGTGAAACATAACTTAGATGAAGTGCCTGGGACCTGGTGAGCTCTGAATAGAAATTAATTTGTTTTGGGCTCAGTGGTATATGCCTGTAGGCCCAGCTAGCTACTTGGGAGGCCAAGCAGGGAGGATCACTTAAGCCCAGGAATTCAGGGCCAGCCTGGGCAATGCAGACAGACCTTATCTTTAAAAAGAAAAAAATTAGGAGCTGGGTGTGGTGGCGCATGTCTGTAATCCCAGCACTTAGGGAGGCTGAGACAGGAGAATCAGGAGTTCAAAGCCAGCCTCAGCAATGGTGAGGCGCCAAGCAACTCAGTGAGACCCTGTCTCTACATAAAACACAAAATAGGGCTGGGGATGTGGCTCAGTGGTTGGGTGCCCCTGAGTCCAATCCCTGGTACCAAAAAAAAAAAAAAGTTAGGGTCTGAGGTCTTAGTGATAGTGCCTGTGCTTAGCATGCATGAGGCTAGGCCCTCAGCACCAGCACCATCAAAAGAAGAAATAAAGAAAAAAAAAGATATCTGCCCCTTTGTGGACTGCATCAGTTTTCCCAGCAGACTCACCTGTGCAGTGCCTTAAAGGGGAGGGAAGAATTAGGGCAGTATGTGGAAGCCGGGGCAAGTGTGAAGGGCCAAGTGACAAAGCCTCAGAGCCCTGCTCCTTGCCATCTCCAGGAGTCAGCTCTAGTCAGAAGCTTTGGTGCAGAAGGAGAAGGAGGGACGGACATTGCAGGCACACCTGGTCCTATTCTCCCAGGCGGTGGGGAAGGGGCCATGGGAGAATCCTGGGTCCTGCACCATCCCGTGACTCCTCAAACCTCCTCTGCACCATCCCCTGCCACACTCTCAGCCAAAGACCTTGCTTTCAACTTCCCTAAAATAAAAGCAGCAGTATAAATTCCTCACCCCACATCCACACTGCCTGTGTCTGCACCCACATCTGCCTTCCCTCCCAAGAGACAAGGAGAAGGGCCTCTTCTGTAGGCTGGGCCACCTCTCCACCTGGGCCCTGTAACTCAGCCCTATCTCTCTTGCAAATTCCTTCTTCCTATCTTACTGTGTCCTGCTCATGGAGCAGACCTGCCTAAACTCTGGCCATCTTGAGAACAAAACCCTGGTCCCTTCACCCCTTTTGATGCCCCCCATTTGCTGAGCTGCCGAGAGTTCCTGGCTCCCTCCCTTCATTGCTGCTCAACCCACTCCACCTGGATTCATTTCTCCTCTACCAAAAGGCTCTTGTCCAGGTCACCGAGCGATGCTTACCTTTCTATGCCAGTCCCATTTTACCCCACTGGCACTCAAGTTGGTCCCTCTCTCCAGGTCAACATTGCCTTCTCTTGGTTTCTGTGGTAAGTGTTCTCCCAAACACCTCCCTCTCTGGCACTTGCTCCTTCTATCTTCTTTTGTCCTTCTCCCCTGCTGGATTTTTTTCTTCCTCCCTCCCTCCCTTCCTCTCTCTCTCCTTTCTTTCTTGTGTACCAGGGATTGAACTCGGGGGCACTCGACCACTGAGCCACATCCCAGCCTTATTTTGTGTTTTATGTAGAGACAGGGTCTCACTGAATTGCTTAGCGCCTCGCCTTTGCTGAGGCTGGCTTTGAACTTGCGATTCTCCTGTCTCAGCCTCCCACAATGCTGGGATTACAGGTGTGTACCACTGTGCCTGGCTCCCCTGCTAGATTTCTAATTGCTGTGACCGTTTCCTTTTTCCATTTATAGATTCTTCCAGGGTATCTCAGAGTTTGAGTACATCTAGAATGTTGTAGCTCCTAAATTTGTTTTGAGGTAGGACCTCTCCCCCAAATTCCAGGTCCACATATCCGAGAGTCTGATAGTTCCACACACACGTCTAAAAGTCATCTCAGTCTTGTCAGCCCAGGCAGAATTCTTGATTTCCTGAATGCTCCTTCCTGCCATAATGGTCTTCCTGACCACCTCGGTGCTCATTATCTTGTCATGGTGTTTCATTTTCAGATGAACACTTATTTTTTCCTCTCTGGTTAGACAGAGGCTCCAGGTCCTGTTTCCCCTGTTCAATACCGTAGGGCAGTGCTTGCTGAAGAAAGGCTTAAAGTTTGGCTAAATTATTGAGTCTTTTGTCATATGTATTCTGACAGGGTTAATTTTTGAGTAGAAGGAAACTTCCTATAACTATATGAATATTTCACTAGATAGTCTTTGAGATTGTTTCCTAAACTCACACCCACCTGATCTCTTTGGTTGGTTGGAATCTGGGTGAAATGGGATTGAGTTTCTTAGATAGTTCAGTGCCCCTGCCTCACTTCCATCAAGCTTTTGTCTGAATATATAGAAGAAGAGGACCCAAAGCACAGCCTTTGCCTTAGGACTCTCTAACGTCTCTTTGGTCCTCCGCTCACAGCCTAAGAACCGCTCCATCTCCTAGCTACACAGGTGCTCCAGCCTCCCACCCTACTCTACCTCCACCGACCCGTGCTGGTTGCGGGGGACTCATTCATAACACAGGGTGGTGAAGCAGCCTCAGCTTTGATCTTCTCAAGGCCAAGGGCCCAGCGAGAGAATCTGAAGACATAGCTATTCCATTCAAGTGGGAGGGTGGGAGGCGACAGGTTGGAAGGGTATGACAGAGCTGAATATGAGACTACAACTAACAGATGGCTGTGATCAAATCCTTAGAAGTCCATGAAGGTGCTGGGTGGGTGTGGCGGGACACACCTATAATCCAAGCAGCTCAGGAGGCTGAGGCAGGAGGATTGTGAGTTCAAAGACAGCCTCAGCAACTTAGTGAGGCCCTGAGCAACTCAGTGAGACCTTGCCTCTAAATAAAATATAAAAAGGGCTGTGGATGTGGCTCAGTGGTTGTGCCCCTGGATTCAACCCCTAGAATCACCAAAACAAACAAAAACCCCAAAGAATCCCCTACCTGCAGACCCAGTTCCTCCTTTTATAGGAAACAAAGCCTCTAGGGGGCCAGTTTTAGAAGTTTCAGGCCATAATCAGTTGCTCTGGGCCCCTTGCTTGGGCCTTTGGTAGCACATGGTAGACTCATGTTGCTCATCTCATGGCCAGGAAGCACCAAGTTGTTACCTTTGAATAACTTTACCCTTTAACTTTCTGTTATAATCCAAATCTATAGGAGAAACAGCAGGCTTGGTATCCCCCACCCTACCAGCAGTGCAGGCGGGTTGGTCAGCCCTTCTCCCAGATGCAGGGATGGTCAATGGCAGAATGACTCAGGGCTCTGGTTGTGGCAGGAAAAAGAACCTCTGGCCTCCCTTAGCTGGTAAAGTTTCTAACCAATGGCTTAGGCCTCAGTCCCCCAAGTGAGGGATTCTGACTAAAGATAGAAAAGAGAAAAATTTTCACTGACAACAGGGAAGGTAGATTCTGTGAAGGAAATGTTCTCATGGCAACAGATTGCCCAGTGATTTACAAACCTCTTAGTTCCACACATGGGCTAAATGGAAATGCTGGGGAGCAAAAATCCACATTCTGAATATGACGCTGCTATGCCTTGGTGGGGGAGAGAGGTGACTGGATCTAATGTCACCTCATCCCTCCTGTTGCCTGGCAGGCTGTTTGCATGGACAAATCACAATCCTTTGTGGGCAGCTGTACTCCTGACTCAGAAACTGCAGGGAGTGGGGAAGGGATATGAACTTCAGCATCGAAACCTAAAAATGTATTTTATTTTGAAGTTGTGCTTTGGATTTTCCCCAATCCAACATCTGTTGAGTGACAGTCTTAGGTTCACACAAAGCATCTCCAAGCATACATACAATATTCCAGTTATCAACACTATTTTAAAGAATATACCATTTTACACAAACGTGACATACAAGTCAGACGCCACAACATTGCAATTCCCTGGAAGATCTAACTTCTCTTCTGAACATGAAGTCCACAGACACCAGCCTTTCCAGTGGTCTGTTCATCCTGGCGCTGGTGCCTCACCTCCTTGGGGAGAAACCAGGGCGCCCTGAGGAGGTTGGCTGAGACCAGTGTTTCCAGTTTACAGGCTGCTGGCTGCAAACTCCTCTATTTTCCAAATCGGGATGCTGGTGGCCGCCCCCACCCCCTTCCTCAAAGACTGACCCTTCACAGTCCACACCAGGAAAAGGATCCATGCCACAAGGGGCAGAGCGGGGCTCTTTGAAGCATCATGCTGGTTTCGGCAAGCGTATCTGAGGATGTCTGGTCTCCCCAGGTCCTGGGTGACCAGCTCCTTTTGGCTTTTCGGTGTAAAATCACAGTGTGCAACCTCAATTCCAGTTGACTGCAGTGAGCTCTGCCGAGAAGGACTCTCCTCCTCACGGTTCCTGGTCCTCTTGACAGGACCATCTCGCAGGTGTCGGGAGCACCAGAGATGGGGAAGATAGCTTGGCTCCCAGAGTGGGGTTTATTAGGTGACCACTCACACTGTTCAGTTCATGATGCAAATCAGCAGATGGACAATGACCAAGGGGATGGCAAACACAAGTCATGTACAGGGTTGAAAGAGAAATAAGGCAAGAGCAACAGAACAGGCCCCAAATGTTGTCATTGAGAAAGCTTTGCTTTTACTTTCTTAGAGGGGAGGATACTAGACAGAGGGGGAAAGGGCAGGCATGAGAACCAATTTTGATCAGTTGGATTAAAAAGGAATGTCAAGCAAAGGGTGGACTTTCATTTTCAGTAAGGAAATAGATCCTTAGGTCTGAAAGCCCCTCTTGACTCAGAACTTGTGTAAGTCCAGGTCAAGACAAGAACTGGCCACTAAATAGCAACAAAGACTGAAGTCCAAAGGACTACGGGTTGCCTCTTACAGGCTGACTCGCTTTCCTGAAGGCATTCTAGAGTTCTCTGGGGTCACAGGTTATCCCTCTCATTAGTGTCCCCCCCTGCCCCAGGCTCCTCTTCCCCTTCAACAGGATGAGAAACATCTACCACCTTCCATAGATCCAACTACCAACTTCACAGGTTGGTACAAAAAGGATCTCTTCTAGGTCAAAGATAAGAACACTCAGATTTTAGTACTGACTGGCAACCCACCATCTCTCCTGGACTACACAAAATAATAAGGCTAAAACAATAGTGGGGTTTTCAAGCTAGAAACGTAAAGAGGGGGAATGAGTGTCAGCTTTAAATAGCTACGACTTACAATTCTAGGACATGGATGTCCCCAGCCCTGGTACTCCTGGGCAGTGTAATGCTACAGGAGCTGAGACCACAGGCACCAGGTTTAGAGAGTGGATTGGAGCAAAGGGTATCGGTTTTGCATTTTGGAGGGGAACCAGGAAAAGGGCCGAAAGATGCAGCATCTAATTTTTAATTTTCTTTAGATTCCGGCCTTGGGAAGACTCTAGAACCTGTGAAGTCAAAAGTTCCCTTACTTATCCTTGTTTGAATAAAAGAAAACTGGTTTTAAGAGGCAGGGTCTCTCTTTAATCTAACTAGGGCTCTACATGTCCCTGTTGGTCCCTGGAGAGAGAGAGACCTTATAAAATAACCAAACCAAGGGGCAAATGTAAAATAAGTTTACATTTGGAAACAATTTTTGGATTGGTAAAGCAGAACCTAATTTTTTAATAGGATAATGAATTTTATGTATTAAGTGCCCAAAAAAAGTGGAAGGACCCATTTCTTACCTTTTTCAAACCTGCCATAAACACAATAAAAACTTCTTAAGACTCTTTACTCTAAAAGGAACCAGCTATAAAACTGTCTTATACAGGAAAATGTCTTAAATGGAAAATGGTCCATCAGAGACAATGATGGGACCCCGAGAAAAGTCTATACATTCAGAAAAACTTTTAAAAGCTCCTTAATAAGATTGGGATGTACTTCTACAAGATGGAGGAGAGCAAAAGCAAACACCAGTGACCAACTCACAGCAATAGAAAGAAGACACAGAGAAAGCCCCCACCCCAACACAGATTACAGAATTGTCCCATCCTACTAAATTTGGAAAGATTTCAAATGCTAAGTTCTCTGGCCCAGATGGAAAGAAGTTTGTAACGGAAACAGAGACCCCTGGTGGCTCTTATGTGAACTGCCATATAATAACTTACAAAGAGACTGACCAGGAGGGAGAACCAACACGTGCCAGAGACTAGAAAAACGTGTGTGTGTGTGTGTGTGTGTGTGTGTGTGTAAAATGAAGAACTGACTATATATGCTTCTTAATAATCAGTACCCAAAACAAGATGCCACTGAAAGCTGGGTGGCCGTAGCCAACTACCCGGTCAAGGCATCCCCTATGGTCCAAGGGGACGCAGACTCGAGTTCACGTCCTCATGACTTGCCTTGCCAGACTTCACAGTGACCTGATAATGAAAAACTCTGTTTCCGGCTAACCTAAGAACAGTACATACTGCAGCTGGCGGGATTACGACGACTGGGGGAAGCAGAGGACGGTGGGAAGGGAAGGGAAAGGTGGTAACGAGGGCTTCATTCTCAAGGTTTTGGGTGATGGGGAGGCTAATCCTGCAAGAACAACTTAGAATCTAATTTTTCAACTGAAGTCCCCAAGCTAGTTAAATAGGAAGATTTTAATAACAGTCAGTCCCTATAGTCCCCATGTCTAGAACAATTAAGTTATATCCCTCAGACAGTACAAGACTTGTCAGTGGACTGTGGGGAAGCTGATGAGTTGACACCAGGGCTAGTGGCATTTGTTTTGGGGAAGACAGTGGGCTTGGGCCGCGTGGCTGGTGGTTTGACTGGGGCAGCCATCTTGACAGACTTGACAGGCCGAAAGGCGCAGGCGATGTCCCCAGCAGTACTGGCGCTGCGCTGGAAGGCAGGCTCAGGGTCCTTGAGGAGCTGGGTGTGCAGGGGGCTGGAGGGCTCTGATGTGGGGGCCACCACTGGGGAGGTTTTGAGTGGCTCCAAGGTGTCCAGAACCACATCAGGGGTGTGCTTGACGTTGCTCTGCCTCTCTAGCTCCCGCAGCTCATTCAAGGCAGAGTTCATTGTTGCCTCAATATCCTGCAAAACAGGAAAAAGGAGGTGGTGAGACAAATGAAGGGACAAGTCCCCAAGGATCCTATTTCAACAAGATAGGCCAAGTCATGAAGAAACCAACTATAAAATGTCTCGATTATTTGACTTGGCCAAAATCCTTGAATGTATGAATGCTCAGAATGTAGGGAAAGGGAGACAGATTTTTATGACCACAATTTTTTTTTCCCTTTAGAAAGAGTAGTGGAACTGATTTTTAACTAGAGTCCTTGGCTTTTAGAGACAGGTACTGAAATATTTATGCATGAAATATATATAATCCAACTGTGGGGGGGGGGTGGATGAACCAAGAATGGCCAGGAGTTGGGTTGTAAGCACACAGGGATTTATTATCCAATTCTCTCTACTTTCATATATGTTTGAAAGTGTACATAGTAAATAACTTTTTTAAAAGGGGTAGAGATGAAGTATGATCTTTATTTTCTTGAACTTCAAGGCCAAATGTTAAGAGGATTAGTCCTTCCTCCTCAGGGGCTGAGGAGAGTTCCAAAGCCCAGATTAATGAGGACAACCCCCACCTCTCACTCATGGGCATCCAACTTGAAACCATTTCCTTCTACCCATCACCATGAGAGGGGACCAAAGAGTAGCCAGGAGGGGGAGCCAAAGCCCACATAGGTGAATCACTTGTAAGTCAACAGAACACTCCAGATCTTAGGAAATAGCAGTCCTAGCCCAGGGTTAAAGAACCAAAGAACCATTTTATGCAAGCCAGCTGCCTCCCAGGGAGACCTCCTAACTCCCCACCACCCTCTCCACAAACTTATGTCTGGCACCCCAAACCACCAGAAGGGCTCTTCCTTGGGATGAAGCTCACATGAAAGACTAGATGGTCCAAGCAAAGAACCCCATTAAAGTTTCTTTGTCCTGGAGTGATCCATGTTTCCATGACTGTGCTTCAGTTTCACTCATCCCTATGACACTCTCAAACTTTTCTTTTTGCAGTACTGGGGTCCGAACCCAGGACCTCACACATGCTAGGCAAACATTCCACCACTGAGCTACATCCTCAGCTTTCTCAAATCTTTAAAATCCTCTTACCCCCTCAGTCTCACCCTGCAACTAGAGTCTTTCCCACTCTGTAGCTTTTTTGACAGTCCTATTAATGCCTGGTAAAGGAAGGATCATGGAGGATTCCCATGGGGCAAGGCAGCCTGCCTTCAGGAGGCATACAGGCACAGACCAGAAGGCCAGCAAAGCAAGACATCTCAGGCCCAGAGCTCAACACTGGGCTAACCAGTACAGCTCCTTAAGCAGAGCACCAACCAAGTCAAGAGAGACCACACCCAGCCACTATTGCCCCTGGAGGATGGGTGAGGAGCATCTCAACCCAGTTGAGACACAGAGGGCAACAATGAGCCCTTAGTTCCTACCTGGTCTAATGAAAATTATATAGCTGGGAGAGACGTCTGAGAGAACTGGCTGGAGTGGCCCCGGTAGTCGGAATTTTAGAGATGGGGTTGGATCTCTAATATTTCATGGAAAACAGAGTCATCAGTGTGGTGCAGACGTGAAGGAAGACCCTGCAGTCAGGGAGCTCATGTCCCCTGCATGTGGAGCCTGGGGCTGGAAACCCTCTAGTACTTGAGCTTCCAATGGCCAGAGTATTTCTGAGTATTCAAGGCCAGAAGCAGGTTGTGGATTGATCATATACCAACTACATATCAGAGATCAGTTTGAGGAAATCAAATGATGGGAATGGGCAGAGATATACAAATAGGGCCAGAACTGTACCTGAGCCTAAATCCTCAGGCAGCTTCATGAAAGTCTACCAGGGTCCAAGACCCAAAACTTGGGCTGAATGCTCTATCAAAATACTCTGCCTACTGGCTTTTAAAATTAGCAAGCGTGCAAATAGTACATGAGCAAGAAACCAAAATTATTTTACTCTATCTTCAAGTTCTTGCTGGGGAGAGAGAGACAGACAATTGCTGGGCAAGTTGTCTTACTAAGTCCACATGACCAAGAGTCCCTGAATTTAGTATGGAAGGTACAAAAGCATCACTCTGTCCCAGGTCCTGTCATAATTAACATGGACTGCCTAAGTGGTAGTGACAGGTGTGGACTCATGCTAACCGCTTGTCCAGCACCCAGCAGTTACCTGTGCAATGACCTCTGGGTCCATGGGCCGATGGTTATTGAAGCTTTTTGACCTTCCCGCTGTGGCAGTCTTCCGGATCTGTGGACTGTCCAAACGATTCTTCAGGGATGAGTGGCGACTGATGGAATTGAGGCTCCCATGCCCGCTGATCGAACACTTATCTGGCCCTTCCTTGGGGAGACTCTGGCTCATGATGGGCTGGGAGGATGGGCGGCAGCTAGCCCCCACCCCCGGGGAGGAGGAGTCAGTTAGGGAACTGCTCAGCCCATGGCTGTCACTCCGAAATGTTTTCCGGATGCTCCCAGATTCTGGACGCTTCCTTTGCCTTCAATCACAAACAGAAAGGGCAGGGTGATCAGGGAGCCCTGGCTCCAAGGAAGACAGTATGGATGAGGGGGCAGATGTTGGCACCCAGGGACTTCTGAAAGGAGAGGCACACAGAACCCCTTCTTGGTTCTGTCTTCTTTTGCCTTCTCCATGTGTCTGTCCCCTGTCAACCCCACCTGGGCAAAGGAAAATAGATACTTACTTGGTGGTTGTGGGCTTTGAGTTCTCAATATGAAAGCTGCTATCAGAAAAAAACTTCTGATTAAGGGAAAATTTTTGATGAGAGAAAGAATCATGGAAAGACCCAGTCCATTACCTGCTTTGAACTGAAACCTAAGGCCCCAAGTAGGCAATGTCTCACCATCACCAAGGAAGTGGTCAATAGCTGGGAAGAGGAGAGTTAATATTTCCAAATTTTAGCTTGTCTCTTGGTCCAACTACAGCAAGACTATAATCATTTTGGGCTGTGTTAAGAGGCTGCTGGTGCTTATTCTGCAGACGTGGGACAGATGTTTCAAGCGGCTTCAATGTTGCAGACTCAGGGCCCAGTTTGTGCATTTTCTTCGGGTGGAAAGACATCCACATGACTCCTAAGTCACCCAGTGTTGGGCTGAGCCCTCACTCTGGGCCAATTTGTTTCACACCACTAAGGCTCTTGAATGAACTAGCTTGGCAGAATCTTCTATGGGTGTTGCCTGATACTATATATTTTCATTTTGTCTTGGAATCAGATTTTAAGGGACCCAATCTAAGAAGCCATGAAGCTGCTGGTTCAGAGAGCAGATGGGCAGCTCTGATTCTGAATCTAAGGGAGACTGGAGCTGAAGTGAGATTGAGGGGGGAAAGAGGCAAGGTAGGACTCTACAGAGAAGAGAGTCTATGAGGCAAGGCTGGTGCTCTTAGCCAGTCCTGGTCCTGTTCATCGCTGAGGTTTTCTTCATCTTTGTGGACCTGGGGCCTAGCTGGGGACCTGGTACATAGCAGCTGCTCTATGAAATATCTGCCTGCTCGGCATTTCTAACCTTGTGAGTCAGCCATTCTCAAGTGAAAAAGGATATTCTCAGAGTCTTAGAAGGCCCTTCTGAAATAAGCCCACCTCTGCAAATTTTTTTTCTCTGACATCACTAACTCCAACTATAGAAATAATGGCTCTCTCCTTCCCCTACTCCTCAGAGCATCCACAGCACTGCTTTTTAGCTACGGCTCCATATGGTCTTTACCTTGCCAGACTGCAGCTCTGACACTGGGGATCATGTCTTATCTGTCTCTGAATAACCAGCACTCCTGCTTGGCACAATAGCGGATGCTTAATTAATGTGTGCAATTAAATCAAAATGCCACGCCCTAATAACTCCTTTCTGATTTTTTCTTTCCATTGGAGGATGGCTGACTCACAAGCCTAAATCTGCTGAACAGGCAGATTTACGGGAGTGACTGCAGCATGCTGTGTCCCCAGTCAGGGCCTGGGGACATAAAGATGAGGTGCCAGTTCCAGAGAGCTCAGTGTGGAACCAGCCAAGCTCCTTTGGGGTGCACAACAAGGGCACTTAAGTCAGCCCTGGGGAACTCAGGGGTGTCAGAAAGGCTTCCCCCATGAGGCCAATCTTTAGACTGAGTCTTGCAGAGAGAGGACGAGTTGACCTGGTGAGGGAGGATCAGTAGATGTGAAGGTGCAGCGGGGGAGAGAACCCAGGGCACCCAGGAAATGGAAGGAGCTTGGAAGGAGTGATAGGGCAGAGGCACAGACTCACTCTTAAGGGCCAGCCACGCTGGGGGCTGTCCCTCACACACCGACTGACTGGCTGGTGTCTGAGGAGGCCTGGTCAGGCCATGGTGACAGAGGCTTGTCCTCTAAGAATTTCATCACGAGATTCTGATACCACCAAGTAAGGAGTTCAAGGGAACCACCTTGACTTCCTACCAGATGTTCCTCTTTGTTTCTATCGTCCCTCTCTATAATTCTTTTGTAAAAATGACATCAAATGTAATATGATGATTTAAAAATATGTACCTAGGACTGTGGATGTAGTCGGTGGTAAAGCACTTGACCAGCACATGAGAGGCCCTAGGTTCAATCCTAGTCTTGCCAAAAAAATTTTTTTAAAGTATCTAACTAAATATCTGACTGCTTCTACCAACTCTGCCTTGGTTTCTGGCTTAATAATAAGCTTACAGCCTTAGGAGTATAGGCTTATAATTAACATAGACTTGTAAATAAGGAAAAAAATGTGATTAGCCCACAGTTACTTTTTACTAGCATGGCAGTATGCTGGAGGGAGGTATAAAATCCTCAATTTTTCACTGGCCTGAATTAAATTATAACTACACTGAGTAAGTGAGCTGAATAAACTACTTTATGAACTTGAGGGTGAAAGAAATGGAAAAGAGCCACGTGTCCCAACCACTCCCCCTGCTACCGTCTGGTTGGAAAAAAGCCAAGAGATCTGGCAACCTGGTGTAGTTTAAAAACAACAAGCATCTTTTATTCTCCTTCCAGTCTCAGTGTCCAGAGGCTATGGTTAACAGGTTTTCAAAGTGCAAATCATTTCATTCCTCCAAAGCCAGAGGGGAATAAAAACTGTACATCATCTCCAATCCATATTCATCAGGAGCGCCCTGGGGCTTGTCATCCTGCTGGCTCTGGGCCAAGTTTCAGGGTCTGGCAGAAAGAGGTCTGTAGGCTTTGGGACTTGTTGTCTGGCCCCTTGAGATGAGATTAGTTCTCCAATAACCTGAATGCCTCCAGGGGAGGCGGCAGGACGCAGGCGGGCGTGGAATCCCTCTAGACAGCCAGCTTGAGTGTGGGTGGAGTTAAAACTCCAGGATGTTGCTAATGGCACAATGAAAGCTGGGGTCAGAGGTAAGAGCCTGCTGGACAGAGGTGGGAATCTGCAAAGGGATTGCTAGGGAAGGCTAATACACAGGGCTGAAGCAACAGGGAAAAAATGGAACATTATTTCTCTTGGTGTGAAAGGGCAGAAGAAAAGGGCACTAGGGGTCACACAATGAATAAAGAGCTCAGGACAAAGCTTTCCTGGAGGCACAGTGCTCCTCTCTCCTCCAAAGGAGGGAATGCAGGACAGAGGGAGAAACAAGACACGTGATATCTAAGTAAGTCCACCTGGCCTAACAGTAGCCTGGTAGAAGACACACAAGACGTCGAATCTTCAGACAAACAAGGGTGAAGAAAGACATCAAACACTATTATTTGAGTAAGAACTGGAAAAGAGAAGGCACCTCTAAGAAATAGTAGAAAACCAAGTTGCATAAAGTGACCAAAGCTTTGGCCAAAGTTTTAGCCATAAGACTGCCAGGAAGGCCTGGGTAGACAGACACTGCGGGAACACACAGTAAGAACACCCTTCCACAGCATGACGGCAGCTAGCTGGAGACCTGGCCTGCCTCCAGGCCTGTGGAAGTCCCCACAGGCCTATCGCCTTGCAGCAGCAATGACGACATGACATGCAGTGTTAGGCTGTGGAGCTGGGAGCCCTGCGAGTAGCACGGGAATGGGGTGAGGTCAGGGTGAGGCTGGGTGGTGCGCGTTGTACAGGGGAGCAGAAAATGAAAAGCAGAGCTTACTTGTTGATGTTTGCAAGGTAAATATCGGCTACATGACCCCCACTGGGACAGCTGGCCCCCGCTCTGGCTGTCACCTTTTCTTCAGGTGGCTCAGAAATGACCTCAATTTCAGACTTGGGGCTGGACCTCTCCACGACACCGTCCTCGCTGGGGGAGAAGGGGCAGGCAGGCAGGGAAAAGGGAAAACAACAACAACACAAAAAGCAGTGTTAAATCGGCAAGATGGCCCCCCCAACACACACGCGACCCCACATGGCTCTGAGGCAGGAAACCTTTGGAGGGACAGGGTCGTTTAAATAAAAATAAATAATCCGCTGAGTTCGTGGGATCCTCAGCTCCTCAGGAGAGCTTGGCTAGGGGACACCTGGCTTCGAGGCATCTGCCTTCTACCCCATGCTGCTTTCCTGGGGTGGTCGTGCTGGGGGCCACCCCCTGAAGGAGGCAGAAGTCCACGTTGTGGTTTATCTGCTGAGGTCCCGAGCACTGCCGGGTAAGGACAGTCAGCTCTGCGGTGGCTCTGGAGATGCCGGCGTTGAGGCAGGACACGGCCACGTGGCCACACTTTGTCGCAGCACATCTAGCCTCACTTAGAGCGTCCAAGCCGGTCCCAGGTCTCTCCACTGCTCTCCTGGCCCCTCTGGCTACTGATGACAAAGAAAGCCCCTTCTCCCCCACAATTCATCTTCTCTCCATCCTGTAGTGAAGTCATAATGCTAAATTTGGGAGGGTCCTGTCCACGCACAGATGGCCACCAGGTTTGCGATGTTATCAACACAGGGAGGATTTCCCCGCAGAACGAGCCAGGGAGAGGCTGGGAGGGTGCAGACTCACTCAGGATATCAACCTTTAAAAAATAATATTAAGGGAAGGACTAAAAACAGTGACAGTATCGTATCTGAGGGAATCTAATGGGGGCAGAGGCAGGGCAAGGGACAAGAAGGCAGGCTTGGGTGGGCCACAGGGGATACTACTTCCTGCCCAGGAGATACTGCTTCAAAGAGCAGGAATATAGCCATCCAACGAGGGACTGTGGTTTTCTGACATCCTTTTCCTGTTTGCCCCATCTTTCCCCCAGTCACCCTCATCCAGGTTAAGTGAACTAGGTCACTTCCACAAAGCTGCTTAAGCCAGATTTTTCCTAGAAAATAACTCCTTATTTTCTAGCTATTGGTGAAAAGGTGCTATCAATACAGCAGGTGGGGTGCATATATTTCCTTAAAAGGACAGAGAAGTAAAAATGTTTCCCCAAACTGATCTTTCCAAAAAGGAAATGTATGTGGTCAAATAAAAAGTCGACATTATCATTCATCAGGTATAAACATGGATGAGCACTGTTGGCAGGTCTCTAAAACAAATGGATCAGGGGGTGACTTAAAAGGGAAACAAAAAGTGGAGAGATTTAAAAAAATTCTCCATGGAGTTGTGGCGGGACCCCCTTCAGGGAACTGTAAACCTTGAAACTGCATTGGCGCCCCTGGGGTTGCTCTCCCTCATACTCCCATGGCTCTGGAATTGACGTCTCATTCCCACAGTGCTGCCCAGGACCAGCCCAAGGTGCCAGGGCCCTACGTACGTGTCTTGGACAACGATGTACTGATGGGGGATGAGTCCGTCGATGCCGTTGTGCCGGCCTTCCCACCAGTCATCAGAAGCCCGCTGGTAAAGCAGCAGGGATGCCCCCTTCTTGAAGGACAGTTCTCGGGCTGTCCGGCCCACATAGTCAAACTTAGCAATGGCCTCGATGGGCTCACACTCTGGGAGGGCAGAAAAGAAGGAAACACATTATTACTGGGACCTACAGATTCAGGAAACTGGGTGGAAAAGCCCAAGCAATTGGACTTACAGTGGTGGGAGAACCCTGTGTGAAAAATAAGCCACGGTGATCTATGAAGCATGTGACTCCCATGCACCCTGCGTGGTCACTCTGAAAGCCCTGGTGTCCTCTTCCCTGCCTTCACTCCTGCTGTCCCTTCCACCTGGAATCCCCTTCTCTCTGCCTGATGAAACACATCAAGACACTGCCTTCTCTGGCAACTCCTCTGGTGTAAACAGCTCTTTGTGTTGAATCCTCCTGTTGTCAACTTGCATTGGTGGGGTGCGGTGGCACATGACTGTAATCTCAGAGGCTGAGGCCCTAAGCAACTCAGTAGACCCCGTCTCTAAATAAAATATAAAAAAGGACTGGGGACCTGGCTTAGTGGTTAAAAGCCTCTAGGTTCAATCCCTAGTACAAAACCAAACAAAAAACCCCTAAAACTTGTACTGTATTTTTAAGACTTACTTATTTTCTGATTATATAATAACTCCAATAATTGTAGAAAAGGTATAATACTACATTTTAAGTAATTTGTTCATGTTATCCATCATCCCCAGTAGAACATGAGCTTTTTGTCTTTATAAAGAAAAAATACTTGCCCAATCAACTTTCCAAGGAGCAGAACATGGGAATGCATTTTGTGAAAAATATACATGAAAGTAATTTGAAAAATTAAAAGGGGTCTATGAATGCAATGTGTTTTTACTATTGTGTAGGGCTTCTGTCTCTTTATCTGTGAAATGGGATAATAGTGCCTTTTTTGTGAAGTTGTTAGGAGGAGCCAATTAAGTACCATTTGTACTAGTGCTCAGAGCGGTGCCCAGCACTGTGTATGAGTGTGTTAGACATTGTTATCATTATCTGTATCTGTTCTAGGCTGCAGGTAGAGATTAGATAATGGAGAGAAGCTTCCAGAAACCTAGAACCTGAGTAGCAGATACTCTGGGTAGTAGAGAGAAAGGCTGCTTTAAAACAAGAGCATGCCTTGCTGGGGATGTGACTCAGTGGTAAAGTGTTTGCTTGACATGCATGAGACCCTGAGTTCAAATCCCCAAGCTCACACACACACACACACACACACACACACACACACAAAACAAGAGCAGCTGGGCACAGTGGCTCAAGCCTATAATCCCAGCACTTTGGGAGGCTGAGACAGGAGAATCGCAAGTTCAAAGCCAGCTTCCACAACGGCAAGGTGCTAAGCAACTCAGTGAGACCCTGTCTCTATATAAAACACAAAATAGGGCTGGGGATGTGGCTCAGTGGTCGAGTGCCCCTGAGTTCAATCCCTGGTACCAAAAAAAAAAAAAAACCAAAAACCAAAAAAAAAAAAAAACAAACAAACAAGAGCATGTCTAGATGAGCCCTGGCTAGGAAGTCTGCAGGGGTGGGGTGGAGTGTGTGTGGGGGTGCGCCAGAGATTTCCCCACAGCAGGCTGACCAGAGAAGGCCCATCAAGCACCCCAATCTCAGTTCTCTAAAGCCTCGTATGTCACTTGACCCCTCTGACCTCTGTTCTCTCGACTATAAAACTGTGGCACTTTCTGTTTCACGAGGGATCAAGGGATAGCATCTCTTGAGCCTCCAAGAGTACAGGCTCAAGGTAGCTTGAGCCCAGTGCTAAATCCCTAGTTCATCCATTCCCCTCAGAATGTAGCAAATGATCACACTACTCTTTCTCACATCCAGGTCTAAATAAGTGGTCCTAATTTTCTTCTCCTTTAAAAGCTGGCCCAGGATCGCAGAATTCCAGCAAGGCAGAGGAAAGGCAAAGCTCTGCAGACTCTGCCATTTCATTCTTGTGCCCAGAAAATTCTGAGGCCCCTTGTCAGCTGCTGAGACTTCCAAGAGCCCAAGAGATCCAGAAATGGAGGTGCAGAACTGTTGGAAGCAGGGAAAATGTGCTGGCTGGACAGGCCCTAATAAATCATGGGCATGGCCGAGGGGCTGGCGGATGACAGCTGAGCATTCCACTCCTGGATGCGCGGCATCCACTGGGTTGCTCAGTGCTTGCATGTCTGTGCTCTGGACAGGGTCAGTTTTTCCAGTCGTCAGGCTGTAAGCGTGTGGTTTCTCCTCATTCCCACTCCCCTCTGGCTCGCTCCGCTTGGCTCTTGGCATCTAGCTTCTCTATTCCCCAGGCTCGCTGCTTTTCAAATGAGATTTCACTTTGGTCTCCAGCTACCTGGCAGGAGTCTGGGCTGTGATAAGGGACTAGGACTCGGGCTAGACAAGGAACTGGGAGGCTGAAGGGCTACCAGAAGGTCTCGTTTCTCACCTGTGCTCAAATACAGAGGCCATTCTATTTGAGGATGTCCCTCTAAGGAAGGAAGATATGAGAGACAGGAAAGCAGTCGGGGGACTGCTAGGCAGGAAGTTTCATCAGGAGCACAGGACACATAACCACTCCCTGCTTTACCCCTGGTAGCCCCCGTGACCAGTAAGCTCGGCTCCATACCGTCATCACTTGTGTGGTGTTCTGCGGTCACATCCTGGGTTGAGTCTTCAGCAGAGGTAGTCTCTCCATGAGGGCTATCACTGCAACAGAAGTGACAGTAACCGGGATGTCAGCGTTTGCTTACAAAATTCTCATCCCCTTTATACAGCCGCCTTGGAGCAAGGGGCTCATATGCTATAAATATACCCAGAAGACAAATGCTCAGGATGAAACAGACACCTTGAGGTTCTCTGCTCCAGCTCCTGCTACAAAAACCTCTTGAGACTATTTGAGATGTAGACTATCTCCAGACAAATAGTAGCTCTTTTGAAGTTACCAAATAAATTCTCTAGAAAATGCAGAACTGCTCAACTTCTCAAGGAGTTGACTATTTACATGAATTTGTTCCTGGTTTTGAAGGAGGGAACAACCTGGTGGAAAGGAAGTACTTGACTTTATCATCGAATATATCTGGATCCCAAAATCAGCTCTGACACTTAATAGCAGTGTGACCCTGGGCAAGTACTTCATCTCTTTAAGTCACAGTTGGCTTATCCATACACTGAAGAAAAATGATCTGTCCACCTTGGAGTTGGGTGAGGAGTCAGTGATATAATCTAGTGAAGCATTTGGCACAGAGGGTATGTAACACTTCCTTTCCTTCTCCTTTTGCTTGATGTCCCTAGGTTGCTTTGTGGTTTAGCCTGTGTCATGGTGAAAAAGTGGGAGGTGAGTCATAGGCGTGGGTGGAAAACAAGAGCAGAGGAAGAGGAATCTGCTGCACATTAAATTCTGAGTGATGACAGGGGATGAAGTCGCGTCAAGATCTTGAAAAGAATTCATGTTCCCTAAAACCATGCAGGGTAGAGAATTGTAACTTCTCCTGATCTCCTGGCTTAGGGACTTCAGAGCAGATAGAAGAACTTATTTCTTGAAAAGTAGAGAAAAACTCTGTTAGTGTCTGAGGTTTTCTCCTCCAGCAGTAGGAGGTAACAAGAGAGCCTTTCTAGGCAAAACTATGGAAGCCCCAACCCCATAGTCTGGCCACACAGTCTCCACCTCTGGCTCTGCAGACTCTCCTTTCCTATGGCACAAGTCCTATGCTCCTAGGAAGTTTCTCAAAGACTTTAGGTGACCAGTTCAGTACACTTCCAGTGGAATAAGTCAGTTCCAAGAAGGTTTCTCAACTCTACAGGACATTCTGGGAGAATACCAATAGGGATTCCTCTCTGTCAAAAAAGACAGACACAAATTCCGTACCCTTTCTTTGCTTAAAAACCTTCTGATGAGTTTGGTGACATCCTGGAAAACCTAGGTAGCGATTGTGGTCAGGGAGGCAGGCATACACAGGCAAAGGCAAATCCTTCCCCAAGATGAAGGTTCATTTACATGGTCATTCACTAAGGAAACAGTTCTTGAATTTCAGGGAGCCCTGGAGGGCTTGTTAAAAAACAGTCTGAGGGGCTGGGATTATAGCTCAGTGGTAGAGTGCTTGCCTCACATGCGGGAGGCCCTGGGTTCAATCCTCAGCACCACATACAAAGAAATAAAATAAAGACATTGTGTCCATCTACAACTAAAAAAAATATTTAAAAACAACAACAACAAAAAAAAGCAGTCTGAACCAGGCACGGTGGCTCAAGCCTGTAATCCCAGCACTTTGGGAGGCTGAGACGGGAGAATTGCGAGTTCAAAGCCAGCCTCAGCAACAGCGAAGCGCTAAGCAACTCAGTGAGACCCTATCTCTACATAAAACACAAAACAGGGCTGGGGATGTGGCTCAGTGGTGGAGTGCCCCTGAGTTCAATCTCCAGTACCAAAAAAAAGTCTGTCCCACCCCCAGAGTTTCTGCATCACCAGGTCTGGCTGACACTGGACACTGCATTTTTCTTTCTTTCTTTTTTTTTTTCCTTGTCTGCAATTGAATCAGGGATGCTCTACCACTAAGCTACATCCAGCCATTTCTATTTTTTATTTCAGACAAGGTCTAAGTAATCCAGGCTGGACTTGAACTTGTGATCCTCAGGCGTCCAGAATGCTCCCTTACCCCTAACAACACCCACCTCCCACCCCCTGGGCCACGCAGGTCTCCCAGTACTGGAGGTCCCCAGAAAAAAATCACCATGTGCTAGCAGGTAGTCCTAGAGAACCCAGGCTCCAGTTTCAGAATTGGGAAGTACACTGAAATGGGTTTGCTCCTCATGCCCACAGCTGTGGGGGGCAAGTGGCCTGGTGTCTTCTTCCTTGTGGTTCTGATCTCCTGGCCATTCTGTAGGGTTCTTGGGCCTTACCTCCTATATCATCTTAGCTCACTTTGCCAGCACTTTTCTCTCTTCCCAAAGAAGAGAGAAGAGAGGCTGGGAGCTTCCACGTAGGTGTGAGTCTAGTGGCCGGATGGTCCCTCATTGCAAGGTCCCAGAATCCTGCTCCTTGTTGCCTCTGGTCAGAGGCCTCCTATTTGGATTATGATGTCAGGTAATGTTCCCTGACTAAACTTATAGTGTTTCTAGAGGCTTTTAATAAATATCAGACACATACCAAGTGGAAGGGGCTGAGAAGAAAACTGTAGGAAAAGTGCCTACCTGTGAGCACATCTTTCTGGGCTCTGCTGCCCTGGTTGGGGACTGAGGTGGAAGTAGGGGTTCTGTTCCCTAGGCATGGGTCCAGAGGCTATGGTGGTTTGATATTTGATTAATTATTATTATTGTTATTATTTGTGGTGCTGGGGGTTGAACTCAGGGCCTCACATCTGCTAGGCAAGCACTCCACCACTGAGCTACACCCCCAGCCCAAGTGGTTTGATATTTGAGAAGTGAGGGCAGATGTTCTGCCTGACTTTTGAAGGCAGGTAAAGCAAGAACTGCAACACACCATTCCACAGCTGCTCACTACTCATACAAAGGGGAATATCAACTTTTCAAGTTACATGCATAAGGACAGCTCCCTGGAGCTCACCATCCAGTAGCCTGAGACCTGAACTGACCATCTTCCCCATTCACCATAAATCATCTCTCAGCGACAGAAAGCTTTCTCCCCAGTGGGCTGTCTGAGGGCCCTCCAGCTCAGATTCAGACTTGGGGACTGCAGTACAGCAGAGAAGAGTGAACTCAGGGATGTTACTACACTAGGATGCTCACAGAGGCACAGATGTCAATTTCTTTACTGCTTGGGCAGGAGTCTGTCCTGTGGGGGTCAGGGAGAAGTGTGGACCAACTGGCCTCTAATTAAGTAAATAGCCTCCCTTGTCCTCCCCTACCCCAGTCAATAGCAACAGGGCTGGTCAATTGGTTCCAGATGTTGCATTCAGATGGGAATCTGATTGGAGTTGGCTTGTGCTTTCAGCTCAGGTTGAAACATTATTTAGGTGAAAAAGGGAGAGGGAGAAGAGGGAGGTAAGGGATGTTAGGGATTAAAAGAGAGAGGCAGTTGTCTTTGATGGAAAATGACACTGAAATGGTATCATGGGTGGGGAGGGGGTGCTACATGGGGTAATGGATGGTCACTATGAGAAAAGAGATCAGGATTAAATCCCCATCACCAGAGTAGCCTGTTAATATTCACACTGCCCTCTCTGGGTTGCAGTGACTTCATTTCTGACATAGGAATACGATTCCATTTTTTGGAAATGATTCATTATTTTTCTAATGGAGGGGTCTAGCAAAAATGTACTCTAGGGATTTCTTTTAGATCTCTGTTCTCATGCTAGGTCATAAAAAAAACCTTGCCCTACAGAATTTAATCCTGCTTCAGGGTGGGACATTGCTTAACCTGCTGAAAGTGGAGCTTACTCTTCTTTCTTTTCACAAGTTTCTGAATTCATTCTGAAGTGTCATCTTACAAAGGCACAGTCGGGAAATCATGCCTTGTATCTAAACCTTTCTCAGTAAGAATGGGATTCTCTGGACTCAAGACTGTTTTCCTCAACACGTAGCATAGAGTGGAAGTTTGAGGGACATTACTGACTAATGAGCAGCAGTTCTATACACAGTATTACTATCAATATTGTAGCAGTGGTATTACTATTACTGTTGTTGTCATTATCTTTCAGAATGGTCCCTTATTACTCTGAATTCATAAAAAAGGATCTGGCATGAAGTGGCACTTACTCCATAGGTGGGGCTGAGGTGAGAGGACTGCTAGAAATATCCCCAGACCCTGGCAGCCTCAAAAGCCTAGGACGAAAGGCTGGAGGACCTAGGGGTTTCCTTTTTCCTTTCACTTGGCCATCTGGCCCCCGTGCCAGGTTCATCAGTGACTCCCACCCTCCTCCAGCCCTAAGCCCCCTACCAGTAATCCTCCATGCTTCCTCCTCTGCTGTAGACAGGGCCCTCCAGCTCCCTGGGGTTTGGGAAGATGTTCTCATGCTGGATGATGATGGTTTTGATTAGCTCATTCACGTGGGCTTGGCAGGACACTTGGTCGTGGCCCTCCGGCACTGACATCAGCGAGGGCCCGAAGCAGATGGCGAGGTTGTAGGGGTCCATCATGTTCTCTTCACTGAACTGTGATAAACTGGAGGAGAAGGGAAAGGAGGCAAGCTGGAAAGCTCTCGCATGAATGCCCAGAAGACACGATCATAGAGGCACTGCCAAGGGCAAAGGCAGAAGGTCCACAAATTGCCACCTGCCTTTCTGGGCACCAGAGGCCTTCTAGAAATCAGCTGGAGAGGAGGGTGACCACTGGATGGTCATTCAGGAGCCAAAGAGAGGTAAGGTGGAGGTTCTTACTTGGAAGTCTGACCCTTCGTTTCTCTCCAGCTCACCATTCAAATCTTCCTTACCACTCCACCCTCTCCCCTACCTCTGACCTTGAGAATCTGCCTTGAGAACATGTCATTCCGCAGAGCTGAATATGATTCCCACAGACCAGCCCGCTAAGCTGCCAAATCAGATGGAGAACCTCAGCTTGCCCTGGTAATGATATGGTCAGGAGACTTAAGCATTGTGCACAGTGCACCTTATTATACAGCAAAATGATCACATTACTAGGGCCTTTCTAGTCTCTAGTCTTGTTAAAAACAAATAGCCAACTGATTAGCTTTTGTATCCCAGCAAGACATTAAATTTATTTTTAGAACAGCTAATGGAATTTTTTTAAATTTTCATAATATCTTCTTATACTATTAATTCATGATTTACTCTGGAAAAGGTCAGCACATTGTTCACATTTTGCTCGGGCTTCCTCTGGATGCAGCCTGACTTTGTTACTGGGTATTTCTTTATTCTGGGAACACCCCCTTCTCAGTCAGCAGCTGCTCCAGCTACACCTCCAACCCTGGCCAAGGATCTAAGGCCTTCAATCAGTCGCTGCACCTGATGAGTCTCCAGTGTTCCTTGCTGTCCAGGAACAGAGGGCTGGAATCCCCTGAAGAGCTATGAGCTCTGCTCAGGGGCAAAGGTCTCCCTTATGAGCCTGAGCAGAAAGTTCCCAGCACCTCATTCTGACAGATTCTGAGAAACCAAAGCCCTTTAATGCTGAGCTGCAAGCCCAAGATTTGGCTGTCTTCATCTGAGCAGCTGCCCTTTTGAACTAAGCAGAGTTTATTTCTAATGTGTCCCACATCCAGACTCCCATTACAAAGCTGATGTCCCTCTAACCCAATGGTTCTCTCTTCTTGAGATTCTGACATGTGGCCCCTCCCCCTTCGAGAGTCATTGCAGGACCTAAGATGTGGCACAATGGGTGTGAGCAACTGTCATGGGAAGGACCTAGAATCAAATGAAAGAGAGGCCAGTGATGGGGGTTATAATCTCGGTGGATAGCCAGGAGTGGTGACGCATGTCTGCAGTCCCAGCTGGGGAGGCTGGGGCGAGAGGATTGTAAGATCAAGGTCAGCCTAGATAACTTAGTGAAACCTCATTTCAAAAAAATAAATTTTTAAAAAGGGAAGGCTGGGGATGTAGCTTAGTGGTGCAGCACCCTGGGTTTAATCCCCAGTACCAATAAACAAACACCCCCTCAAACAAACAAACACCCCTAAAACCTCAGGGGATGAATTGATTCATAGGAGTTCTTCCCCGTGTGTATGTGTTGTACTAGAAATTAAACCCAGGGCCCTTGCTCACGTAAGGCAAGTGCTCTACACCGCGCTATACTTCCTCTGCTCTTTGTAAATTGTTCTTTTGAGACAGGATCTAACTAAATTACCCAGGCTGGCCTTGAAATTTGGCCTCCTGGCTCAGCCTCCCAAGCAGCTGGGATTACAGGCAATGAACCCCTGTGCCTGACTTTCACAGAGGTTCTCAAATATTTAATTTTATAATCCTTCCCTGGATCTTGAGTTAAAAGGAAGCAGGGATTTAGTAAGTTTGTAAGCGTAACTTTGGTCAAATTAAAACCAGAGAGACAGGACAGATAATTACCCTGGTAACCTCAGTAGGAAGGACTGAAGCAGGAGGTAACACAGGCTCATACTGAAACTAACACTAGGCTGGCAAGATAGGGGGCTTAAGCAAGGCCTTGTCTCTGTAGTGTGATATGACAGTATTTTAGTAACATGAAAGAAAACCACGTTTCTGGGAAGCCTGGTGGTCAGAGGGAAGCAAACTCTACCTCTGTGAAAGATGAGGAATGTAGATAGGCCACTTAAGGAGAGGACTATTCATTTTGTAGGTGGGTACAATGACCAGAGGCTTGCGGAGGATACATCATCATGGACTGTGGTCTCATGAATCTAGGCCCGTTTTATGACTGACATTAAAAAACAGACCAAGATCTCCTTCTCTTTTCCAATCCACTGTGGGAACATCCAAGTTAATGGCTAAAGTAGTGGGTCTTAACTATTTGGGGGACACAGATGTCTTCAAGCATTTGACAATACAGCCAGGCATGATGGTACATGCCTATAATCCCAGCTACTTGGGAAGCCGAGGTAGGAGGATCGCTGAGCTCTGGAGTTTGGGGCCAGTTTGGGCAACATAGCAAGATTTGATCTCAATCAGTCCAAAAAACAAAACAAAACAAAACAACCCACAGTAGATGAAAACTAGGATTCTCCAGCAAAATCCATGTATGTGCATATATAAGTATACACAATTTTGTGACACATGTCATAGTGTTAATAATCTTTGAAGACCCTGAGGGCTGGTAGCCAGTATAAAATCTAAAACACCAGCTAGGTATGGTGGTCATGCCTGTAATCCCAGTGGTTTGGGAGGATTAGGCAGGAGGATTTTGAATTCAAAGCCAGCCTCAGCAACTTAGTGAGGCCCTAAGCAACTTAGTGAAACCCTGTCTCTAAATAAAAATAAGTAAGGGCTGGGGATGTGGCTCAGTGGTTAAGCACCCTTGGATTCAATCCTGGTACAAAAAATAAAACAAAAAATCTTAAACACCAAACACAGGATTTTTATTCTTAAAGAAATATCTAAGATAGCCGGGCGCGGTGGCGCAAGCCTGTAATCCCAGCACTTAGGGAGGCTGAGACAGAAGAATGGCGAGTTCAAAGCCAGCCTCAGCAATGGCGAGGCGCTAAGCAACTCAGTGAGACCCTGTCTCTACATAAAACACAAAATAGGGTTGGGGATGTGGCTCAGTGGTCAAGTGTCCCTGAGTTCAATCTGCAGTACCAAAAAAAAAAAAAGAAAGAAATATCTAAGATGAATAACACTGGTAACAACTTCCTGCTTTAACATCGTGTATTTCTTTTTTGTTGTTGACTTACAGCTATGCCATCTCCTGTAAGCATTCTACTGTTCCTACAGTTTGAGTCTATGACATGAGTGAATTCACCTAGTTGATTTGAACTCATCCTCTGCTATGCATCTTAAAAAGGTATGGCACTGTGGTTAGGAACCAAGACTTTTGTTGGGAGGAGACAATTGGGATTGCCACAGAAACTTGTTTTTCATTATGTACTTTTCTGGATTTTTCACTTTGATATGTGCATTTGTCTGATTGGAATGAAAAGAAAAAATAAAACATTCCGAGAATTTTAGAGTAAAACAGGCCTGATTTTTAAGTCTTGGCTCCATTGCTTCCCACTAGTTCCCTAAATTGGTTCTCGTTCCCTAGTTTTTGTTTTTGTTTTTTTGGTACTGGAGATTAAACTTAGGGGCACTCGACCACTGAGCCACATCCCCAGCCCTATTTTGTGTTTTATGTAGAGACAGAGTCTCACTGAGTTGCTTAGCGCCTTGCCATTGCTGAGGCTGGCTTTGAACTCGCCATTCTCCTGTCTCAGCCTCCCTAAGTGCTGGGATTACAGGCTTGCACCACTGCGCCCGGCTTGTTCCCTAGTTTCTTTATTGTACAATGAGGGAAATTATCTGCCTCCTTTAAGGAGTTGTTGGGGGAGATGAAACAATAAGACAATATATGCAAAGCACTTAGCACGTGCCTAGCACACACGTCATGTTTGACAAATATTTTCTAATATTTTATAATATTCCAGTTGCTTTTTGATGCAGTACAGGGATCGGAAGAGAGAGGTGCACCCATTTGTCAGTCATTGATTTACAAGACTCTACCTATTTTTGTTCCCCAACAGGCATTATCTAATAAGCAGAGGACTCTAGATCCCCAAATGAAAACTTTAAATCCTCAGAGGGAGCATTAAGCTTTGGACAGAGGTTTGGTTTTGTTTTGTTTTGTTTTTTTAACTTGTTGCAGTGCTGGGGACAGAACTCAGGGTCCGGTGCATGGAAGGTGAGCACTCTACCACTGAACCACAAACCCAGCCCTGATTTTAAGTTTGAAAGGCATGAGGAGATGCTGTGTTATTGACCACAACCCCAGGCAAAATGTGGAGCTGTGAAACCCTTGGGCCTTTAAAAGCTTTCACAGGTGGAGACTCACAACTCCCCTCTCTACAGCTATGATTTACCAGCCTTCCTCTGACTCCCCAAGGACTCTCTAGAAGACAAGAAAGGAAGTTAATTCCAGCAGACTGGTGGCCTTCCAGAGACACTTCCTCACTCCCTATAGCCATCTTCTGTGCTCCCCGCATCTGTCACCTGGCTTGCCTCTGTCCCTTGTCTTCTGCCTGCCTTCCTACGCAGTAAATTCCATCCTCTCTCAACTTCTCAAGAGGACTCTTGAAGCCACTGTCCTTGCTCTTTCCTTCATCATCAGTTTTCTTCTCTACTGGATCATTCCCACAAGCATGCCAACATGAAGTAAGTACATCTTTTAAAAAAAAAAAATTTTTTTTTGGTACTGGGGTTGAACTCAGAGGCACTCAACCACTAAGCCATATCCCCAGCCCTATTTTGAGTTTTATGTAGAGACAGGGTCTCACTGAGTTGCTTAGCCTCACCATTGCTGAGGGTGGCTTTGAACTTGCGATTCTCCTGCCTCAGCCTCCCAAAGTGCTGGGATTACAGGCATGTACCACCGTGCCCAGCTAAAAATTCTTTTCTTAACCCTACATCCATACCAGGTTACTGTCTCATTTCTCTGCTCCTCTTTATGATAAAGTTCTTTCAGAGTTGTCTGTGCCAGCTGTCTCTGATTCTTTGATTTCTTTTCCTTCTGTCAGGGACTGAATTGTGTTCCCCCCAAATTCTTATGTTGGAGCCCTGATGTGACTGTATTTGGAGAGGGGGCATTTAAGTAAAATTAAATGAGGTCATGGGGGGTGTGTCCCTACTTGATAGAATCAGTGTCCTTATAGGAAGAAGAGACACCAGAGTTCTCTCTGAGCATGCACAGAAGAAAGAAAGATCATGTGAGGACTTAGTGAGAAAGTGGCTGTCTCCAAGCCACGGACAGAGGCCTCACCTGAAGCCAACCCCACTGGCACCTTGAGTTTGGATTTCCAGCCCCTAGTACTGTGGGAAAATCAATTTCTGTTGTTCAAGCCACTAGTAAGTAGGATTTTATTACAGCAAGTTGAGCAAATAAATTCCCTTCCCTCTCCTTCTCTACTCCCTTTACTGTAGTAAAATACACGTAACATAAAATTTAGCATTTTAATCTTTTTTTTTTTTTTTTTAAATATTTTCTTAGTTGTAGATGGACACAATGTCTTTATTTTATTGCTTTGTATGTATGTGGTGCTGAGAATCGAACCCAGGGCCTCACGCATGCGAGGCAAGCGCTCTACCGCTGAGCTACAATCCCAGCCCCGCATTTTAATCATTTTAAAGCATACAACTCAATGGCATTTTATGTATTCACAGCATGTACATCCATTACCACTGTCTAGCTCCAGAACACTGTCATTGCCTCAAAAAGAAACCTTGGAGCCGGGTGCGGTGGCACACGCCTGTAATCCCAGCACTTTGGGAGGCTGAGGCAGGAGAATCGCGAGTTCAAAGCCAGCCTCAGCAACAGGGAGGCTCTAAGCAACTCAGGGAGACCCTGTCTCTACATAAAACACAAAATACGGCTGGGGATGTGGCTCAGTGGTTGAGTACCTGAGTTCAACCCCCAGTATCCCCACAAAAATAGAAACCTTGGGCTAGGATTGTGGCTCAGTGGTAGAGCGCTTGCCTCACATGTGTGAGGCACTGGGTTTGATCCTCAGCACCACCTAAAAATACATACATAAAATAAAGATACCGTGTCCATCTATAACAACAACAACAACAAAAAATTAAAAACAAAACAAAACAAAGAAACCTCTTGTATCTACTAGGCAGTCACTTTGTCCAATCCTCCTTCCCTAGTCCCTAGCTATTACAAATCTACTTTGTATCTCTATGGATTTGCCTATTTTGGACATTTCATATAAGGGAAGTCATATAAAATGTAGCTTCTTCTGTCTGACTTCTATCACTCAGCATAGTATTTTCAAGGTTCATCCATGCTGCAGTACTTCATTCCTTTTCAGGGCTGAATGTTATCATGCTGTGTGGGTAGAACACATTTCATGAGCTTGGAAGTCAATTCTTCCCAAGTCACCTTCAGGTGAGACCACTTCCCTGCCCTAACACCTTCACTACAACTTCATGTAACCATGGGCTAGAGGCCCCAGCTAAACTGTACCTGGACTGCCAACCCACAGAATCTGTGAGATATTAGTTTATTTGCTTCTTGAGATTGATATACATACAATCCAAGAACAAACCATACCCATAGATAAAGTGTGCACATACCCAGGACCCATACTGTAAAGGAGAGTCCTTGAAGTGTGGGCCCAAGCAGTCTCCATCAAGAACTACCTATCAACAATTGCTACACCTATTGGTAAATCACACTTATTAGCTGTCATCTTCCCGTGGAGGTGGAGGTGGTCTTCTTTATCACCCTATGTCCTGAAATTCTATTCATTATTTAGGAAACAATGATTATTTTAATGCTGTATCTTTTCAATGTGACACTCTGATAAACAAATCAATCTTTTTAAAATCAAATAAACAGCAAAACAAAGCAAAAATAATAATCTGAATTGGTACAATTGCCATGTTTTCTTCAGCAATGGAGACCATCTCCAGCTCTGCATGATGCTTACTCTATCGTTTCTCCTCCCCTGCCCAGAAAGAAAATATGTAGAAGAGAATGAGGCAATTGTACTTTTGTCCACAGTCACCCCCGGCCCTCCTTGTTCCTCCCACACCCCATTTGGTCACCACTGTCATGATTTTTGCTCATGCTGGGCTCATGTTGAGGGCAGGTATTGGTCAACGAGGGGAGACAATGATTGGTAGCCCTGAGGGGACTGACTAACTCAAGAGTTATTAGCAGAGTTTCCAGGTCACATGTGAACACACAGTGTGTCTTAGAGTTTTAACTTAAAGGCAGTTTGGGTGCTGAGTCAAAGGCCTGGCCATTGAATGGAGCAGACAGATTCGTGGAGGAGGCAGGCTATGGAACCAGGACCTCTGTAGCTCTGCAAGGCCAGCAGTGGGCCTACATGATGGTGTGGGCACCTCAGGCAAGGCCCACTAACTCAGATAACTATAGGGCCAGGCTGACCTTGAATTTGTAAGCAAGCCCAAGCTTGTGAAATGGCCTCAAAGCTGTTTTCTTTTAACCAGAAATCAACCATGTTACAAATACTTCATTTTCACAAAGAAATATGTGCCCCAAATACCCTAACCCTTTGATTTACTAGGTGTCTTCCCTATTTTGATTAATTAATGGATCAATAGTTTCCATTATGTGAAAACTCACCAAGTCAGAATGATGATAAATGACAAGTGAAGCCAGCCTTAGGACTAAGGAGAAATGAGGAGGGCTGGGGATCATAGTGAACTGGGGAGTGTCTGCCCCTCTAGAGGGCAGCCCTGACTCCATAGGGAATTGTTACCACAAGAATGTGGGTTCAGCTGGGCGTGGTGGTGCACACCTGTAATCGCTTGTATAGGAGGATCACGAGTTTAAAGCCAGCCTCAGCAGAAGTGAGGTGCTAAGCAACTCAGTGAGACCTTGTCTCTAAATAAAATACACAGTAGGGCTGGGGATGTGGTTCAGTAGTAGAGTGCCCCTGAGTTCAATCCCGGATATCCCCCCAAAAAGAATGTGGGTTCAGTATTGCCAAATCTAATCACTTTCCAAAAAAATTAGGAATGACTTTTTTCTTTTTGGTACTGGGGATCGAACTCAGAGCCACATCCCCAGCCCTAGTTTGTGTTTTATGCAGAGACAGGGTCTCACTGAGTTGCTTAGTGCCTCGCCATTGCTGAGGCTGGCTTTGAACTCATGATTCTCCTGTCTCAGCCTCCCAAAGTGCTGGGATTGCAGGCATGTGCCACCGCGCCCGGCTAGGAATCGACATTTTTAAAAAGTGAAATCCCCAAATAGTTAAATGTTGTGTTAAAGTTTTCAAGACACAGTAGACCTGCAGGAAGCACAGCTGGGTACCTTATCTGGCCCTCAGGTTGCCCAGTTACAACCTTTGTTCTGGGCTGTAGAGGGAGAGGTGGCGGTGAAAGCAAAGTGAAGCACTGCGTGTTCCCACTGGCCACCTTGACTAGCACTGGGACGCAGGGCTTGCCCTTGGTAAGGATACATGTTTGGACAAGAAGAAATGCCCCATCCAAGCCCAAGGCCTTTCTGGTTCTCAGACCTTCCTTTAGCTACTCTCATTTCCTAGGTGACCAGCTAACTGCTGCCAATATGTGGGTGCCTCTCATAAAGATGCCTCCACCCCAGGTTTCTCTCAGAGCATCAATTCCTATGTTCAAATGCTTAGAATCTCCACTTGAATGTCCAGCAACTACTTCAAATTACCCTGTCCACCTTGACACTTTGTCTAGAGTCCTTCCTCCATATCTGTCTTCCCCAACTCCATAAGTCTGGCTTATCTTTCTCCTCCCTTATCTTCAGCAGGGGTGAGCTTCACTAGTTCTCCATTGTGCATGCCAAAAGGATTTCTGTCTTTCCCTCACACTCCACATTCAGCCTGTCAGTAAGTCTGATCAACACTATGTTCAAAATATATCCCAAACCTTGCCCCTCCTCACCATCCCCCAGTCTACCAGCACACTGGCCAGACTACAACAACCTTGGGACCTGGCTCCCTTCTCTTTACAACCTTCTATAGTGACTTCACAAAGCATTTTGGCAGGTTTTAAAATAAACACATAAACGGGATCATAACATTCTACTCCTTACAACCTTTCAATTGCTTCCCAAATCCAACCACTATTACCATGACCTTCGAGACCTGAGTGTCCCCATGTCTTCTCTTTCACTGAATTTAGGCTGCTGCTCCCACTCTGTCTTCTCAGAGGCCTTGGATGATCACCCATCTAAAGTGCTTTCCCTCCTTTCACATTCTGCCCCAATTCAGATCCTGTACTATACTCCCTTCTTTATTTTTTCTTCTAAGCACTTATGTTACCTGATTATGTGTCCCCTTCCCTGGTACCTTAGCTAAACTATATTTAAGGATTTACTCTCTCATTTAGCAATATATTCTTACAGCCTAGCACGTGGCCAGCACACAGTAGGTGCTCCATATGCACACATTAGGTGCTAAATTATGTGTTTGTATGGATGAATATGTCCATATGGAACTTCCAGAAGCCAAAACCAAGGCTTGATTCAGTTGTTCAATAAGGAGGCTACTCACTGATTGAGGAAGGCAAAGAGGTATCTCATGATAATCAGGGTGGATTTGGGCAGGACTAGGAGGACTTTCCGGATATGCAGAGCTCTCTCCTGTAGGTTGTCCATTGCTGAAAGAAGAAAGCTATGTGTTATCCTTCATTGTGTCTGAGGGAACAGCCGTCAAAAGCCCCTTACTACCAGCAGGTGTAGCCCAGAGAGCACCAAGTCAAAGCCACACACAGTACCGACACATAGCAACAGGGTTTCACTCTTGTTGCTCCTGGGAGTGGGGCTGTTGCACCAGGGCACATGCTGAGCTCTACATAGTTACTGCTTCAGGACTGAAGGTGTATATTCCTTAGGCACAAAAGGGGTTGGAGATGTTCTCCCCAGCACCCACCACCCTCTTATTCAAACAATTAGGAGCTGGCCATGATTGCTTAACACCCATTCTGGAAGTCCTGCATCTGGAGCAGGAAAGGAGTTGTGCAGGGCTTGTCCTGCCCACTCTACGCATGTGTCCTCCTCCTTTGGACAAGTCTGTCTTATCTTCCCCCTCCCTTATCTTCAGCAGGGATGAGGAGAATATAGCTAAGAGTAGGAAACATAGGTCCCTAAGTAAGTAGCAATATCTGGGAAGAAAACCAGAGACGTTTCCTGACTCTTGTGCTGTGGGCAGATTAGTCCCCTAGGACTGTGGTCTCTGTCATGAGCAGCCTCCCACTTCCACAGTGTGCCATGTGGATCTGGTTATTTTCCATGCGTGCCTTTATGTCAAAAGAAATGGGAAGTACTGGATTTGGAGCGAGAGTATATCTCTAGGGGAGAACTGCATAGTCAAAGGATCTTAGACTATCTTGGTCACCTCAGTCTAGCTTAGAAGACTTTACCTAGGTCCAGTCCTGAGAAAAGACATGAAGACACTACCCAAGGGATGCGCAATTAATCTCCACATAAATCACTTCCACTGAACTACCACAAACAATAGGTCAACAAACAAGAGAGCTAGCTTCTTGAACGTGCTGGGCCTTTCTGAGAATAACTGAGAGAGGGATAGTACTCAGGGCAAATGCTGAGTCAAATTGGCAACTCAGGGGTCATGAAGACCCTGGCTGACCTGGGAAAAAGGATCTTTTCTCGATTGCAAAGGTATCTTTCTAGCGTATGGGGTCATCATTCAATCTCTGCTTCCAGAGTTTCCATGGATTTTTTATTATGGAAACAAATGAGAGGATGTTTCAGTATCATGAGCTTTTCAAGCTCCAAATTTTAGAGTCAGAGGCAGAGAACCCCTAAGAAAATAGAAAATATCTCTCTCTCCGGAGAAATAACAGAAGCACTTTTTAGGAGAGTGTATATGAATATACCTTACCTAGCAAGTAAGCCATGCCATGTTTAAAGCAACAAGTGGGATACATTTGTAATACTTATGCTTTTCCCTTGGTATCATGAAAAGCCCAAACCCAATGTATATGCTTCAAATAACCGGAAAGACTGAATCTTATGAATTGATTTTTATAAAGGCATTTTACTAAAGGAAGCTAAAGCCCAGAGAAGCAAAGGATTTTGTGATAGAGGTGAATCAGAAATGAAAAAGCCAGAAGTCCTGACTTGGGGTTCTAGATTCTTCCTGAAAAGTCATTCTTCCTCCCTCCTCTGCTAGGGATGAAGGAGGAAGATAAGCATAAACTCACTGAAAAAAAAATTAAAAAGGAAAGCTTTACCAAAAAGCTTATGAGGAAACAAAGAATTCCATGGAAATGTTTAAATTTCTTGCTCAGAGGTGCCGTGGCTCCGGAGCCAGTCTGAGGCCAGGGTAGTACTTACTGACGCAGGCCATCAGGTCGTGGAAGATGTCCTTGGGGAAGAGAGGGTGTTCCAGCCCCCGGAAGTAAAGCTTCAGGACACCAGCTATGGAGTCCATGTCGTGGTCATTCTGGTCCCCTGCCAGGGGGTCCTCTCCTGAGGATAAGCACCCCCCAGGGAGGAAAGAGTGAGACAGGCAAACACACAAAGAATGAAACAGAGGCAGTGGGGAAGGGGTGAACCACTTATATCCTTGTCCCAGTCCCTCAGCACAATGCCTAGCATGGCGGCATGAGTGGGCAGACCAGAGGACAGACAGAAGCACAGACTGCTCAGGCTCAGGGACGTCCCTGTGGGCTGGGGTTAGGACGCGGGAACTGCCTCCCTCACAGAATCATGTAAACAGGCTGGGACCAAGTCCCTGGGGGGAGGAAAACGAGGCCAAGGAGGCCAGCTCCTCTGACTCTCTCTCACTCCTCCTGCCCCCAACAAAGGACACCTACTTACAGAACAATCATGCCAGAGCTCCCTATGGAAAATTTCATATCAGATGTAATTAGATTTAATGATAGGACCAACCTCAAATTGAAACTATATATATCCATTACGGTGACGGAAATTGCCAAAGCTTGCCCATTACCTTAATAGCCCACAAGATAATAAATGGGCTACGATGAACAGGCGCATTAGCCTTGATATTAACTGCCACCAAGGGTTCTGGATAAAGCCATAAACCGCCTGGATATCATAGTTAACTTCTTGGGTTTTGGCAGATCATCCGCAGGAGAGAGGCAGGATGGGTGGGGCCGAGAAGGAAGGAAATGGATGTGCTCAGCATCTCCCTGCATATCTAATGGGGAGTGTGTACAGACAGCAGGTGTGCAGCTCAAAAAGGAGGCATGGGGGCTTCCGAAGCTCTGGGGAGAAAGGATAGAGCCAGTACCCCAGGAGGCTGGCAAACATTTGGTCTTAGCTTCCAGGCTATTCTCTCACCTCTCTCAAAGGCATTTTTGATGTCATTCACTTCCACCTGGGATCCAGACACCCGGAAAATTCCTTCATGCTGTAGTCCTGGAAACACAGGGAAAAGTGATTAAGGAGAAGAAAAAGCAACCACAGAGCCAAGCTTAGTTGAATGCTTAACCCCTCCAGCAGTGTGCACTGACTCTCTCTTTTTTTTTTTTCAGGCCAAAGGAGAAAAACATGTGCAGGGACATTGGGGAAGTCACTGGGATGATTATGAAGCATTAGCCTAAAGAAAGCACCAAGTCAGAGACTTAAGGGAAGGTGTATCTACAGCCTGCTCCTCTTCTAAGAGAGACTATCAAGCTTGTAAAGCTTGATATCAAGACTATCAGGCCTGTAAAATGGGGAGGTAACCTGTTAGTGCTTTCTTGTCACTCAGGGTCAGGAATGGGAGGTAGGTCATGGCAGGCAAGGTATTAGGTATCATCAGAGGAGTTTCCTAAGATGTGAGATTATGATGATTACTTTAGCTATTTTAACATTGTTCCACTATGCTAGGGGCCAATGAGAATATAAGTGATCCATCAACAAAGAGTATTGCTAGCCGTTGTCCCACGCACTGGCTCCTGACTGCTGCTTGACATAAAAACAAACGTGCATGAACACTACGCTATAATGATGTGCACAAAAACTTTGTCTTCTTGGGTTTTGTAAGAGTAGAAAGATTCATGAAATAGTAATGCTTGTATAGTGACTGCTGTTAATAAATGCTTTCAGATAAATGAAATGTTGGTCCTCACAATAAGGGATAAGCTCACAATAAAACAGGGGTTAAGCTGGGCATGGTAGCACACGACTATACCCCCAGAGGCTCAGGAAGCTGAGGCAGGAGGATTGTAATGCCCAGATCATAGTACCCCAAAGACCACCAGGGAGACCCAGGCACCAATGTAAAAACAAAGAGCCTTTATTTGGGCTTAAGCTCGGACTCTCAGACCTCACAGGCACAAGGGTGCCCCGAACAATAGCTCAGCAGGTTTTTATAGGGGGAGGGGACAGGTGGTGGCAATGGACATGAGGTATGCATCGCATCATTACATAAGCACCAATTACAATCGTACAGCACCTATGGTGATAATAGTGACCACTCAGAGTTTGAGGGGTGTCCGTAACATTTGGCAGGACTCAATCATGGCTTTTGGGAATTTTTTTAAAATGACCAACTACAAAGGTGAGTTTAAGTGACCCACGTGAGGTTCAGGCAGGCTCAGATCTCAGGAATGCCAGGTATGTGATTCTTAACCTCTTTGTCTGCTCTGAGGGGGGTCCCTGAGTGGCTTCAACCTTGAGCAATGTGTGTATTTTCCAGAACCAAAACTCAGGCCTACTAGTTTTTCTGGAGGGTCCAAAGCCTGTCACGGGGTTCATTTTAGCTTGTGTCTTTCAAGGATCACGAGTTCAAAGCCAGCCTCAGCAATGGTGAGGCGCTAAGCAACTCGGTGAGACCCTGTCTCTAAATAAAACACAAAATAGGGCTGGGGATGTGGCTCAGTGGTCAAGTACCCCTGAGTTCAATCCCTGGCGCACTCTCCCATCCCCCAGCCACCGAAAACCAACAAAACAAAACAAAACAAAACCAGGGGTTAGCAATAATCCTAGATTTTAGATGGAGGCACTGATGATGACCAGCCTTTGGTTATACAGGTAATAAGGGCCACCGTCAGGACTCAGACTAGGGCCTTGTGGCTGCAATCACATACTTAGTCCTCAATGCCAGACTTGGGGGGGCCTATTAAAATGCAAGTAGAGAAGGTGGGAACCATAATGGCTATTCTGGACTTGTAAACATTACTTACTGATAGCACCACACATGCAACTGAAAAACCAGTGAGAAATCCAGGAAGCATGTCATTAGTGCCAGGCCTAGAGATTGAGCGGACCTGGCACGTCTAATCCCAGCAGGACTGCCTAGGCTTTTTCAGAAGCTGCAGGTCTCAATTTTGGGCATTTTGTCAGGATCTTTCTATAATGGCACAATCTTTCAAAAACCTTGCCAGAGAAGTCTCACATTTATTTTAGGAAAACAAAACAGAATAAGTCTACATTTTGCTGGCTGCTTCAGGGTTACCCTCTCAGTGGGGGTAGCTAGACTCTATTGGCTAGACCTTTGGAGGTAAATCACACAGGACAGGACTGAAAGTGCAGAATCTGACTGAAACAACATTGAGAAATAAGCAGAGGGAATATGATTACCTGACTTGTAACAGGACTTGAGTTTGTTCCTCTAAGGGACTATGCCTCATAGAATGGCAGGCCATGTTAAAATCCCATTAACACTGGTGTAGCAATACTATCTTTGTTAGCAAATGGGACACAAGAGCCAGATAATGTTCTTTAAATACAGAATGTAAATAGCAAGTGCTCTAACAGAAAGTCACATACCCAGTAACTTGTCAAAAACACAGTATAAGAAAATGTCAGAGACCAGACTAGCTGGTGTGTTACGGTTGGTAAAGGATTGCATAATTTCCTGAAGAGTGTCACCAGGCTGCTTTGGGTGGGATAGACTGCCAAGAAAATATGGCCTTGGCCTGTAGACCCAAGGATAAGAGGAAACGAGAGCTCAGCTTGATGGAAATCAGGCAGCAGGCCTGAAACACTCTGAGCTTTCTCTTGGTCTGGTTTCTGGTTCCCCTGGAGAACTGAAGCTGAAGGGCTGCTCTGTGTTTGGAGCACCTGATTTGATAATGCTGAGAACAGAAACAATATACTTTCCAGAAAGGCAAGGGGAAAGCCAGTTATAATGAAGTAAATCCTCACTTGCATAACCAAAAGATGGTATATCCATCTTTTTGTACTTTTTTTAGTGCTCAGTAATATGAAAGTCTAAAACCCTTCAGATGTGGGTCAGTTATTTGGCAATGGTGCGAAACCTTCCATGTTGTGCTGGATCCAGCTATTGTAGAGTTGTTCTCCTAGGTAATTCTTTTTTCTTTTTTGCAGTACTGTAGATTAAATCCGGGAGCATTCTACCTCCAAGCTACCTGCCCAGTCCTTTTTCACTTTACTTTTTATTTTGAGGCAGTATCTCTCTAAATTCCCAGGCTGACCTTCAACTTATGATCCTCCTGCCTCAGCCTCTTGAGTAGCCAAGATTACAGGCATGCATGTGGCTCCTGCTAGATCATTCTTTTTTTTTTTTTTCATTCCAGGGATTGAATTGTAGGGTGCTTAATCACTGAGCCACATCCCCAGCCCTTTTTATTTTTTATTTTGAGACAAGGTCTCAATAGGTTGCTTACAGCCTTGCTAAATTGCTGAGGCTGGCTTCGAACCTGTGATTCTCCTGTCTTAGCCTCCTGAATCACTGGGATTACAGGTATGAGTCACCTCTCTCAGATTTTTCTTGAAATGATTACTACAACAGCCACCTCCTATTTCCTTCCTTATGAAAATGGTGAGGCTTTCTCCTTCTCATGATTCAGTTTCAGTAGTTCCTCATCTTCCTTCTCCTTCAATTCTTCTCGGATCACACTAACCCATCTGTATAATGGAGACTATAATATTTCCCTCTCAAGGGAAATGAAAATAGTAAGGAAATAAAAATTCCCAGCATTTGGTGGGTCACAGATCCTTTTAAGACTGAAAAAAGTTATGAATACTAACCCCATTCAATGTGAAAATACATTTGTTCACATATAAAAGTTTTAACCATAGCTTTTAATGGAGTTCATGAATACCTTGAGTCTCTATTTGCAAAAAAATTCAATTTAGTTGAACAAATATTTTTTAAGCGGCTAGCTACAATATCTTAAGATTTTAAAAAAGCAACAGTGTATTTGCTTAATCCTAGAATACACATAATTTCTAAATTGCTAACCATATTTCTGAGATAAAAATTACTGCTGTACAAGATTTCTTATAGTTCTTTTTGTCTTTAGACTTACAGTGTATAATCAAAACATTGTTTTGGTTAATTATTTTCTTCCTCATTCCCCTTCAGTGGTTACATGTTCATTTGTAGTACAGATACGTTTTCTGGGTATTATTTACATTCCTTTTGGGGTTTTACTCACATTCTATTTTTATTTATTTGTGAATTCATCTATTGATTTATGGGAAACACTAATGTAAATCTAAAAAACAAAACTATAACAAAAAGGTAAACTCAGGGAAATGCCACTACCCTCCTGTTTGCCCTGCTCCATTCTTTCCATCTCCTTCCTACTTTGTCCTGAAATAATGAATACAACACTAGTTTCTAGATTCATCTGTATTTCTTGCGGAAATGAGGAGATACATCTATATTCTTTTTTTTGTTGTTTTGGTACCAGGGATTGAACCCAAGGGCACTTAACCACTGAGCCACGATCCCAGCTCTTGTTTATATTTTATTTAGAGACAGAGTCTTGCTGAGTTTCTTAAAGACTTGCTAAGATGCTAACGCTGGCTTTGAACTCGTGATCCTTCTGCCTCAGCCTCCCAAGCTGCTAGGATTATAGGTGTGTTTTACCATGCCTAGTGCATGTATATTCTTATATCTTCCTTCTTACATGAAAGGTAGCATACTATAGATGCTCTTTCACATTTTGTTTGTTCACTTAAAAGCATATCCTAGGAACCTCATCATATCAATTCATGGAAGTTGTCCTCCTGGTCTTTTTGCAGTTGTCTAGCACTCCACTGTATAGACATATCATAGTTTTTCCAACCACTCTTCTATGTATGGGCATTTAGGTTGTTTCTGATACTGTGAAATTACAAACAACGCTGCAGTACATAACCTTGTGAATACCTAATTTTTGTATTGTTGGAGAAATACCTTCATGGTGAATTCTTGGAAGGACTGCTGGATTAGGAAATAAGTGCATATGTAGTTTTATTAGATATTGCCAAATTCCCTTTAGATTCCTATCAGCAATATATGCATGTGCCTGTTTCCCTAGAGTCTCAACATAGTAATGTGCTAAACCTTTGTCTCCTTGTGCATTGTGCCTGCACAGAGGTAGAGATGGGAAAATTCAAGCCACAATATCTGGAACCCATCACCTCTCAGCTAATACCGTAACTAGCACCCTAGTCTAGATCACCATCATGTCTTCCCTGGCTATTGCAGTAACTTTCTATATCATCCTTATGGTCTTATCTGGATAGAGCAGCCAGGCATCCTTTAAAGAGAGGACTCCCTGATCATTCCCCAATGGTTTTCATCTCACTCAGAATAAAATGCAAATGCCTATCTTATCCAACAGAGTTGTACAAGGTCTGGCCTCTGGCTTCATCTCCTACCACTTTCCTCTCCACTCTGTTTCAGCAGTGCCGACTTTATCCTGTTCTTTGCATATGCCAACAGTCTTTACTCATACTGTCCCCTCTCCCCATGATGCTCTTCCCAAGATATCCACATAGCTCATCCCCTCAGAACGCTGCTAAATGTCACCTTAGAGAGGCCTTTTCCTTGAAATCATTGACAATAGTGTCCCCTCTCCGTTCTCCATTCCTCACCTTGCTTTACTTTTCTTCCTGACACCAACACTCAAAGTATTGTATGTGAATTTGTTTATTTATCAGCTGATCAATTGATCATCTGTTTGTCCTTCAGCAGAATATAAGGTTCAGGAGGACAGAAACTGGTATACAATAAGTAATCAATATATATTTCTATTGAATGAATGAATGAATGAAATACTTGGAAGAATGAAAGGGAGTTCAGATCTTCTTCCTATTGTCCTTTAGGCACACATAATTCTTCCTCCCCAGAACTGAGTTTGGATTTATCTTTGCCAACTACTTGACCATTAATCATTACTATCTTGTGAAATTTCTTATTCTGCTATTCTGAATTACCACCACTTATCTCTTTTTATTTAACTTCTCTCTTACTTACTTATATTCTCCAAAATGCATCATAAGACCACTTTAAGACAAGAACAGTGTATTACTCCTGTTTTTGGTACTCAGCATTGATCAGGGGCTTGATAAATATTTGTTGATTGTTCAACAGTCATGTACAATGCTCTTACTTCAAGTGACTGGAGATAACAAAAAATTACAGCTGATGGAGAATGGGATAACTTGTAAGAATGCACAAATAATTACCATTCCAAATATGACCCCAAACAATGTCCCAGTTTATAGGGAAAAAGGATGGTGAGAGAAGGGAGGGAGAACTGATGCCTCTGAATTTAAATCAGCAATACTTTATCTACCTCTTTTATTCAGAAAGGTCATTTTATCCCTCTTCCTATTGCCAGACAGGAAAGTATTTAAAAACAATTTCTGATGCTCCTAGACATCTCTATGGCACTAGGTCAGATATCTGTGCTTTCTAAACATTCTTAACCTTGGAAAATCAATTCCCTGGCAATTATCTCCACCCCTAAATTCTGTTGAACCAGACCAGTAGCTGGTAAGGAATGGAGTTTATGAGATGTAGCTTTGCCCAAGCAGAAGGAGTAGTGTGATTTGACTAAATTTGAGAAGGAGCCAGCTCCTGCAGACTCTCAAATGTTAAAAACAACTTTAGGATTGAGCTCTTGAGGACGTTGTATCCAGCAAGACCAAACCAGAACAAAAATGGAATATTATTAGGAATCAGTGTAATATTACAAATGGAGTTGTTTCCAAACCAGACTGGCACAGAAAGCCACTGTGACAAAATGGTCAGTCTGTGCCATGGGAGATAACTACTACATGCAGAGTCTGAGTCTGAAACTGTTGCCACTGGGTATTAGCAGCTGGGTTGCCTCACATAGCAGCTGGAATTTAAAACTCATTCTTGAGCTAAAAAAGGGCGTGTGATAAGTGGCTGTGGCATTTGGGGTCAAAACATATGATGTCTTTCAATGTCTAGGTGTGGCCGTTTTGAAGTAGCAAACATTATGTGAACAAATATGACTTTATTTCTTTGCTAAGAAGGCTAGCATAGGGAGGCCTCTCTGTTCTTACTTTACAAAGAATTCCTGGAAGTTCTTCCAAACCTTTGCACAAATATGGGTAAGGCTGTGGTCCTGCTTACCGTGCCTGCTGATAAAGCGGATGCAGCTTTCTACCACCAGAGGAATTGCCTGGCTGGAGTCCTGAGAAGCCAAAGAAAAACAACATCACAATCTTCAAACAGAGATAGCCCAGGGTGAGAGCAATTGAGCCACACTGTCGAACTTGTCTCAGATGGATCAGTGATGGTGCACAGACACACCTGGCTTGTCCTCCAAGCTCCAGAGCACAAAAACACAAACACCAACTTGGAATGCCACACACATGCCTTCAATCTAGCATGTTTTAAATGAAGCAGGTTGTCTCTTTTTTAAAAAATTAATTAATTTTTAAAAAATTTTTTTAGTTGTTGATGGACTTTTATTTATTTTTATGTGGTGCTAAGGATGGAACCCAGTACCTCACAAATGCCAGAAAAGCGCTCCACCACTAAGCCACAAACCCAGCCCCAACAGGTGTGTCTTTTATCCTGAACCAGTTCCCCACCAACAGCCATCCAATCCATCCTGTCAGGTTTGCCTTTGAAATATCTGTCAAATCCATTCACACTTCTCCATCTTACTACCACCAATTCAACTCAGTCCACCAATATCTCCATTTCCATCCCTGTCATCCACCCATCCCTTTATATAGTGGTGACAAGATCTTTAAAAGTATATCTCATCTACTGGGGACCAAGACTGACCAAGCTGTGTTATGTGCATGTACAAATATGGCAAAATGAATCCTTTTATTATGTATAGAGTGTACCAAGTGCATCTTATCATGTGAACTTTATCAGGGACTTCTCTTCATAGCCTCACACATTCAGGATCTTTGCCTCTACCATCCCACCTTTTGCTCAACCTCATCTCTGCTATAGCCACACTGGCCGCCTTTCTGTTTCTCTAACCCTTGCCTCAAGGGTTTGCATGAGCTATTCCTACTGCTGACACATTCTCCTCAACTCTGACTGTCACTTCATTATGTGAGTGTGAATATCTATTTGTATTGGTCACCACTAGCTCAAGCTCTACATGGGCAGGTCCTACCATGTATTCCTGGATGTCTAGTGCTGGCTGTGATGCTTTCATATAGTAGATGCTTAATTAATACCAGTTGAAGGTCACAGGATGAATCAAAGGGAGCTTCAGAAAGGTTTGTTAGCCATAAAAAGTAAGAAAGAAAAGAAAACCCAATTCTTGGAAATAGTGGAGATTACTTGATACTTAACAAAACAGGCCTCCCAGATGTCAATCTTTATTCTGTCCTTTTGCTATACAACCCTTCTCATGTTTAACTTCTATGAACTTGAATTTGCTATAAGTTCCCCAGTGGGTAGGGGATTCACATGAGGAAGGAGTATGTCCAACTGGCACGAGGGCATTAGTGTCTAGCATGTACAGAGGAATTTACAGAGGTCTTAGGCCATGAACTTTAGATAGACTAAGTCCTTTAGATAGACTAGTCCTAAAAACCACGCTATGGGGCATGTATTATTATTCTCATTTGAAAAATGAGGAAATGAAGATGTAGTGAAGTTAACTAGCTGCTTATGATCACTTAGCTGGTGAATGGCCAAATCAGAATTCAAACCCAGGCTGCCTCCCTCTGAAACTGAACACTTCACTGCTACCATGCTGCACCCTAGAAGCTCAGCAGACATTGCTCACCATCTCTCATTAAAAACGAGCAGGAGCTGGGCACGGTGGCACACGCTTATAATCCCAGCGGCTCAGGAGGCTGAGGCAGGAGGATCGCAAGTTCAAAGCCAACCTCAGCAAAAGTGAAGTGCTACGCAACTCAGTGAGACCTTGTCTCTACATAAAATACAAAACAGGGCTAGGGATGTGGCTCAGTGGGGACTGGCCCTGAGTTCAATCCCCAGCACCCCCAAAAAACAAAAACAAAACCAAAACAAAACAACTAGCAGGGTTTTATAATGTAGACACATGCACAGTCATTCAGCTCTGTGGAAGAATACATGAGGCAGAGGGGCCCAACCTAGTTAGAAAGGGCTTCAGATGTCCAGGACAGAGACTGGACTCTCCAGTGGGCTGGGTCCTATGCCTTCTGCCCATTTCACAGGTTTGCCTGCACCCCTCTTCTAGCTCTGAATTTTCAACTGTAGCCATGGGGTTTGGCTACTATTAGGAAGCAGCTGGGTCTCATGAAGAAGTCAGGTGGAGAGAAGAGTTGGCTTGGCCTCTAGCTCCAGAGCTTGCCAGGAAACCATGATGCTGCCAAAGGGAGTATTGCATACGCCAAGGTGGATGGAACTAGGAAGGTCTCAGTGACCCAAATGCTCATCTTTGTGACCCCCAAACCCATCTGCTTCCTCCAGATTTCCAGTGATAGCAGCCAGTGTCTACCCTCTTATTAACATCATTGCCAGCTGGGCTAGGTGATTTTACAGGAAGAATCTTTGTTCTCTCCTCCTTATGAAGAAAATGGTATCACCATTAAAAGGGAAAAATGCTCCATTTTGGGGAAGTCTTTTTATATTTACAGACTTCTGTTATTATACTCATCACTTAAAAATTGCAGCAACAAAGATAATGAAGATAGCAATAGGAAGGTTTGCAAAGTCTTGCTGGTCCCAGATTTGTATATAAAGACCCAGACAGAGGGAAGCTGGCAAACTCCTAGGTTACTGGATTCATTAAGTTATGTGAAACTGAGCACGGTGGCACACACCTGTAGTCTCAGCAGCTTAGGAGATTAAGGCAGGAGGATCACAAGTTCTAAGCCAGCCTCAGCAACTTAGCAAGGCCCTAAGCAACTCAGTGAGACCCTGTCACTTAATAAAATATAAGAAAGGGCTGAAGACATGCCTCTGTGGTTAAGTGCCCCTGGGTTCAATCCCTGGTACCAAAAAAAAAAAAAAAAAAAAGTTATGTGAAAGCAAAATTTTGCCTCAATATATAGGAAATGGAATTTTAATAGCACAGTGAGTATGCAGGATTGGCTGAAAACGTGGCATCAAGGATAACAGGTTCTATGTCCATGGTTACCAACAGCACATTGGAAGTAGCCCAGAGGGACAATTTGTGGCATACAAGGGTGGGCAAGAGATGACCTGTCCTATTATAAAAGAGCACTTTTCTTGTCCCCATTGGTCCCGTGGAGCCTAAGACAGAGTCCACTGGAAACAGACAAGGGACAAAGGCATAAAGTTTTCGGATGCTCTTGCCATCTTCCCCTCACCACTCCCTGAGATGTTTCTGAGCTCCAAGTGAATTCATTTCCCCAAATGGGTCTGTATGTCACTGTGATGCCCCAGAGACCTGCACTTCACCACTGACTTTGCACACAGCTGTCCCAGCAGTTTTTATGTTTCCATCCACTGAATATTTGTCTCTCACCTCTCCCCCAATGTTAGACCTGATGTCACTTTAATCTTTTGTTCACAGATTTTTGGTCATGCAACCTCAGGGTTTGAAGAGGCCTTTAAGGACAATCAGTCTAAATTTCTATCTAATCAGATGAAGGGAACTGCAGGAAAAGGGGTAGTGGACATAACTTGGAAGAGATAGTAGAGCAGTGGTCTAGTAATTGGCAAGAGAAAACAATCAGGAAGATGCCAGATGAAGTCCAAATATGTGCTGTTTGGAATAACTTCTTTCTTTTTATTCCTTTTGATACAAATTGGTTTAAAATTTTAAAATTTAAATTAAATTTATTTTTAACTGATACATAAAACAAAAAATTGTACATCTTAATGGGGTACCATGTGATATTTTGATATATATGTACATTATATAATGCTTAAATCAGGGTAAACCTATCTATATCCTCAATTTATCAATACTTTCTGATTCAAATATTCAAAATCCTTTTTTTCTAGCTTTTTGAGATGTACAATACATTATTATCTATAGTCACCTTACTGTGTAATAGCACATCAGAACTTCTTGCTCTTATTTAACGGTAACTTAGTAACAACGGATCAACCTTTCCCTATAGGCATAATTTCTTGTAAGAGGGTTAGAAATTTTTGTCACATACTAACCTCTACCACATATATTAGATTTCCACTTTCACTAGAGCAGAAAATATAAGTTTTGACAACTGGCCAGATGTGGATATGAAGATTAAAAAAAAAAAGAATGACATCAAAGATAATATTTGGGACCTTAGGGACTGTGAAGGATGGAGAATCCCCATTAACAAAAATAGAAGTTACGGGAGCTGAGGAAGGCAAATGTGGTGGGGGAGGGGAAGGCTGGTGCCAAGGGTGGAGGTGCTATCTCAACTTTCAAGCAGGAATGTCCAGTCAGTCACTTGGGAGTTAGATCCAAGGACTCAGGCAGGCTGCACTACAGAACTAAAGGACACATTGGGATGGAGACAAAGGTTCATCTAGAGGAACAGAGTGACAAGGGAAAGAGCATAGAGACAAGTCAAGCAACTTAGGGAGAAGCCTAAATTTAGAAGAATGGAGAAAATGAGGCCATCAAAGAAGACATCGATGGCCAGGAGAGAGAAAGCCCTGGACTTGAAAAGAGCAGAGAAGGTCTGGAAGCAACAGCTGATGCATGTAATTTTCAAGAAAAGTCTGTGGTGCTTTGAACCTAGCCTTTGCTAGAGTAAAAAATGGCTGGAATCCATTAGGCACCTTCAAGAACAAAAGCTATCAGAATCTTTCTCTTGTTTGACTTATTTGCCAAAAACTCACAAACAAGCAAACACCGAGTGCCTGGTTACTTTCATAAGATTCCTCATCTTCCAAATTATTATTTTACCTCCCTGACCATCACAGATATGACTCCACCATTAGATACGAACTGCTGGAGGGAAACTGGGGTAGCAGAACAAAAACAAGGTCTTATTTTGATTGGGGTTCATGGAGTTTCTGTAACTCTTAGGCAAATGTAGCACCAGGCAAACGGACTTTGCCTACAACTGCTTAGGTGCAGCAGGATGCAGACCAGATGGGTGCTGGTCCCTCCCATGGCAAGCCCAACCAGGGGCACATACCACCTGCCTGACTGTGGGCTCCCACACTCCTGCAGCCAGAGTACAAGCTGCAAAGCCTGCCCACACGTGCTCCTTCTCAAAGCAGGAGGTCCAGTTTTGGATCAGGAACGGAAAGGAAAAAGTTCACGCTCAATCCTATTCTTAGCATTAAAGATGGCTTGCTCATTCTTTAAGACATACACTGATTAGTTTTCAATGCCATAAACTATCCGTAGGAGGTCTTCCATTCTTTTCTAGTTTTAAATGAAATCATGGGAGAAAGGACAAGAAGAAAGAAAAAGAGGAACAAGAGGAAAGAGAATTGCAATGAAATTTTTATCATTTAAAAAAATGTGTAAATGCATGTGACAGTGTTCTTGTTAAAATGAGATCCGAAGAAAAGAAGGAGAAAAAAAAATTACAACAAAGCTAGGACAAGTGAGGTCTATGTCATCAGAGTTCCCCAGCTGGACTGACCACCCAGCCAGCGCAGTCACCAGCTGAATATACTGCTGGGGCTGCCAACACTACAGAAACCATGCGCCTTCTACGTCTGATTATCTCCCTGTGGTTAGGGCCACTGTGAATTACCCAGAATGTCTTTATAAAGCCTGGATCAGCTTTCCCCTGAGTAGACACAAAGATATTTCCAAGCTCTCTCTACCCCCTCCCTGCTAACTGCCTTCTGCAAAGCTGCTTTGAGCTTAGGGGAAACAAAATCAGTTCAGTATTTGCTAGAAAGTATAATTAGGAAGTTAAATTTGCTACTGCAAAAAATATTTCAATTAATTTTTTTTAAACAAGCACAAGTGCTGTTTAGATTGTCCACTGATGTGGATTATCCATGCCACTGCTCTCTTGAGATTTCCTCCTAATATGGGTAAAGAGACCTGGTGCCCAGTGGCAGATTTTAATACAATAGTGAAAACCATGTACAAAATGGTGGAGATGAACAGCTCTTGTCTGTCATTCCCAGACCAGAATAATCTCTGCACTTTAGTACATGGCAGGATATATCTAGGATAGACACGCTACCAGCAACAAAATCTACAAACTTAAAGCAAGACTGTCTGGTCTAGGGGATTAGCTGCTGGAAGTTACTGGCACATTAATGTGTCTGTAAGTTAGTGTGAGGCCTCTTCTGTGGTCTCCCGCAGAAAGATGCCATGGGCAGTTCTAGCTCATTCTGTCCCCTTAAATTCATACCAGCTAGGATGCAAGAGGGTAAATGACAAGAGCAGAAGAACAAGTTATAAAGATCATGACCATTCCAACATCAACAAAGTTGCTGTAATTATAACCATGCTACGACTAAAGGGTACATTCAAAGGCACACAAAGTCAGAGAAGTGTCTGTCCTGTCCACAGTGGAGTTTCAAGTTTGCCTGTGGTATATACTCAATTTTCATGCAGGCCAGCCTGGCCTCTGCTGGGCTCTTACCTGTTTCCTGACGGTTGAGCTACGCCTGTGGTTGATCCCAACAAGTCAGAGAGGGCCGATCCAGCAACAGGGAGGGAAAAAGAGAAAATTGGGATAGAATGAGACAAATGATTGCTTGTGTGTCTGTGCGTGCACATGCACACATGTGTATGCATGTATGTATTTACTGCCTCAGCTTCCTAACAGCTGGGGTTATAGGCATGTGCCACCATGCCCAGTTCAAACAAGAGCTCTTAAACCCAAAAGTAAAGCTTTTAATCATGAATATCAGTCTTCATGGTAGTTAATGAAACAAGTCACAATATTCAGCTCAGTCCCAGATATGACTGAGAGACTTGTTAAGTTACTTCCCAACTAAAGTCAAACACAGTTTTTCTCTTCATAAAAACACAGAGGTGCTTGTTTCTAATGTCTACCGGCACTCAAAATTTGAATAAGAAAGAACTGGTTCAAATTTGCAGATCTGAGTTAGACAATAAGAAGATCTTTCTGTTTGCAAAGAGACCCTGAAAAATGATAGATGCTACCTATCATTTGCTTTCTCTTGGAAATCCTCAGGGAAAAGATAAGAAGCAATTTTTCTGGATTTAGAGGGTAGGGCATTTAAGATGGAAGAAACGTTGGGGGTGTTCTGTCTATATTTTTCAAGTTGTGTTGAACCTCAGAGAACTTTTCTGAAAGGGAATTTGACACAGAGGCACCATACCCAAAACAAGGAGGGCGACACTGCCCTGCTTTGAGTGAAGGGGGAATCAGGGCCCAGCCACTGGGCCTAGCTCTGCCTCTGTTGCCTGGTCACTCCTGAAGAACCTCTTTGAAATTCTCCAGCCTCTTGGAGCTAATATAAAACATTGTTTTTCTGAGAGGGGAAAACAATGGCCCAAGGTCGGACACAGTGAACAGGGAAATTGACTCAGCTCTTTTCATCTTTTTAGAAACTTCTGCAGACATAGGACCTCAGGTGAACTTATACTATATCACGAGAAGATATATCCCACAGAATTCCATTATCCTGGTTCCCTCTAGTCCTCAAGTATGGCATATTAATGGGACTTTAGTTATAATCCACAATGACAAAACGATGAAAGCCAAATGAAGCTATCTCTAAATAATGAGCCTATAATTGTAAATGGCTTATGATTATTGTGTGTGTTGGCAGATAGAAGTGGTTGATATAATGGACTAACGCAGGGTCTCTAAGGAGTCCAGTCCATTAGAGCTCTTTCTTCGTTAAATCAGCACATTTTTAGGCATCAGAAAACCGCTGTCTGAATGGATGCCCTGCTCTCTGCCGCTCATGAATTTTCTCATAGCAGCACCATGATTGGGAGGGAAAATATTTGGCTGGAGTGAGAGAGGGAGGGGAAGGTAGGGAAGATTGGGAGGGCTGCATACTTGCACATCAGACAAGAATTTCTACCAATGCTATTTGGCAAGCCAATGCAATACAATATTTTATTATCCAGCAGGGTCACTAATTAGGCTATCATTTTTGCCATGCATAAAAAAAATCTCAGATCAAATGCTACCTCCTGATGTTAGAGACTCCCCAAAGCCTGCATACTGAAGTCTACCAGCTAAGGATAGGTTACCAGGATAGGATCTTCCAGAGTTAAATGTCTATTTTCCTTGCAATATGGTGGCTTTGGGAAGTCTCAGGGACTGTTCAGCAACTGATACTCCCTTTACTCAGTTCTGCTCAGCTCTTTTCCTAAGTCATAGCAAACCTCATTGCTGTCTGAGATCAGAGGGAGTCAGTTAGGCCAAGGGAAGGAAGCAACGCCCACCTTGGCCAGTCATTCAATGTCTTTACAACTCAACCATAGCTCTTTCCCAAGCTGGGATCACTGGACCTCCTGGGCCTCTCTTTATCCCTTCCCAGGGCTGTCCCATGTCATACCTACCTGGCCAGACTGCAATCTGTTCGCTGACCTGCGGAAAGACAAAAGTAAAAAGCATATGTTGAAGTAAAAAGGATAGAGAAGGGAGATCCACTAGCAGAAAGGAATAATGAACCCAAAGCCTCATCTGGAGAAAGAACTTTCTCTTGGTTCTCAGGCCACAGTTGCTAGTATCCCTAGACCTTAGGTTTGCCAATTCTTCTTCCCAAAGGGAAAACAGGCATGGATATAGGGAAACAAGAATGAGATAGATCATACTTTAGAAAACAAATCATTAGAAATTCAGCTTCTCACAGGTATGCTGGGTGTCTGTGGTAGGAAGTTGGGAGTGTGGGGAGAACATGCCTTCTTGCTCCTGAGTCTGTGAATGAACTACACTCATATACACACCTGGGGTTGGACTGGAAGAAGGAAAAGGAGTTGTCTGGAGAGAGGACAGAGATGTGCATGTTCTGGTTTTAGATTTATACTAAATTCTGTTAGGTTAGACTGGGGTAGTGAGGCAGGTGTGAGATTTAATGCTGACTCTGCTAGCAAATCATAATTCTCAATCCAGTGGCAGGCCCTAATAATTTAATGGGTCATAGTCAGCTTTAAAAACTGAAATTCAAGCTAGGCATGGTGGCTCACATCTGTAATCCAACTACTTGGGAGGCTCCGGCAGGAGGATCACAAGTCTGAGGCCAGCCTCAGCAAATTAATGAGCAACTTACTAAGCAACTTACTAAGACCCTGTCTCAATATAAAAAATAAAATGGAGCCGGGCGTGGTGGCTCACGCTTGTAATCCCAGCACTTAGGGAGGCTGAGACAGGAGAATTGCGAGTTCAAAGCCAGCCTCAGCAACAGCGAGGCGCTAAGCAACTCAGTGAGACCCTGTCTCTACATAAAAACACAAAATGGGGCCGGGGATGTGGCTCAGTGGTTGAATGCCCCTGAGTTCAATCCCTGGTACCAAAAAAAAAAATAAAATAAAATGGTCTGGGAATGTGGTTCAGTGGCACAGCATTTCTGGGTTCAATCCCCAATACCAAAAACAAAACGAAACAAAAAACTGAAATTCAAACCTTAAGGTTCATAAGAATTATTTGCAGTTTTCATTTTTTTCCCCTTGGGTTTGGTTTTTGTGGTGCTGGGGATTGAAGCCAGGGCCTCAGGCATACTAGGCAAGCACCCTACCACTGAGCTGCATCCCCAGCCCCATAGACACATCTTTAAAATTTAAAAATACATATACATGTATACATGGGTCATAATGTAATATGTGGTGCTTTCTTTGGATCCATAATTAGTGAAGCTTGATCTGTACTAGACCCAAATTAGATAAACGAAGAGCAAACCCCAGCAGGCACTGAGCCAGTGGAGCAGAGATCAGCTCCTACATTCCCCATTCAAGCTCCTGAAAAGGCAACTCCAAGGGCTGGGGGAGGGCAGGCTTTTTCTTGCCTTTAAAGCTTGCTAATTGTTGATTACAGTTCAGCTCATCTACAGCGACACCATCCCCCACCCCAACAGCTTCTTCTTACCAAAGGCTCAGCTTCTGTCTGCAAAAATATTATTCTGAGCCATTATTTTTAACATCTGTCCCATTTCCATTCTGGAATATTCATACACATCAATTATCCCTCTGTGGCAAGAACAAGGGGCTCTTGCATTATGGTGACAAATACATACAGAAGGCAGGGACATGATGGCTTGCACACAGGAAGATTTACAGCTAATTTTTTTTCTTTATTGCTACAACTTGTCATCTTTAGATTAAGGCAATTTGCAACACTAATGAATGGTCAACCTTCATCCCTCCAGGGTAGCACATTTGTGAGAGCAAGGAAATGCGCCTGTGTGTGTACGCATACACACACACACATACACAAAGATCCTGCTCCTTGTCTTACATATGAGTTACGCTTAGATTGTCCTAACTTAAGAAAAAAAAAATCACAGCTATAACTTGCTTCAAATACTTCTGGGCTTTCTTTTTTTTAGTCTCTGGTGGAACCATCTGATAACCCAGAGTCAAGATTTTTCTACAAGAAACGTTTGGCTCTCAATGCCTGGACCTGTTTAGTCTGAGTCCCTTGGGTGGTGGAGAGGAAAGAGACCAGAAGTTAACAAAAAGGCTCTCTTCACATTATAGAAAATGTCTTAAAAATCATAAGAGCAAAGGTATTAGAGAAAAGAGAAATAATCATCTAGCGGAACTCTCCAAAGAAGAAAAAGGACAGGGTGAGAAGAGTGGGCAGGAGTCTCTGGGCTCCTGGGCTGGAGTCTCTGGCCCAGGGCTCCGATTCCTGGGCCAACGAGCCCAGGAGCCTCGCATGCTTTCCTGGGCTCTGCAGTTTGTCTGATGAGTGCTTGAGAATTTACTTAAAAAGTCAGAGGTTTAGCCGGGCGCGGTGGCTCACGCTTGTAATCCCAGCACTTAGGGAGGCTGAGACAGGAGAATCGCGAGTTCAAAGCCAGCCTCAGCAATGGTGAGGCACTAAGCAACTCAGTGAGACCCTGTCTCTACATAAAACACAAAATAGGGCTGGGGATGTGGCTCAGTGGTCGAGTGCCCCTGAGTTCAATCCCTAGTACCAAA
>CM053410.1:59025389-59047490 GCA_028644305.1 Xerus rutilus
GTCAGAGGTTTGTGTAAGTGCAGGCTTGCCTGTCACCAAGGTTACCACACAGTCCCTGTAGCATCTCCTTCCTCTCCCTCCCATTTTTAAGTGAGGAGATTAGTGGGGCAGGGCATTCAGAGGCATCCCTAACCTGGGAATCCCATTAATCATAGGATGCTGAGAGCTAGGCAGGAGACCTGGGCAGGGTGCCAAACAACCCCGAGGAAGCTTCTCTTTCAACCTTCGCCTTCTGTTTGATGGCTGAGAAGACAAAGTCCAGAGTGCTAGTCCAGTTCTCTGCCTTGCTACTTTCTAGGGTCTGGTTACCATCACCATCTGAGATGAGACAGCCCTCTCAGCACCATGGCCTCAGCATAGCCACAGAAGAGAGGGGCTGCCACTTAAACAGCACTGGGACCCTTCCAAACAAAAGGAAGCAGATGTTTACCCTGCAACTTAGAAGGCAGCTGTCTGTCCATCACTCCTGCACCTCAGGATCCTCTCTCTCCTCAGCTGGGCACCGCATCTCACAGCTCCCTACCTTCCAGCTCCAGCCTCAGTCTTACCACCGAGAGCTGGGAGTTTTAACAAAGTGTCTGCAGAAGAAATAACTCTGCAACCCCATTACCCCAGTTGTGGCAGAGGAGGCAACAGAGGGGGCCTGGGTGGAGAGCAGGCACGCTCCACTTAAACAAATAGATGATGCACATTAGTGCTTCATTAAGCATTGCCCTTTTCCCATTACTCAAGCAGTCATCTGGGGCGTGTGCTTCCACATTAAACGGGCTAGGAAAAGATTGGGTCCACTTGGCTGAGGATGGAGGTGCATGCCAGCCTCCTGCAGAGCATTCCCACACTCACTTTCTCCCAGGGTTTTCTGCAGAAGGTCGTGCTTGGCTTGTAACTTGGTGATGAGGTTCCTGCCCTCCAGGTACTCCTTCATTTTCTGTAGGGAAGGGGCAGAAAGAATAGTCAGACTTCTAAGGGGGAAAAAAATCAGACACTTGGCTGGACAATTCCTTTTTTGACAGGTCTTTTGGTTTCTGACCTAATTTCTATCAGGTTCATGTTTAAAAAATTTCTTTGAGGCTCTGAGTGTATGGGCAGCTGCTAATTTTCATGGTGGATTAGTGCCCTGCTCTATGTTTCCATGGGAATTTGACATGGGCCAGTACAAACAAACAAATGGTTTCCAAAAGCCCCTCATCTATCTCCTTCAACCGCACTGAAGAACAAGAACCATGGGGAGTGTGGACAGACTTCCAGAACCCCAGTTTTCTTGGTGTGAAGACACACACCTGCTCTTTGGCACCTCTGCTGACGTCCCTCCTGCCCCACCTCTGGTGTGTTTTGTCACACTGCACCTGGAGCAATAGCCCAGTCCCTGCCTCAGCTGCAAGTCCATATCCTAATCAGCTTCTTTCCCTGTTCTGTACAGAGTCTTTATGGAAAGCTGCCGCCCCCCTACTTGCATACACACACACACAGTTTCAAACACAAGAGGTGGTTCTGGAAATTCAACCCCCCCTGCTCTAACAGCCAGGATAAGATGCTGTGCTGCACTTTCAGTTATAGTCTCTCATCAAAGCTTGTCTGCCCATGGAGATACTGTATTTCACTGGACAATTGATCAAATCTTCAAAACAACCCTATGAATTGCTATTATCATTATCCCATTTTACTGAGAAGAGTACTGAGGTCTGGAGAGATCAAGTTGCTCAAGTTCAAACAGTGAGCAGTGGAATTAGGTCAACGCATGGGGCTGGGGATGCAGCTCAGTGGTACATGCTGGCCTAGCATGCATGAGGCTCTGGGTTCCATTCCCAATACCACAAAAATTACTAAATGATTAAATAAATAAAAAGGAAAATCCTCCATACTACCCAGTACATGCAGTTTGACAGTATGGTGCCCTCTCTTAAGCATTATAATAAAATGCTCCATCACTATAGTATAGAGCAGGAGAAAAGCAGAATTAAACAGCATTCTTTTTATATGTGAAACAATTTAGGAGATTTTTTTCTTCTTCTCATTTTTCTTGGATACTGAGGATTAAACCCAGAGATGCTTTAACACTGAGTTGCAGCCCCAGGCCCTTTTCATTTTTATTGTGAGACAGGATCTCACTAAGTTGCTAAGGCTGGCCTCCTGAGTTCCTGAGATAATAGATGTGCACCACAATACCTGGCAATTTAGGAGATTTTCGAATACTATAGCACATAGTCTTTCATTTGATTTCACAATAACTCTATACAGCATGTAGGGAAGATACTATTTCCTTATTAGAAATAAGAAGATGATAACAAGGAAGGGGAGTATCAAATAAATTGCTCATCACTGCAAGCTAGTTATGTGCAAGGGCCAGGTGGGGGACCCAGGTCTTTGGACTCTTAGCCTGGCTTCTTTTCCACTCTCCTCCACAGTCAGGTCATTCTTGGGGATCTTAGTCTGCCTTGGTTCCTGCACTGGTTCACATGCCAGATCAGGGTCATCTGCCCATGTTTAATTTAGAAGTCCCATGGCAGGGTTACCCAGGGTGTAATCTGAGAACTACTGGAAAGATGTGGTAAGTGGACAAAACATTTTAAACTACGATAGTTCTGCCTGTCTTTTTTTTTTTTTAAATCTTTTTATTTATTTATTTATTTATTTATTTATTTATTTATTTATTTTTATGTGGTGCCAAGGATCAAACCTAGTGCCTCACATATGCTAGGCAAATGCTCTGCCACTGAACCTCAACTCCAGCCCCTGTCTTTTAATGTGTACTAATAAAAGCAGAATTATACATCAAGGCTTTGATTTCAGGGCAATTATCACTTAGGATCAAGACTGATAGAAAGAAAAAGTAAAAAAAATGTGAGTTAATTTTAGTCTCTATTTTTATGTATAGTGTGAACTTTTAACTAAGAGCTTGTAGATGGGTGTGGTGGAGCACACTTGTAATCTCAGTAACTTAAGAGGCTGAGGCAAGAGGATCACAAGTTCAAGGCTAGCTCCAGCAACTTAGAGAGACCCTAGGTAACTTAGCAAGACCCTATCTCACAATAAAAAATTGTGATGTACACTGGGATGTAGCTCAGTGGTTAAGTACCCCTGAGTTCAATCCCTGGTACCAAAAAAATAAGCAAATAAAAACAAAACTAGGGCTGGCATTGTAGCTCAGCGGTACAGCGCTTGCCTCGCATGCGTGAGGCCCTGAGTTCGATCCTCAGCACCACATACAAAGCAATTAAATAAAGACATTGTGTCCATCTACAACTAAAAAAAAAAATATTAAAAAAAAACAAAACAAAACAAAAACAAAACAAAACTAAACTAAGAGCTTGTAGCTCTCTCTCTCTCACTTAAAAACAAAGAAAAACTCTGCTTTCTCTTGGATCAGTCCTGGCCCCACCATACTTGCCTACATGGCCCTAACGTGCAACCTGTAAATCCCCATTATATCCCTTCTTGTACAGCTATCACAGTTTATTAGCTGTGTTTCTCTCTAGACTGTTTCTTCCCTATGGTCAGGAACCATTTCATTCATTATTCTTCCCATCCTATACTAAGCAAGAGAGTAGACACTTGGTAAATGCATGAAGAATGAGTTATAGATAAGCAGTCTAACGCTCCTCTGTATAGAACTGCTGTTAGCAGTTACCAAGCCCTTAAGTGTGTCCCTACTCTAAATTAAATATAAAACAAACCACATACTGAATCATTTCTGCCACCTTCACCAGGACCTGTTCCTTTGGCTCCTTTATGCCTTTGCACGAGAACATCTGCATGAAAATAGGCTTTCGTGTCACCCTCCCCTTTCCATCTGCTCCAGCTGCCAACTCACCTGCTGCCAGTCTTCCTGGGGTGATATCCTAATTGTGGGCTTGGAATAGTACTTTGGGGCCCAAGGGTGAGAAGCCTTCAGGAAACATCCATTGCTAATAACACAACCCTCAAAGGCCTCTCTTTGGAAGATTCTCCCAGGAGATGCAAGGGTTCCCTAATAAGGAAAATTCACCAAGAAACTATAACCCTCAAAACAAAACCAGACTGCTCAGAATACAGCAAACATGCTGGAAGCGGGCGGGTGCAAATTCCTCCCTCTCACTCAAGCTCCTAGTTGTGATTCTGGAAATCATTTTTTTCATTCATGTTCACTTACTAGTTAACTCTGGCTGTCACTCTGTGAACCATTAAAATAAATAATAATCTGATAAAGAGGTATGATGGATTACCTTTTCGGGTTCCATTAAATCCTAACGGATCAAAACTGTGTCAAGGTATGACCTGCATCCCTAATGGTGTGGAAACAATGGTTGGGGTTTTCTGCAGAGGTAAGCTGGGTGTGAAGAGTTAAGGGCATCCTAGGGTTTGCAGATGTGTTATTTATCCCTTCCCTATCCACCCAGAAGTCAGCACTCATCTGTAGGAGAGATAAACTGGGGATAAATAACCTTGCCTTCTTTTGTTGATGCTGAACAGACATACAAACAAAGAAGCTGAGATAGCTGAAGACAAGGGAGAAATAGGTGGATTTTTGATAATTTCTGGAGACTAAGGGGCCAGGAAAAGAGCTGCATATGTGTGATCTCTAAAATCTCTTCCTTGCCAGGCATGGTGGTGCAGCAATGCAGGAGGATCGCAAGTTCAAAGCCAGCCTCAGCCACTTAGCAAGGCCCTAAGCAACTCAGTGAGATCTTGTCTCTAAATAGAAAAATAAAAAAAGGCTGGGGATGTGGCTCAGGGGTTAAGCACTTCTAGGTTCAATCCCGAGCCCCCTCCCCCAAAAGCTCTTCTATGGGCAATAAGAGTCATATCCTTTATTTAAAACATATCTTAATATTAAATTATTGATTTTCTTTTATTCCATTTCTTTCACACCAAACACCCAAAACTACAGTGATTACCTGAGGTTTTCATTTAAACAGTCTGACTAGTGCTCCCCACTCCAATTTTTTCATTTGATAATATCAAAATAATTTCTACAAAAAGTAGGAAAGGAGGTAAAAAGTCTATTGAGGTGTTTTGGTTGTTTTTCTTTGCACAGTGAAACTTCAGTTCCATTTTTATGTGACTGATTGGTTGATTGCCATACTGGGGACTGAACCCAGGGGGACTCTACCACTGAGCTATAGATGCCTACCTTTTTGTTTTGAGAAAGTCTTTCTTAAGTTGCCCAGGCTGGCCTCAGACTTGGGTTCCTCCTACCTCAGCCTTCTAAGTTGCTGAAATCACAGGTGTACACCACCATGCCTGGCTTAAATTCCATTTTTATGATCTCATTATTTCTTAATAATTGCTAATTGGTATTGAGAGCAATGAGATTGATTTATTAAAAGGTATTAATATAGTCATTTTTCTTTCTGAGCCCTCCATCCCTGACGTTTTTGTCACAGTAAAATGGAATATTCTAGGATGATCATTTACTAACTCTTCTAACCTTGGGCAAATCACTTAACCCACTTGAGTCTTAGTTTTTCCAGTGGAAAAGTGGGAATACTTTCTTTTTTGTAAGGTTGCTGAGGATGAAGCACAACAAGCATGACTGTGACTGGCACAAGGGTTGGCACATGGCAGGTACTCAGAAAGCATTTCTTATTCCTGAATCACCTGTTCCAGCAACCTAAAAACATTCCTTCCCTAAATGTCTTTGCTTTGTGCTAATGTATAAGAAAATGAAATCAAAACAGGGACCTTGAGGCATTTTTTTTTAATAGTGAAGGGCACAGGAATGCATTTCAAATTTCAGTTTTAGAAGTCCTCTCTCTTTTTTTTTGTACCAGGGATTGAACTCAGGGGTACTCGAAAACTAAGCCACATCCCCAGCCCCATTTTTGTATTTTTTATTTAGAGCCAGGGTCTCACTGAGTTGCTTAGCACCTCACCATTGCTAGACTGACTTTCAACTCACGATTCTCCTGTCTCAGCCTCCCAAAGTGCTGGGATTACAGGTGTGCGTCACTGCGCCCGGCTAGAAGTCCTCTCTTGAAATACACTCTTAGCATGGGGGTATGAATTGCATGACCTTGCTTTCAAACTGAACTTGGTCTGCATAAATTCATGACTGGCTCTAAGTATCTACTACAGTAAGGGGTTGGGGTGGGAGGAGGAGTGGCTGGGCCTAGAGATACACAGATGTCATTACCGTGGCTGTTTTCCCACCATCTAGGCACATTGACATTTCCCCTCCTCCTTGTCAATTTTTAAAGCAGGAAACAGCTGTCAGACAGAATACATAATAGAATAAACCTTAAAGGGAGCACATTTCTCCGGTTTAATTGGCAGGGCAGGGGCATTCACTCATTTGTACCTGTTTAGCACATGTTTACCAAAGCTTGCAGGATACCAGGATAGGAAAAGGTCTCAGACCACAAATTCCAAGTTTATTGGTCTAACACACACTGCTCTAATGGCCAAGGCACTGTCTCCTATCTAATTACCTTTCCCAAACCTGTCCCTAAGAATTCAAGTAGTCTGACTTTGTTATTTTATCAGCCATCATCCTTAAACCTTTTCCCACTCCAACCCCAATACAAGAACCCCATACTTGAACCCTCCAGTGAAATAGTTGGAAGAGATACCAGCCTTATAACTTTGGTAATTCTTGGCTAAACAGTGAGCACTACAGTCTATGAGGAGAGAACTGGCTGAATAAAGGATCATATATCCACATAATGGAATTCTGTCCAACCACTGAAAAAGGAAGCAGCAGATGTTTTTGGTTTTGAACTAACATGAAAATACATGTTAAAAAATTAAGTAATAAAAGTAAAGAACAGTATGAGTGGTATCCTTCTATTTGTCTTTCTACTTTATTTCATTACATTTCTAATGTAATTCATTGTATTAAAGGATATCTACCAACATATTTGTGGTTGCCTATGCATGGAACATCCCTGGAAGGACACAGAACTGGTTTCAATCACTGGCAGGGGAAGAAGCAGCAGGGGTCAAGGATAGGACAAGACTTTGCTTTTTCACATATAGCCTTTTGAAATTTTTGCATCTTTAAAAAAAAGAAACCCTATTTTAAAGAGTCACAATACATGGTGGTGCACGTCTGTAATCCCAGTGGCTTGGGAGGCTGAGGCAGGAGGATTGTGAGTTCCAAGCCAGCTTCAACAACTTATTGAGGCCCTAAGCAACTCAGCAAGACCCTGTCTCTAAAAAAAGATATAAAAAAGGGGTGGGGATGTGGCTCAGAGGTTAAGTGCCCCTGGGTTCAGAAAAATGAATCACAATAAAAACGTAGCAAGAAAAAAGTAGTTATTGCTGGATGATGTGTTACAGAAGATAAGTGATAGACACCAAGTCTAGGAGATCAGGAAACATTTCCCCACCTATGGTAAATAAGAGGGGAAAGCTGCTGAGCTGTTCCTGAGCCTTGCCCTTCAGCTCCATTTCTTCAGCAGGGTGCACAGGAAAAGTCCATGACCAGAGATTTCTGGGTTCAGCTGCTGCTGAAGACCTTGGCCAAGCTACCCATCCTCTCTGGATTTGTTTTTATTTGGTTGGTCGGTTGGCTTTAAATCTTTCAAATGAGGAGGTTAGGTTAGATGATTTTGTAAACTTGCTTTAAGCTGGAAAATTTTATGATTTTTTCCCTGAGATTCCTGCAAGCCAGTGATCTTCATAGATCATACTTCAAATTTCTAATTGATGTCACCTGACAGATTAATATGGTTATATCCACAGGTGGTCAGAAAACTATTCGAGAAACCCTCTTAGTCACTAGGTACACTATCTAGGACTCAAGCCACAACAAGGGACCTCTTCTCAACTTTCCAAAAGAAGGGCACAGAAAAGCAAAGAAACAGAGGGCTTTGTATGGTTTGGCAAGTATAGGCAGCCCTTCCATGTAACATGGACATCTTTTCTTGAATGTCCATTTTACCACCCAAAACAAAACAAGCCCTCTGATCATGAGATGAATTATCAGAAACATTTCAGGTACTAGTTACAAAAAATGATGAACTCTCTTGTAAATCCGTTACTGAACAAGCCCAGTCAAAAACCATTCCTGTAAGCCATGGAAATCTGCACACAATTTTGATAAGTAGCACCATGTCCACAAAAGACAGGAAATGGGTTAGAGGATGTCAGTGCATTTAGATAGGTGAAGGGTTGGACAGGATTTAAGAGGTCACCAGCCGGATGGAATAGGGTCATTCTTGCTTTTACCAACTTTGAATACAAATGTAATAGATTTATTTAAGCCAAAAAGTAATTCTGACAAAAATCGTCTTAAATAGATTTTTATGTCCCAAATTTTCTTTAACTTAAAAATATGGAAATTCGGGGCTGGGGATATGGCGCAGTGGTAGCGTGCTCGCCTAGCACGCGGAAGGCACTGGGTTCGATCCTCAGCACCACATAAAAATAAAATAAAGATATTGTGCCCACCTACAACTAAAAAATAAATATTTAAAAAAAAAAAAAAATATGGAAATTCTCCTCCAAGTAACAAGATTGAGTCATTTGCATCTAAGCAAACAAGGCACATTAGCCAAACAGTCCAACAGAGAATATTCAACAAGCTCCTAAAATGACGAGAAGCTTGGGGCAGCAACACGCCCCTGATTATAGTCAAGGAATTCTCTGAGCGTGGGATCCAGGTTTCTGCAGGACTTTATGCTTTTACACACACTGCTCCTCCCTCAAAAAATACTCTTCTTCTCCACAATCTTCTGCCCAGTTTACCTGATCTTCAAGATCAAGCACAAAAGTCACTTTTTGTGATGCTTCCTGAGTGTCATTCATCCTGGTTGCCATTTATGCACATGGGCATTTAAAAAAAAATTTAATTTCAAATGTTCAACATCTCTAGCAATTAGAGAAATGCAAATCAAAACTACACTGAAAGCTGGGTGTGGTGGCTCAAGCCTGTAATCCCAGCACTTAGGGAGGCTGAGGCAGGAGAATCACGAGTTCAAAGCCAGCCTCAGCAATGGTGAGGTGCTAAGCAACTCAGTGAGACCCTGTCTCTACATAAAACACAAAATAGGGCTGGGGATGTGGCTCAGTGGTCAAGTACCCCTGAGTTCAATCCCCAGTACCAAAAAAAAAAAAAAAAAACTACACTGAGATTCCATCTTACTCTAGTCAGAATGGTAATCATCAAGAACACAACAACAATAAATGTTGGTGAGGATGTGAAAGGGTACACTCATACATTGCTGGTGAGACTGCAAATTCATGCAGCCACTATGGAAAGCAGTATGGAGATTCCTCAGAAAACTTAGAATGGGACCACCATTTGGCCCAGCTATCCCACTCCTTGGCATATACTCAAAGGACTTGAAATCAGCATACTACAGCGATGCAGCCACATCAATGTTTATAGTAGCACAATTCACAATAGCTAAACTATGAAACCAACCTAGGTGCCCTTCAGCAGATGAATGGATAAAGAAACTATGGCTATATATACACAATAGAATATAACTCAGCCCTAAAGAAGAATGAAATTATAGCATTTGAAGGTAAATGGATGGAACTGGAGAATATTATGCTAAGCGAAACAAGCCAATCCCAAAGAATCAAAGGCCAAATGTTTTCTCTGATATGCAGATGCTAATTCACAACAGAGGTAGGGGGTGAATAGAGGTATTTTGGACTAAACAGAGGGGACTGAAGGGAGGAGAGGGGGTATGGAGGTAGGAATGATAGTAGAATGAATAGGACATTATTACCCTATGTGCATATATGATTACAGCTTGTCTAACTCTACATAATGTACAACCAGATGAATGAGAAATTATACTTCATTTATGTATGATGTATCAAAATGCATTCTAGGGGCTGGGATTATGGTGCAGTGGTAGCGTGCTCGCCTAGCACGCATAAGTCACTGGGTTCGATCCTCAGCACCACATAAAAATAAAATAAAGATATTCTGTCACCTACAACTAAAAAATAAACATTTAAAAAAAATGCATTCTACTGTCATGTATAACTAATTAAAACAAATAAAAAATATTAAATTTTTAAAAAAATTTCTTCTTAAATTACAAAAATCAATCCATTCTGCTGGGTGCAATGGCACACGCCTATAATTCCAGTGACTCCAGAGGCTGAGGCAGGAGGATCATCAGTTCAAGGCCAGCCTCAGCAACTTAGAGAGGCCCTAAGTGAGATTCTGTCTCAAAATCAAAAACAAAACAAAACAAAACAAAAAGCTGGGCACGGTGGCACATGCCTGTAATCCCAGCATTTTGGGAGGTTGAGACAGGAGAATTGTGAGCTCAAAGCCAGCCTCAGCAATGGCGAGGTGCTAAGCAATTATCCTGTTTTTAAATAAAATATAAAATAGGGCTGGGGATGTGGCTCAGTGGTTGAGTTACCCTGAGTTCAATCCCCAGTACCAAACAAAAAAAAAAAAAAAAAAAGAAATTCTGGGGATGTGGCTCAGTGGTTAAGTGCCCCAGGGTTCAATTCCTGGTAACAATAACAACAACAAAAAACCCCCCAAAACAAAAACAAAAAACTCCCAAAACCAATGCATTCTAACTGTTTAGAAACAAAGTAAAAATGAAAAGTTCTCCCTCTACATGCCCAAGTCCATCATTCCCCTCTTCAGCTTAATATTCTCAGCATTCCCAGCCTAGAGCACAGTGTCTGGCATATAGTAAATTCACAATAAATGAATTTATTGTGAATTCACAATAAATGATCAATGAATAAATTGGAAATGATTAATAATAAATTAACAATGACAATGTTGAAAATAAAATTCATCATTTACTAAAACACTGACAAACTATGATCCAGGCAATGTGTTAAATATTTTGCAAAAATTACTGAATAAACTAAAATGTCATTTCATTATTTTTTTGGATAGATTTTAGTATTTTACTCAGTTACTTTAAAACTGTTCTAACTAAATGACTTAAATTATAAAACAATATGTTCAGTAGTATCCCATATTTTATAATAAAAATATACATATATATTCTTTTTTGGGGGGGGTACTGGGATTGAACTCAGGGGTACTCGACTGCTGAGCCACATTCGTAGCCCGATTTTGTGTTTTATATAGAGAGGGGGTCTCACTGAGTTGCTTAGCGCCTCACCGTTGCTGAGGCTGGCTTTGAACTTGAGATTCTCCTGTCTCAACCTCCCAATGTGCTAGGATTACAGGTGTGCGCCACCACGGCTGGCTACATATATACTCTTATATGTATTTGTATATGCATAGAAAAAATACCAAAAGGGAATATATTCTAACACCATTATATTTCTAGGTGATAGAATTGTGGATTATTTTTATTTTCTTCTTTTAAAGTTTTACATAATAAGCATGTTTTTCTTTGCATAACTTTTGAAATTATTTTACAAGAATAATACTCTTAAATCACTCCCTTTCAACAGTCTTCTCTAGGATCAAAAAAAAAAAAAGCAGAAAAGAAAACAACTCAAGAATTCTGAGCTTAACTAATTAAAAAACAGATTTTAAAAAAATTAGCAAATCATTAGTGTTCTTAATGCAGAAAGGGCAATGTTCAAAGGAGAATTAAACAAATTGTTCCAGTTGGAGGAAAAATTCAATTTACTGCATGCAGACTGTGCTTCTTGACTGAAAAACAAGTTAATTCCTTTCATTCGGAATCAGTATGCATATTCACTGGCTATATTTCATCTCACATCTGCAAACTTAATTTTTCCTTTCTTGGTCTTTGGAAGATTAAGAAATAAATTTTAGTCCAGGCAACAATAAATCCTACTTGGCAAGCTCAAAATAACTTAATTATTAAAAAGCAGCACCAAAAACCAGCTAGCAACCTTCCAAGGACTGTTAACACCACTTAAAAATAAAAAAAAAATGGGTCCATCTGTCTAAAAGGAGACTGAAAATACATGAATAACAAAATACAATGTTTTTGAATGCTCTGCAAAATAACAATGTTGTATATTGTCAGTTCCTTTAAATTTTAGCAATAATTATGAAAAATAACTCCCTAACAATGAATGTTACAAAATAATGTCATCATATCACCTTGAGGAGACTTTAGACTTTTAAAAACAAGGTACATATTAGCCAGGACATTTGGATATAGTTCCCAAGAACCAATATGGATCCCCTGTGGCTGAGAAGGAAGCTTTCAAATGAAAGCCTACTAGCTGCTTTAAAATGTCTTTTAAGGGGGCTGGGGTTATGGCGCAGTGGTAGCGTGCTCGCCTAGCACGCGGGAGGCACTGAGTTCAATCCTCAGCACCACATAAAATGTCTTTTAAAAAATCTTGGTAGTAGCTGGGCACAGTGGTGCATGTCTGAAATCCCAGCAGCTCAGGAGGTTGAGGCAAAAAGATCTTGAGTTCAAGGCCAGCCTCAGCAACTTAGCAAGGTCCTAAGCAACTCAATGAGACCTTGTCTCTAAATAAAATATTAAAAAGGGCTGGGGATGTGGCTCAGTGGTTAAGTGCCCCTGGGTTCAATTCCCCATTTCCCCCCCCTAAAAAAAATCTTGGTAGTATCCTTGGGAGTGTACCCTCTTCCTTGGGGGAGCGGGTCCATGCTAGACATATAAAACTTGTAGATATTGTCCCTTTAAGTGTAGAGATGGTCTCCAAGTATGCCCAGATTTAAATCTAGGATATTCAAAGTCTGCCCTTCCAACATTTGACAAGGACTCTGAGTTCTAAAGCTCCCTTGGGTGCCATAGTGCCTGCTGGTGCTCTTTAAAGGCTACTGAGCTCCCTTACTGTGAAATAAAACTGCTCTGTCTCTTGCTGGTTGGCTCTCCTCTTAGCGATGCTGGGCTTGCTCATGAAGGTTTCTGAGACAGTTGACTTGACAGATTCCATGGAATTGCTATACTGGAAGCAGTCAGACACATCAAAATCCTCGACGGTCACAATATCCTGGATCGTCTGCAGGGTGGCCTCCATTGTCTTCTTTACCTGTGATGACAAGAATCAACATAATGCATGAAGGGCAGGCTGCAAAAGAGCCAGTGATGGGGAAGCTTGGTGAAGTGGGAGAGAAGTGGGCTGGGGAGGATGGAAGATACCACAGAAGGTGCAGATCTGCTTCCCACTGGGGAGAGTGATACATGTTACATGGACCCTGCTACAGCATGCTACCCACTTTATTGAGGACCTGAAAACCATCACCCACTTTGTGCTATATACTTGACTTGGTTCTTTTACTTAATGTTTACTTTTAAAATGTAAAATTAGCTCTGTTATAATAAAAGTACATGACTGTACAAAGAGCTAGTTAAGCCAGGCACGGTGGCACACGCCTGTAATCCCAGCACTTAGGGAGGCTGAGACAGGAGAATCACGAGTTCAAAGCCAGCCTCAGCAACGGCGAGGCGCTAAGCAACTCAGTGAGACCCTGTCTCTACATAAAACACAAAATAGGGCTGGGGATGTAGCTCAGTGGTCGAGTGCCCCTGAGTTCAATCCCTAGTACCAAAAAAAAAAAAAAAAAAAAAGAGCTAGTTAAAATGTCTGATGGGCAGAGTCCTGAAGTGTCCCAGGTTCTGCTTCCTGAACTTCAGCAAATTGATGAATTTGTTTCCCTATTTGCAAACCAAGTGTCTCATCCCCAGTCCTTCCTGATCTCTGTTACTCATGTATCCCCAGTCCTTTCCTTACTTCCTGGGAAGAGTAAGACTTACTGAGATACAAGGTAAAAGGCCATCTGAGCTCAGCAGAAAGCTGCATCACTGATCAAACTGCCCTTTTGAACTGGCTATTGAAAGGAAATACGGTGGGTCCAGAAGAAAGTCACCCTTTCTGAAGAGGATGGAGATGTTTGAAGTGTCAAAGTCAAAGGCCTCTGTTTATTTGAAAATGCTGGAAAAAGCCAGGCATGAGGGGGTGGTTTCAGAGACACAATATTGTTCACACAGCTGCCAAGTCCATTTTGATGAAATGTGGAGAGAGGGGAAAAAGCATTTTGCAAAAGCTCAAAATAGAGCAAACCTTTGGCGATGCAAGAGCAACTTCCTGGAGTTCAAGGGCAGGATGTAGCAGAGGGGAAAGTCCAAGCCTACATTTGGCTAGGAAATGTATGCGGCAGCCCGGACATTCTCTGCATGCTCCTTCCACCTGCTCCCAGATAGGCAGCAGCAAGAAGTTCAACAAGGAACCTCAGAGAGGGCTCTGAACCTCCTAGGTAGGAAACTTACCTCTTCATTCTCAATCTTCAGGGTGGATAAGCGAGACTGCAGCTGTTGGCATCTCTGCACCAGCTCACTCTGAACAGGCTGCTGGGCACAGAGCTGGGAGGCCTGCCAGAAGAAAGTCACACCGGCTCAGGAAGAGGACACAGTTCTTTTGGCAGTTCCAGATTCTCATTACCGCTAATAAAACTAATTCAAGGTATAAGGCTTGCAGTTTCTATGTGGAAACAAAAACTAAAGTCAATGTGTAGGGATCTCTTCTAGGACCAAAGAGCACATGAAAGGAATGGGGAGAGGAATCAGTTTGGAAAGACCAGGTTTCTCTCTTTGGCACCCCTCCACAGGCTGGTGTTTGGCTGAAGCAGGTCTACACAAGGTCCACAGCTCCATGGAAGGCTGAGGAAGCTGGAAGAGAGTGCCTTGGGCAGCCCCAGCTCCAGAAATACAATGCTTTGGCACACTGAGGATTTCCTGCTGGAGGTCCAAGTGGCCACCTCTCCAGCCCTTCCCTCCTCCCCCCTCATACACCAGAGTGAAAGCAGGAGAGAAGTGGGTCAGGAGGCTAACTTGCCGCTCTTGGCAGCCAGCATGTGTTTATAAATCCAGGCCATGCATGAGAAGACTGACTCAATGAGAGAGTGCACAAAGCAGGGAACAAATTCACAGGCTGTGCTGGGGACCCCCGAGGGCATGGAATCTGATGGAGTGCGACATTTTCCAAAGAGCTATCATTTTACCTCAGGTCTTTACTAGATCTGTGTGGAAGAGGATCCTCTGCAACCTGTCCTTTCCCCAAGGATTACTGCCAAGAAGCTTTCCCTTATGTGAAGGGATAGCCAATCTCTGGTCCTTCTTGATAGGGGTGTGCCTGTAGCATGATGTCACCCACAGTCCCAAAGATGACTGAAGAGGAGCAGAAGGCAGGACCCATGTGCAGGGAGCTCCTGTCATCTTGTTACCATGTGTCCTTTAGCTCTTGTCTGAAGAGAGCTATCTAGATAGAATTGAGCTCCTTCCTCCTCAGCATGGAGAGGGCAAATTCATCTGCTCAGACTATTCTCTTGCTTGAAAGACAAAACCTCCCTTCAAATGGAGGGGGCTGGGACTTGACCTTTTCATCCACTGGCTTTTAAGCTCCCAACTGCTTTGACCTCTTGTCCCGGCTGAGAGGCTGACCCAAGCCAGCTCTCAGATCTGAAGAGAGCTGACTTCATTCTGGCTCTTGGATAAGTAGACACAATGGAGAGAGCTCGGTGGCCAGAAAGAGTTAGTGCCAAGAGTGAAACTCTCTGGTTGCCTGATGTCACCAGTCAGGCATTCAGAGGCCCACAAGCCTCTGGGGGCACCAAGAGTAGAGACAGGCACCACCTCCTAGTGCATCTGACAGTGTTTGGCATCAATTCATGTGTTGAGGGCCCCACAACACCAGTCAGTGTGGGGCCTTGGTCAATTTCAGGGCTTCTGGTCAAAAATGCCACCCGAACTCTGGCCCTAGTTCAAGGACTTCCAGGCAGCTCCCTCACGCTGCCTCCACTGTCTACAGACAACCCACACTGATGGAAACAGACTAGCTTCTGTCCAAGAATGACTTTTCCTCTCATCTCTTTTTATTTTCCACTCTTAGGAAGTCTAGGCTAGAATGTGGAACCTTGTAAGCTCTAGGTCTGGTCCTGACCCCTGCCTGGCTTAGCCATTGATCAGCTAGCTATATGACATAAAGAGAGTACCCAGGCAGAAGAATGAGCTATTGATTTTTAAAATAACCCAGACCTGGTGGGGAGGACTCATGGAGGAAAATCCACCTCCAAGTCTGTTCCTTTAAGACGCAGCTGAGCTGCTGATGCATGCTTTGGCAGGCATCTCCTACCAGGGTGCAAGGTAATGCATTCCAGCTGTGCTCTGGAGAATGGAAATGTGGCTTGACAGGGATAGGAGGGGGCCTGAGTACCCAGCATCTGGATTCCCCCTTCATGGAGACAAGCTGTTTGGCTCAGAAGACAACTCAGTCAACACCAGAAAATGTATCACTCCGCTCAGCTGGTCCCCAAGTTCCACTGAAGCTTGGGAAGGAATCTCAGAGGCAGCTAGGGAAGAGGCTTATGAGGCAAGTTTGACCAGGAGCCAGGGCAGGTGAGGAATGGGGCTTCCGGGGAGTTGGTGACACCCTTCCCCCAACTGTCACTGCACACACAGCATCTCACTTCACCATCTGTTCAGATGCTGACACCTCCTAAGCCACAGCAATGGAAACACTCTGTAAGTGCTTTGGTTTTCCCAAAAAGGAGAGGAAAGAAATCCTTTCCACACTTTTGACTTTAGGACAGAAATGTCCCACTCTAGATGGTGCCCTATTGATGACAGTGAATCTTCTGGTTATACTAGTACAGTTGTCATTCTGGAGCAGGGCTTTTGCAAGAGTCTGGATGCTAATCCTAAGGGAAGCACTACACCTGGCAAGAGCACATTGCTCTTTTTTGGTCCCCTACCATCTGTGCCTCCTTCTTTTGATAACTTTGGTCTGACTGTTCTCAGGGAGAACCTCCTACTCTACAACTCAGGCCAAGTTCTTTGGATGAAGCATGTGACCCAGGCATAAGCCAGGAAGTCAACTGATACCCAGCCACAATGACTGGCTCAGGGATAAGCACATCATCCAATCAAAGCCAGTGGACACAGCCAGACCTCTGTGGGGATGCTGGGGAGGGAGGCAGATCCTCATTCCTCTGGATTCCAACCTATAGCAAGATAAGTCTGGGAAAGCAGTCACCTTGCCTCCAGGTAAGATCCTGGGAATGGAAGTAAGCAGACAAAAAATAAACAAAAAACAAAAACAAACTGAATTGTGGTAAAGTTCCTGCTCCTAAATCTAACCATGCCTGAAGGTCCATCCTGACCCTTTCTGTCATGGAAGCCTACATACCCTCCTTCTGATTTGTAGTTGAAATGGTGGCTCCCAACTGCAGCAAGGAGGTTCACTGTTGATTAAGATGCACAAACACCACAAGGAGAACCAAAGATTCAGAGCAATGAAAACCAAGAGCTTCTCTTTCATCTCACTGCACACCCTTCTTGTTCTAGTCATTGGAGGTGAAGAATCCCAGTAAGGCCCCCACATTCATACTCCCTTGCCATGGTAACCAGCATCAGGCTTTCAGGATCACCTCTTAGCTCCTGTCCTTTCTGGAGACACCCACGCTGTTTTGTTAATACCCAAGGAAAACTACATCCTTCATCACAATCTTACGAACCCAGGAGAACAGATCCTTTAGAACTCTGCCAAATGACAAGATCACTTCATTCCTACACTTAGCCTGTCCTCCCTCCCCAACAGAAGCTTCTAGGGCCTGGCCCCACCTCAACTCTCACTTCTTCCAGACCCACCACTTGGAGGGCCCCTTCCCCCATCCTCCTTTCACATAAAAATTATTGAGTAGTTTTTTAGAATGTACCAACTGTTCTGTGATTTTTTTTTTTTAAATGACAAAGTGTTACCAGGTTGATCAGGCTGGCCTCAAATTGGCTTGGAAGCCCTGCTTCAGCCTTCCAAGTGGCTGGAATTATGGGCACATACCACTATGCCTAGTAGCCCGCCCCTTTGGATGTCTCTCTCTGCCTATTTCTCTCTCCCGACCTCAGCTAACTCTCTTATCAGACAGAAGCTTCCTGTGGGCTCCAACAGCCACGCCTAGCATGCTGCAGGCACTCAGTGGCTGTTTGCTGATGAGTCAAATGTGCCTCACCCCTCTGACAAGAAGCCCTCTCCCCCTAGAGTAACATGCCCTCTGTGCAATGAAACCACTCACAAATATACTCAAGTCCCTGGGGATGTGTAAGAATAGGAAGAGGGCCTCACCATGTCACCCATGTGGGGCTGGAACTCAAACTTCATAGGGGGGCAGAAGACATTGTTGTACATCTCCATGAGGCGCTGCTTGTCACTGGTGGCATCCAGGTTTTCTACTGCATTCTCGATAGCATCTAGACCCTCGTGCTTCGACTGTTCCAGATTTAATTCAGCAGAGAGGAAGGTACGCAGGGCTCGGTTGAGGCTAGCGTGGTAGCCTAGGTCACAACACTGCTGTGGAAGGAGAAGGCACGTGAGCACACCACGACAGCCCCATGGCCTGACAGAAAAGGCAGCTGGTCCCTAGGGCAGATCTGACCACATCGATGCAACTTGCTGTGCAGTGGGAAGAAGGCTGACATTCAGAATTCCACGATCTGCGCGAGACAGAATTCTCAGTTCTTGACTCCCAGATCAATGGTTAAACACTTCCTACAGGACTGTGTGAGGTGGCTAGATGGAAGAGGACCCATAGGACCAAATGAAATGATTTAGTTCAGTGCTATTTCATAAACATGAGAAGAGTTAAAAGAGGGGCTGGGATTGTGGCGCAGTGGTAGAGCACCCACCTCGCATGCGTGAGGCACTGGGTTTGATCCTCAGCACCACATAAAATAAATAAAAATAAAGATATTGTGTTCATCTACAACTAAATATATATATATATAAAAGAGTTAAAGAATTCTGCTGGGTGCAGTACTGCACTCTTGTAATCCCAACAGCTTGGGAGGCTGAGGCAGGAGGATCATGAGTTCAAGGTCAGCCTCAGCAACTTAGGGAGGCTCTAAACAACTCAGCAAGACCCTGTCTCTAAATAAAATATTAAAAAGGGCTGGAGATGTGGCCCAGCAGTTAAGTGACCCTGGGTTCAATCCCTGGTACCAAAAAAAAAAAAAAAAAAAAAGAATTCATTATATTTCCATTATATTGCCATTACGACAAAATTCAATAATAACAATATAGTTTGCCACTCCTTGAGGATGGCTGTGGTTGAGTCACTACATACCAAGCATGCCAGGCCATTTCAGCATTCAGGGGTCAAAAATCCAGACTGCTGCAATAGCAGCTAATTAACACAACCTCAGCTCCTGGTGGGAGAAGAGAATGAAAGGCTGACTCTGTGGGTCAACCCACCAGCTTCCACTGTTCTAGGACAACCCTGAGCTGCAGAGCAGGATTTCTGTACTGAAGCCCCTGCCCTACAGAGATAGCATTTACAATACTAAACAGTTGCTGGGTGCAGTGGCGCAGGCCCGTAATCCCAGTGGCTCAGGAGGCTGAGGCAAGAGGATTTTGAGTGCAAAACCTGCCTCAGCAAAAGCGAGGCACTAAGCAACTCAGTGAGACCTTGCCTCTAAATAAAATACAAAAAAGGGCTGGGGATGTGGCTCAGTGGTTAAGTGTCCCTGAGTTCAATCCTGGGTATCAAAAACAAAACAAAACTAAACTAAATAGTTCCAAACAAGCCGGGTGCGGTGGCTCAAGCCTGTAATCCCAGTACTTAGGGAGGCTGAGACAGGAGAATCGCGAGTTCAAAGCCAGCCTCAGCAATGGCAAGGCGCTAAGCAACTCGGTGAGACCCTGTCTCTACATAAAACACAAAATAGGGCTGGGGATGTAGCTCAGTGGTTGAGTACCCCTGAGTTCAATCCCCAGTACCAAAAAAAAAAAAAAAAAACCAAACAAACAAAAAAAATAGTTCCAAACATAGGTGTTACTGGGGATATTCATATCATATAATGGATTCTGATTTCCTACACCAAAAATGTACGAAAGGAAATGGGATGAAAGAAGCAACTTTATAGAAACACCTAACACTGAAGGTAGAGTCAAGCAACCTTAGAAAAGTTGCTTGCCATCCCTGAACCTATTTCCTTAACAGAAAATGAACAGATTCGATGAAGCCAGTGGTTTTTAAACTGTAGACCAGAGCTCTCAAATTCTATGCCAGGGCTCGCTCCAGCTGCCCATGAGAAGGCGACAAGATGGCAGCCCAACTAGTAGGCCTCCTATCTCTCCTTCAACAAAGCCAGTTCTGCTCATTTTTCTATTTAATATATTGGGATTCTATGTAAGGTCTGGTTTGAAGAAAGAATTCTTCTGTTAGAGAAAAAGTCTGAAAACCTTGGATTAAAGGTAATCCCCAAGGCCCTATTCAGCAACAGCATTCTGAAACTCTGTGATAATATTCCCCACTCCTCCAAAAGGACCCAGAGATCCAAATTCTTTGGCTATCCTTTATCCTCTCTATTGCTTAAGCAGCTTTGAGGCCCAGACCTGAGAAGAAATGTCAAAGAAGAATCCATGGATAGAGAGGGCCATCTGTGTGACTGTCATTTCATCGCATAAGCAGGCATCAAATTAACTCTCCCCCCAGCCTTTCTCCCTCATCACGATCACATTGGGAACAGTCACTACTGGGGAAGAAAAAGCACATGACATGCCTCCTCCTTCCAGGCATCTGACAAGAAGCTCAGCAATGGAGCACCCGTTGGGCTGGGCTCTGGGTACAGTGCCAGCAGGCTCTGGCAGGTGCCTGGCTTCAGCAGAATAATGGCAGTCACAGCTTAACTAGAGCCAGAGGATGGAAAGACATTAAATTTGGATGGGAGGGAGACGCAAATGGAAGCTAGACAAAAGCGGCTGATTGGGAGGCTGCACGTGCAGGGCCCTTCCTCTTCTGGGAGAGGCTGCTGAACTAGCCAGGCTGCCCCTGAACCTTCAACCTTCCTGAGGAGCTCTCTATAGCCCCTGATGGTAAACTATGTCTGTAAGTCTGGTGACAGACAACTGCCTACAGTGTCGGGTGGGGGTTGGAAGGGAAAACTAGGGGAAGGCAGGATGCCCTTCAGAAACCTTTATGTATTTTTGGAAACTCCCCTTTCCTCTCTATTCTCACTGCCTCTGTCCTAAAAATACCTTTATCTTACACCAGTGCTGTCTGCTTCACTGTCCTAAAATGTGACTTTTATTATGCCCCTACTGAAGAGCCACTTATTGTTTTCTAAAGTAAAAATCCACTTTCCTTAGTCTGGAAATGTAAAGAAATGCTTCTCTTTCTAGGTATGTTTATTATGTACTAAGTGGACTGTGTACATTCTACATTTAAATCTTCCTAATTACCCCCCGTGAGGTCAGTATTTTCTCAGTTTTCCAAATGAGGAAGCTGAGGTTGACAGGTTAAATCATTTAAGCAAGGTCAAACAGGCAGAACAAGTTATAATATGTCTGTAGTCTGCCCATCTGACATTATCTCCCTCAATTTTCTCCTTCAGCCTCCTCTGCTCCAATCCAATGACACACTCTCTGTTTAAGATAGTGTTGGGGGGGCTGGGATTGTGGCTCAGTGGTAGAGCGCTTGCCTCGCATGCGTGAGGCACTGGGTTCGATCCTCAGCACTACATAAAAATAAATAAAATAAAGATATTGTGTCCATCTACAACTAAAAAAAAATTAAAAAAAAAAAAAAGATAGTGTTGGGGAAGCACAGGCCTCCAACCAACTGTGTGACCATAAGCAAACTACCTAATCCCTCTGAGCCTTCTTGAATGGGGATAAGGCCAGCCTCACAGATCGTTCTGAGGCTGATAATAGGCAATACATTTACACATATCTGGTACTGCATGGATACTTAATACCAGTCATCAGTATCCTTAAATCCACTGATGTCTGCCCCGCAGCTCCTAGCACTTTCTCTTTCTGAGATGTTTCCCACTCCTCTCACCTGCTGGAATGGTAACCACTCTTCAAGATCCAAATCAAATTCCCAGCCTCTGGGAAACCAGCCAGTCCTGCATCCCTGGCCAACACTGCCCCAGCCTCCACTTGCAACTCTGCTGATGACAGTGCACTCTGACACAGAACGGGACACAGAGCACTTGCTCTTATCCTGTTGCTTGCCATTTCCTATCACTCCAAACAGAATGTAAGTTTCTTGAGGACTTGGCCAGTATTTTACTCTTTTTTTTTTTTTTTTTTGGCACTGGGGATTGAACTCAGGGGCACTCGACCACTGAGCCACATCCCCAGCCCTATTTTGTGTTTTATGTAGAGACAGGGTCTCACTGAGTTGCTTAGCGCCTCGCCATTGCTGAGGCTGGCTTTGAACTCGCGATTCTCCTGTCTCAGCCTCCCTAAGTGCTGGGATTACAGGCTTGA
>CM053410.1:59047590-59098858 GCA_028644305.1 Xerus rutilus
GGGAAGCAGGAGCCTCCTGGCTCAGCACTGCCTCTATGTATATGACCACCCTGTAGCTTCTCTGTGCAGATGAGTGGGGGCCTGACTCACAAATGTGCCCTGTGGCTCCTCTGCACCTCCAGCTAACCTGGGCCATTTGGAATAGGTTTTCCAGAGCCTTGGCCATCTATATATTTTCAGGGGCCACAGCTAGAAGCTGAGCCTTTAGCAAAGAAGCAATATCTGGCCAAGGTTAGGTAAATGAGATTTGAATATCTCATTGTATTCCCAGGAGAATCACAGTGAGTAGAAGCAGCACAGTATTTTGTTCACACTGGGGACAAAGCATGTTTTCCATGGCTTCTGATGAGTTCTGTGGCCACGCTGGGCTCCCCTGGCCATTTCTGGGTTATATGAATGTTTGATGAAAACCCTCTCAGGGGAAATCAAATTTTTATAAGAATTTAATGATAGCCTACCCAGATGCGTGATAACTGGAGTCAATAGCTTATTAACCCTTTACCAGCTGATATTCTCTGGAAAAGACCTACTTAAAAAAAAAAATTGGTGTTTCATAACACACATTTCAAATTCATACAGAGGAAAACAGTCACTGCCCTTAATAAAAGTTTCCTACTAGAAAAGCCAAGTTCCTTCATATCCAACTTGGGTGTACACAGTGTCATGGACCCTCTATCCAGGTACCTGGCATTCACAACATTCCAACTAAGTGTGAGGACAATGCCCTGTTCTTCATTCACCCATCTGCTCCTAGGCGGAGAGAGCCACAGGAGTACAGGTGGAGGAAAATGACATTCCAGTGAGCCTACAATTCTTAGATGCTATCAAGTGAGCTCAGAATGTCTTTTCGGCCTAAAGCCAAGGTTTTCCTGGTGTGTGTCAGATGTCTCACGTGGACTCCTGTAGTCTGAGTTTAAATCTTACACTCTACTATAAAAAGAAGTTGGAGGCTAGTCCTTGTGTCAGTGTAATGGCATTGACAAAAATAACCAACTTCTTTTTGCTGCTTCTCTTGCCTTAAATACACATTGAGCTTCAAACCCCTAGAAAGAAGGCAGAATGGTATACATAACACAGATGGCAATGGACTGTAATAAGAATCATCTCATGTCTTCAAGCAAGTTCTGGATACTGTCAAGATCAAGATGCCAACACACCCAGGTTCCTTGCTCACTCCTGCTCTGTTGGTTTGTTGCAAAGTACACTTTTGGCCCTTTTTATTGCATAGGTCAGCAAGAAAAAGGAAGAAACTACTGACACATGCAAACAACATGGATGGAGCTCAAAAAAATGCTGGGGAAAAGAAGCCAGATACAAAAAAATTATATATTATATATGCCTATCTTCGTGAAATTCTATAATAGGCAACACTAATTTATGATGAATGAAATCAGCAGCAGTTGCCATAGGGTGGAAGATTGGGAAGAGACAAGAGGGACTTCCTGAGGTGACAGGAGTATATCTTTTATCAAGGTATTTAGTCTAGATCTTGATAGAGATGTTGATTACAAGAGTGTAAAAAATTTGTCAAAACTCTTGAAACTAACACTCAAGTTCAGTCATCACATGTAAATTACACACAAAATGAGTATTAAAGGCACAAAAAATGAAGCAAATCTTGGCTTAGGGGATCATCTTCTTCCTCTTTTTTCTGTTCTTTCTTCATACTCGTGCTCTGCTATATATATTAAGCACTAGGGGCTATTAAGTAAGTCTTGGTCTCTGCCCTCCTAGATCTTTTTTTTTTTTTTGTACTGGAGATTGAACTCAGGGGCACTCGACCACTGAGCCACATCCCCAGCCCTGTTTTGTGTTTTATGTAGAGACAGGGTCTCACTGAGTTGCTTAGCACCTCCTAGATCTTAGTACAGTGGCTCTCAAACTTTTGACCCTCAACTCACAATAAAAAACATATTTTACATTGTCACACATATACATACAGAACACCTGTGGGCACCCAAGCATGCATATACACACCTAACATAAAAGTTTCACAAAATAAAACCTAGCCTTACGAGTGTGATGCACTCTGACATTTTTTCCCTGATTCTAGTCTATTCAATTGGAAAAACAGGTCAGACACATGAAAGTGAATTCATGGCTCCCTTAATGGATCATGATTCAAGGTGTAAAACACCTGGAGTTTATGAATACTTCTTGGGCAAAACTATTATGTTCCATTTGTACCCCTGGTGCTGGACACACAGTCTCACTCAAATATTTACTGAATATTTATGGAGTAGAGTAACCTTATCAGCTTTTCCTAAAAAGAGTAACTAATCTGTTCCCACCCTACAAAAAACAAACCCCAAACAAACAATAAACAAAATAAACTGGATACAACCAAAAACAAGAGCAAAGAAAAACAGCAAATTTACTACCCTTGTGGCCTGGAATGCTGCCACCCTATACTTGCTCACAATCCCCTAGACCAACGCCCTGCTCAGTACTGAGGAAGCTGGCTGTCTTCTTTATCAATGGCAGTTCATACCATATCCTGTAAAGGTAGGTTCTTCACAGGCCTTAAAAAAAATGATGAAAGTAAGGTCCAAAATAGCTGCTTTTTATACTGATTTTAAAACACCTGTTCATTACTGATGAAGAAGGGTGGGACTGATACAGAAGTAGCCCTTGTCTTCCTCTGAGGTCAGATTTTGGTGAAAGTGGTAGGGCAGTAACCTCAGGGGCAACAGAAAGGGAAGAAAGCAAACCAATGGGAGAGGTGTGGCAGCCTGCACAGTGTTTTCGTTTTTAAAAAATTTTAACCAATGCAAGATAAATAGCAGAAATTGAGCTTAAGAAAGAACTGATTCTCTTCCTCAGGCTGAGAACAGGCCTCTTTCCAAAAGTGAGGAGTTGCTGCCCTGAGGAGAAGAGGATCTTGTTTAGGGCTTTGACCTCTATTGAAGGACAGTGTTCAGATTAGCATCAATAAGCAGAGAGAACAAAGAGGTGCCTGAACAGAGATCAAGGCTGCACTTACCCAGGGAGACAATGACATCCAAGGCATTAACAGCCCCAAACTTACAGAATCAAAACTCCCTAGCCAAAGGGAAATAGGAATATGTATTTTGGAAAAGTCCCCCAGGCAGGTCTGATGTGGGCCACATTTAAGTACCAATGGTCTAGTCCCACTCTTTAGTTTGCTGGGGGTGGAGCAGTGGGAAACACAGCAGAGTTCCAGAACAGTTCAGTGACAAGCCAAGATGAACCAGCTAGTTAGAGAACAGTGAATCTTAGAAGACCCCCATATGATGTTGTGCTGTATGGCAGGTTTGCTTGTGGAGAAACCAAGGCAGCAAGCATTTGCAGTCTAGCCTTAGGCTTGCAAAGCCCAGCTGCTGTTGCCGAGAGCCTAAAGCAAATGCCAGGCCTCAAACAGGAAACACGGGTCCACCTGCAGCCCTAGAGACTGGGATGCTGATGCTCCATCAGCTGCTTGCAGGTGCTTCACTTTGATAACCAGAGGGAGAGGTAAAAAAAGTATGCTAATGTAGCTTTATCTAGGACTGGCTCAGGAATTGGACCAGAGGGAGGTTAGAGACTACAAGACTAAGCTATAAGGTTTGAGGAAAATAATAGGAGGATCAAGGTCAAGGCTGATTCATAAGGCCAAAGATGAAAGGCCATGCTTGCCCCACGCAAAACACATGTGCCTACTACTAACCTGCTTCTCTTGATCATCTTTGTGCCACATCTCAAAAAGAATGGTCCAGATGTCAGGGGCATCTGGATACTTTCCTGACAGGAACATTATTTGTAGTACATTGCAAACCTGTAACCTTGGGTAGGTAAGTCTCTTAACCTTCTGGACCACTAGCTTCCTCAACTATACACTGAAGACAGCATTACTATCCATAGTGTGATGTGATAATCAAATGAGATAACACCACAAATATAAACATTAAGCACTACATAAATGCAAAGTATGGCATTCTAACTCTAGCTCTTGTCATCACTTCTCCCTGCAAGTTGCTGACTATTTTCTGGCAGTCAAAAGTGCATTGTGGTCATAAACCTGGGTTTAGTAAAAAAGATCTGTGTGCAAACTTTGCCTTTGTCACTTTTGTTGTTGTTGTTGTTTTGGTATTTGGGCTTGAACCCAGGAGTGTTTTCCCACTGAGCTACATCCTGAACAATTTTAATTTTGAGACAGGATCTCACCAAGTCTCTTAGGATCTCACTAAGTTGCTGAGGCTGGCCTTGGACTTGTGATCTTCCTCCTCAGCCTCCCGAATTGCTGGGATTACCACGCTCAGCTTACTTCTTCTTCTTCTTTTTTTTTTTTTGGTACTGGGGATTGAACTCAGGGGTACTCCACCACTGAGCCACATCCCCAGCCCTATTTTGTCTGTCACTTACTCGCTCTGGGTAAGTCATCTAAACTCTCTGAGTGTTAATCAATAAAATTATAGATAATAATGTCTTCCTACAAGAATTGTAGTGAGAAGTGAATGAAAAAAACTGTATCACCCAGAACTTGGGACATGGCAATCTCCTAATGGATCATGGCTACCATCTTTTTGTAATTGTCTCAAAATGTCCCAGATCCCTGAACAACAGAATTGGGGAATGTGTGACAAGGATTCTGAAGCCAGGATAGAGGAGCCAGCCCACAGGCCTCCTGGCTTTAAGCACTTACATCAATAAGGTCAGACAGGTCATGGATATAGTATTTGAAGACAGATGCATTGGTTGCCTCCAAAGCCAGTAAGTACTCATTCCGGGCTTTAATGGCTTTCAACTTATTCTCCGTGTACTTGGCTTGACGCTGAAAAGGAAACAGAAGTTAAATTTTCCTTTTTTTTTTAAGGGGAGACTGTTCTCCAGGAGATGAAAGCACAGTACATTCAAGAACCACAACTGTGCTGCTACTCCCTGTGCGCATCTGCTTTAAATTGGGTTCTAATTCTGATTAATGAGATTCAAGGGCATAATGTAGATCAATTCAGCAAAGGTTAATGAGGCTCCCTACTTTAGACACGTGCCCCACTTTGAGTCTCTCTTCAAATATCATTCTCCATCCTAGCACTGCCAACTTGGAGGAGGTGTCACTTACCCTGGCCTCTGAACATCTGATGCCTAAAGCTGAACCCAAGGTCCACCCCCAACTTCCCAAGACAGCAAGACATTTTGCTCAGTTTAGAAAATGGGTTGGGAAAGGTGACCACTGTTTCTTGTTTATATGCTGGAGGTTGCAACTTGGAGTCAACATGCATCCTTCAAAACCTAGGATTCCCCTTTTGGTAAAGGAACCCAGAGATTCCTTGTTGTGCTCTTCTTTATCTATTGGGAAATTTCTATCAGTCCTACCTGCCAGAACATTCTTTCCTGCCTGTACAGCTGCTAAAGCATACACACCTTCTCTTTCATCTTCTCAATCTTCTTCACCGAGCTCCTCCGGACATGTTTCTCTTCAATACGGACATTGGCTGTGGAGTCAGGGGAGCGTGGGGTTTGCCGGTCTTCCTGCTTCACAGATTTACCGATTTGCTTCTCCTCTTGCTTCTCGGCCTCCTTTAGTTTGCTCTGAGCACTGATGCTGTCGGCATTGTACATGTGATATGTCTTCATGACCTGCAAGACACCCCCCGCCCCCACCCCAGAGGTCAAGCCAATGGGGTCAACTTTCTGCTTTACAGACTAAAAGACTCAGCCAGACCTCTCCCCCATGAAGCAACATCCTCATAACCCCCCTCTGAGAGAAAAATCCAGGAGTGTTTGGTTCAGCAAACATCATATAGTAAAGACAGTTCTAAAGCAAAAGAAAGCAGAACTGAGCCAGGGTGTCTTCATATTAAAATGACTTCAGGTCTGTTTTTCATGTATTATTTAATTCTATTTATTATCATTTGTAATCATTACTCTTATATGGGCCCAGGGATTTCCTATAGCTTACTCACCTCACAATTACTGACTAGACAGGAAACCCCACCTCTCTCAGACCCCAAGGGCAAAGCCTTCCTGGATTGGTTAGGTGCCCCAAAGAGGGCTACCTGGCCTGTGGAGTAGTCTACACTTTTTGTACCTTTCAGCTATACAACAGGGTAGAGGAAAAGGTTCCATAGCTCTCCCAACTGGCCTGCTTCACCTACATCATAGCACTAGAACTACAGCAATGGCCACAGCAGCTCTCACATACTGAGCACGCAGTATATTCCTGGCTTTGTGCAAATATCACTTACACATTTGCTCATCTGTGCAGCAGTTCTACAATCTAGACAACAGCCCACGAGACACCTGCTCGGTTCAGGTAAGAGTCAGGGAAGGAATAAAATCCCTATTAAGTATAACTAGAGTTACTACAAGAAGTAATATAAAAAAAGGATGCCATTTTCAAATTTTCCACCAAAGCAACCGTCTAGGAATCCAATTCCATTTCTTAGCAAAGAGACCAGGAAGCCTGGAACTTGTCCTTGTTTCCAATCCTTCCAAAAGTACTACTTCCAACCACATGATGCCCTGCTCTGCTGGAGCTTTCTGTTGCCACATAGGATGCTGCTACCCTCCATAAAGAAATTAAAAATGCTTGACTGCAAACCCATAATCTGAAGTTCAAGAGTGCTGAAGTTTTGATGCTATGAAATTTCTTTGAAAGGGAGAAATATTGTAGGAACTGTGTGTGTGTGCGCGCGTGCGTGCGCACACGCATGTGCACAAGGCTGACCACTCACAGGGAGTAAGGATACAATATTAATATTTATATTAATCTCTACAACTTGGTGCATGCTGTCCATCAGGGGTTCTCTGTACGCCACCTCACTGAATCCTCACAACAATTCTGTGAAAGATATGTTATTATTTCTACTTCTAAAGACAAGGAAGTGGAGCTCAGAGAGATTAAATATGGCACTCAAAGTCACACGACTAGTAAGTAGCAGTCAGGATTCAAATTTAGGTCTGTCAAACTCCAAAGTCCATATTCTTCACCACTAAATCACTGCATAGGACTGGAACTGAATTCGTTGGGAGGAAAGGTTAAGTAAATTCAAGGGAGACTTGAAAAGCAAAATTGATTTCATTTAGGAACTTGAGTTAGAGCAGTGTCTCACCCAGGGGACATCTGGCAATGTCTGAAAGTATTTTTGCTTGTGACACTTTGACAATTGCTAGTGGAAATGCTGCTGCACATCCTATGCACAGGTTAGTCCCCTACAACAAAAAATTATCTGGTCCAAAATGTCAATGGTGCCAAGGTTGAGAAAACCTGGGCTGCAAAGGCTCTGCAAGTCCACTAATCCCTTAGGATCAGCTGGAGAGAGAGGAAGGAATAAAGAATACTGAGGTATTGACAAAATCAAAGTACATTAGAATCTAAACTCTGTCTCATTTTGGATGCAGAATGCTTTAAATCAGCTTATTCTAAACCTTCCCCATAAGATCCACTCTGCTTATATTTTGCATATTCTCTCTACAGGAGAAGCAATATTAACAACTAAGGGTATTAAAAAGCTTTTCTAAGTCACTCAAACAGATCCTTAGTTTTGCAGGTTGACTAAGAAGTGGGAAAGAGGCCATCTGTTCTCCTGGCTGAAGACTGTCGATGGGAGCTCCTTGCTCTCTTTTTTTTCACCTGATTCTGACAAAGGCATTCAAATGCTCAAGTAAACAGTCGTGAAAGTGAGTGGTTTTTAAGAATGTGATTTTCCATTTTATGATGAAAGAGGAAATATTATGAATGAACATGAGAGACAAAGGAGCTCAAAGAATAGTGCCAACAACAAACAGATGAAGTAATAAAAATCAATAATTTATATTTTCCTTACCCCAAGAGTACTTAAAGAACTCTTTCATTAAAAAATTGAAAAAGCTGCCGGGCACGATGGCACATGCCTGTAATCCAGCACTTTGGGAGGCTGATATAGGAGAATCGCGAGTTCAAAGCCAGCCTCAGCAATGGCAAGGCGCTAAGCAACTCAGTGAGACCCTGTCTCTACATAAAAAACAAAATTGGGCTGAGGATGTGGCTCAGTGGTTGAGTACATCTGAGTTCAACCTTGGTACAAAAAAAAAAAAAAAGATTTAAAAAGCTAGGCACAGTGGCACACGACTGGAAACCCAAATACTCATGAGGTGAAGGTAGGAGGATTGCAAGATCAAGGCCAACCTTGGCAATTTAGGAAGATCCTCAAAACAAAGCACTGGATGGTAAAGCATCCCTGGTCTAGTCCCCAGTACCCCTCTCCAAAAAAAGACACAGTAAAACATTATCTACTTTAAGAAACTAAACTACCTAAGGAAAATATGTCATGTACACATGGTAGCTTTACCATCAAGTGGCTGCCCAAATAATTTAATGACAATGAATTACTACTCAGTGGAAATATGGAAGAAGCGTTACTAGTGCCCTCCAACCCAAAGGAAAACCAAAGCACTCAGAGGCTGAAGCTTAAATAAGTAATGCTAAACAATTGAGGGAAATAGGAAAATCAAGGTAGGAATTAGAGAAATATATATACGTGTGTGTGTGTGTGTGTGTGTGTGTGTGTGTGAGTGTAGTGAGCAAATAAACTAGAAGAGAAACTCAGAAATCTAAATTCTCAGTTCTTCAAAGAACACTCACTTTACTTTGAAAAACTAAATACTGAATTCATGCATTTAGCTCTGCTGCCTCCATAAGTTACACTAAAAGGACAGAAAAGAGCTTTTATTATTACTTTTTTTTCTTGGTACTAGGGATTGAATTCAGGGGCGCTCTATCACTGAGCTATACTGACAGTCCTTTTTATTTTTTGTTTTGTGACAGAGTCTTGCTAAGTTGCCTAGACTGGCCTCCAACTTGCAATCTTCCGGCCTCAGCCTCCCGAGTTGCTGGGATAATAGGAGTGCACTACCATGCCTGGCAATTACCAATTTTTTAGGTGTAAATTAGGGAAAACAAAATGAAAGTATCAGACTCTGCCAAGTAGATAAACAAGTAGCAACTGATGTACTGAATCCTAAATCAATAGTAGGGAGAGCCAAGAAGCAACCAGACATGTCACAGAAGCCCCAAGAGAAACCGGTGGTAGAGGGATGAAGGTGGAGCTAAAAACAAGAAATTACTGAAAGCCTGAGAAAGTCAGATCCCCAAATCCCCTCCCTCATCACAATGACTGAGGCTTATTTTCTTAGAAAGTGTCCACAGACTGGGGAATACGAGGCTCATCTGAGGATAGGGATACTGAACTTAAAACAGGAGGATCAATTGTAACTTCTGTACTGAACGTTGAGATGGCCCAGACCTCTTTCAATTCAGTCCCTAGACATAAGTGGGAGATCAAAAGAGCCATCTCTCAGTAATCTGACTATTCAAGATAAAAGATAAAAAAATATTACTGATGCCGGGGCTTCCCCAAAGACATGGCCCAGTTGGATCACCCTACAGTAAAGTCCATGGTCAACACAGGACTTTTCAGTGCCTCACTTTAAAATATGATCAGCCAGCTAAGGATTACCAGACATTTAAGGAAAATAGTTAATATAGAATACCCAGAGCCAAACAAGCAATTTAGAAGAGAGTATACAGAGAGAAGAAAACTTTGAAAACAATCTATCAGCAAGAGCCTCAAGAGATGAATAAGAAATATGAAGATACTGCATCACCAAACAATGGATGGGATTGTTTTCCCTGGATGGGAAAAAGGGGGAACATACAGAGAAGACTTAAGAGTTATCGGCAATTAAGATTCAACTCAAATGCCTTTCCAAGGAGCCTAGTTCATCCCCCTCTCCCATGCAGATTATAAACGTTCTTACCTAATTTTTTACTTGCTGTCTTACTTTTCTGTCTCTCCCTATAAAAACTAAATATCTTGAGTTTAGGGACATCTCTTGTTTGTCTTTGTATTCCCACTGCCTAGTGCCAGGGTCAAACAGATAAGCAGAGTTGGAGGACTATGAGCTGCCACTGTTCCAGGGGAACAGGTGCTGGACACCAGGCTGCAGTAGCTCTGCAGCAAACAGCTGCTACACCAAGTCAAGGGGACATATACTGTAGCATAAAACCTATGGGTGACAACAGCTCCAGAGTGTCCCCACCTCTTCTTTCTCAAGTCCAGAGTTTTCTAGGCTCTTCATATTCAGCCAATCCACGTGGCTTCTGCGCCTCTACATACCCTTCTTCCTACAGGGGCTTTCTGGACTTTTCCAGATAGTCTCTGAGTGCAACTGAGGCACACAATCCCAGGGTTCTTTAGGAAGCAGTGTGCTCTGACTTCAAAGACATTCCTAAAGCATCAGTCAGAAAATGAAAACCACTTATCCTGTGGTTTCCAAGCTAGCCAGCTCATGATGGGGGAGAAACACGTGCAGAAGAATGCTCACTGGGATTGCTCTCTGAATAGCAGCTGTGGAAGTGGCCCTGGCACAGAAAGCCAAGTCAGGGAAATCAAAGCCCTTCAGGCAGAAAAGAGGAAGGGGCAGAGGGGCAGCTGGCCACTTATGGTGGGATTCTGGGCCTCTCACCCAAAGGCACCTTTATTTGGAAACACTTGGGTTCTGCCCCTTGGTTCATCAAGGTTCAAAAGTACTTCAATTACCAACCCTTGGGTAATTGGTTCCCAAAAAGAATTATTCATGGATATAGGGGGCAGATGTGAAGTAAGAAGAGAACTGATAAATATGGTGAGTCTCTTATATCCTTAATTTCCTTTTTTTGGTGCCCACAAATAACTTCTATTGCCTACAGGGTCACTAAAAAAAGAGACCCTCTCTTGCTTTCCTACAGAGCAAACAGAGGAAAGTACCTTACAAAAAAAACTCTTATTCTCTTCCTAACTCCTTTGAGAGAGTGCTCACAGCAAGCAGCTTCCCTAAGCCAGTATACAGTAGTCCCAGCTTCCTACTTGATAGAAACTACCACCCCATGCAAGCAGATGGATCATCATCCTGTTTTACTGAGGACTTTCACAGTTTCAGCACTGAAAGTCTCAGGTTCTAGGAAACTCTTCAGTCCTAAGCTGAAGGGTTCCATATCCCAATCCCATGCGTCTTTATTCAAACCAGTCAAAAGCTAATGTCACCCTGTAGAAGAAACAACTCTTAGTTCTATTCTTTGAACTCTTTAATGGTCTACAGACAGAATCTGTGAATTAATTTGATCCTTAACTACAGTCTGATATTTCTGGAAGTATAACTCCCCCAATTATCCCATCTCCCAGGCTATGGTGATACCTGACATCAGGGTCATAGAAATTAGGGTATCCCAAGTTCATATAGCTAGTAGTCAAGAATCTAGGTTGCCTAATTTTGGAGACTCTAGTCACCAGACCCAGGTTTCTCAACCTTAGTGCTATTGACATTTTTGGGTAGATAATTCTTTGTCATGAGGACTATTCTGGACATTGTAAGGTATTAGCAGTACCCTTGGCTTCTACTTACTAGATGCAAGTAACACCCCTCCAGTTCTATCAACTAAAAATGTCTGCAGACACTGCCAAAAGTCTTTTTGGTGGTGGTGGTGGTGGGATCATCCTGCATGGAAATCACTGCATCATACTGTCCTGTTTTCTCTGGAACTTTCTGGTGTCCTCTTGGACAGATTATAAGACTGTGTACCATGTACCTCATGACAGGGGACACCATATGCAGCCAATTCTCAGTCTGAATACCCATGGGAATATTCTAGGCTCTGCACTGACTACTTTACTGGCCAATATGGGATGGCCTGAGGACTGCAGTTGGAGGTACACACTTGGCCCTCAGACCAGAGCACCAAGTTCCAGGATTTTCTTCTTTACTCTGGCACTGTTTATACCCTTTCACTTACTTTTTAAGTCATAGCTTATGAAGAAATCTAAGACTCTGGGTAAAAGCTAACAGATGCTCAGACACTATTCCTCCTTTGCTATCTTGAGTCCCACGGCCGAAGGAGCACACTAGATTTAAGTGGGTCTGGGGTTTTCTGGTATCCAACTAGCTCTTCCCCACAAATAGCTACAAATAGCAGAGGTCAAAGATGCTTATGGGAAAATAAAAGAATTCCTATAATGACATGTGTCATTTTCCATCTTAGTGAATTCTATGCCAGAAGAAAGGAATAATAGCTCTTGTTGGTGCCTAGAAGATGCTCTAAAAATAAAGAGCAGAAGCATTGAAAAGACCAAGTCCAGGAAACTCTTCCAATCTGAAAATGGTTCCCATCCATGTGCTTCTATTTTTAAAAGACAGTAACTGCATTTGAGAGAAATGAGAACGTGGGAGCTGAACCAAAGGGTACCATCTATCTACTTGGTTGTCTTCACAGCAAAAGAGTCACAGAGCAGAAACTCACAATGAACCGAGCTTTGCTGCAGACGAGTCAGATGACCACTCTACACTATTTACTTGCTTAGCAGTTGCCATGACCAAACGGACACACCTAAGGCTCTGGACCAAGAACATGGAATTCTCTGACCCCAAATGCCTGTTACGTATGTCACTGCTGCCTGCTTTCCTGTGAATTAAAGAAAGATAGGAAGGAAGGGAGAGAGGGAGGGAAGAGAGAGGAAGGGAGAAAAAGAGCAAAAGGAGCAAGGTGAGAGGAAAGGAGACAGGAGGGAAGGAAAAAGAGGAGGGAGGGAGGGAATAAACAAATAAACACAGAAAATCAATTTCACCTCCAAATAGGATGGGGCAACTCTGGAAGATGACACACAGGGCTGATAGAGCAGAGCTGGACAAGGGACCCCTGAAAGGTGTTTGGGGCACAATTGAGGTATTCCTTTTAGGGCAGCAGGAGCTTCCTTGATGTACGTGTGTATGAGTGTTTTTATTATACCTAACAAAACATGGCTGGGGGAGAACACGACCACAATCACATCTCAGAGCACAAAGAAGCACCCATCAGCCACTGAAGTGCCAGGTATCTCAAAACAGATTGTGCTTTCACTTACAAGCCCACCGGCTGCTTCTTTACTGTGGGCTCTGCCTGTCTGAACTGGACCCTTATGTTGGGACATTTAGGAATCCACACTTCCCTCTACAGACTTTGCTCTAATCTCAAACCAAGAACAATCCAAGGTCTGACGTAAAACTTGGATAATAAATGCTTTCCAAGAGGCAAATGTTAATGGTGCAATACAGGCTGTGTTCCTTGCCATTAAATTTGGGGTCCCTGGTTGCTGCTGCTAATGGTGTCAGATGTGTTGATGACCTAAGCCTTGGCTGGTGTCTTGGGGTGATGCCTCAAATGAAGCCAGGGTGAACTTGCACAGCTGAGGAGGGATCTTATTCTGAGGAAGTATTTTTTTTGGCTCATTCAGTTTTGAAAATAAGAGTGTGAAAAACGAGATGGGTGGGGTCACCCCTAATGAGGAGCCTGCACTGCCCTCAACCTCAGCTCAGTTCAATGTTGCTGACGTGACTATGGCTGCCAGCTGCCAAATGCTGCTTCCCTCTGCTTGTTAAAGAGCCCAGCAACCCATCTGATTTACCGAGTAGAGCTCGTTCAGGACCTTCATCAAATCATCTTGGAGCTGCTGGCCGACTTCTTTACTCTGTAAGGAAAGAGGAATGAAGGTTAATTGGTAAACAGAAAGAAGGAGGAGGGGCTACAGAGGCAAGGGCAGCACCGGCCCTACAAATCACACAGACTCAATTAAGGCCCATTATTTAACCCAGCAAATCAGATAACCACTTGGTTCAGACCCAATTATGGTCAGATTACTCAAAGAGTTTTAATAAAATGAAATGTGCCCTTTCTATAGCCCAGCAAAGGCAATCGTGTAAAAGGAAAATGGGTTATAGCCTTTGATTTTTCAATTGGTCCCCAAAGAGCAGGCCTGAAAGCCACATCCTACCTAGCAACAGTTGTTAGGTGGAGCATGCTTTCTCAGATACTTGTAGGCAAACATGCCAGAGGATCACAAAGGAAAGATGCATAATAGGATGAGATAGGAAAAGTGTATAAACACTCAAGGACTTCAAGGTCCCTAACTAAGTAAGACCACGCAGAAAGGAACTGTACCTCTCACTGGCTTTGTTTCTACCCCAAACTCTCAAGGCAGTGGTTCTGCAATAATGACTGCCTGCAAGATGAGCTAATGGTCCCTGATTCTGATATCTGTCAGGGGGTCTTCAATTGGCTAATCCTGAGCAGCAGTAGCTCTCAGATTCTGTGCTGCTGCCACCCAGGGCTGGCATCTAACCACATAGAACAGTAGAATAGAGAAGAATGAGGAAGCAGGAAGGGAAGAGTCATGGCTTCTAAATAGAATCTTCTGTTAAGCCCAAGAGAGCAGAGGAGAAAACCGATTGGCCTCACATTGGAATTGGGAGGGGAAGCCCTTGTGTCTTCTGTCAGGTCCTTCTAATTCCTTACTGTAAAATTCAGTGTCAGCATCTTTCTAACAGAAGTTATAATATTGTCCTGGTATAGCTCAAGGCCCAGGTAAGAAAGGACATGCCCTCTTATTCAGAAAGAGAATTATAAATCTTGCTTTTTTTTTCAAGATGCATACATCTTTACCTTAAAAATGCTTTTTCTAGCCAGGCGTGGTGGCGCATGCCTGTAGTCCCAGCACTTTGAGAGGCTGAGACAGGAGAATCGTGAGTTCAAAGCCAGCCTCAGCAATGTTGAGGCGCTAAGCAACTCAGTGAGACCCTGTCTCTACATAAAACACAAAATAGGGCTGGGGATGTGGCTCAGTGGTCGAGTACCCCTGAGTTCAATCCCTGGTACCAAAAACAAAAAAAATGCTTTTTCTGATTACAAAAGTAATACATTTATTATAACAAGAAGAGTGGAGAAAACATTAAAAGAGAAAACAAAGTAACCCTTAATTCCTACCACTAAAAAAAGCATCACTCTAGACAGTGGTGAAATATTTTTCTAATTTTCCCTCTTTCATTATTATTTTTACAAAGTTGAGATTTTTGCATTATAAACAATGTTTGGAAATTTATTTGCTGAACTATGTTGTGAACATTTTTCCACCAATCTTTTATAACATTATAATACATTAGGCTGTTGTAGCTCCTATTCTTAGATATTTATTTTGTTTCCAAAATTTTGTGCTAAAAAGTACTGCATTAAATTATTTTATACATCATCTATGCACACATTTTTCATTATTTTCTATTAGAAATAACATTGGTGGGTCAAAGAGCACTTATTTGTACCATTAAGTTGCCTTTGAGAAAAACGGTACCAATTAAAAATACTGCTGGAGGCATGTAAGAATACTTGTTTCACTATTTTTTTTTTTTGGTCTTGATAATTTTATGTGGTATCTCTTGCAATTCTAGTGTGCCTGAACATTTAAAAATCATGTTTATCAGACATTTCATTTTTCTGTTATGGTTTGCCATTCTTTTGAATAAGGAATTCTCTGCTCATTTTTTTTCTATTAAGGTATTCATTATGGAATATGACATACATGTGCCTTCCATCATTAAGTGGTCATGAATTTTTATACCTGGTAGTAGGGAATGGAGTGGAAGGAAACCTACATTGGCAATCATAGGAGTCTTCTATTCCCAGTTCTTCTACCAGCTGCTATAACTTTGGTCACCCTGGTTAGTCTCTTTGCATCTCTTGTTTTCTCTTCCATAAAATGAAAGACCTCTGCCACTATAATTCCACATGATCTTTTGCCTGCTCCTTGCGTCCATATTCCATTCAAACACGACCTCTTCAGCGTACAATGGATTGGCTGTCTTTATACCATAGAGTAACAGATAATGGGCAAGTTCTCTTCAGAGACTCAAATGCTCTGCAAAACAGAGGGCTTCAGGGGCACTTTTCTGGTCTTGAATTTACCATTCCCAGTGTCTATCATCCAGTGACCTCAACCACTGGAAGAAGCTGCAAGAGGGAGTGCCTTTCTTCTGCACACTCACACCCCAGTCTCGCCCATCTTGAAGAAAGCTGAGCTCCACTGAAGCCGTGAGGCCTAAGGAGGTGAAGTGAGGAGAAATGACTCACCACCAGCCTCCGAGTCAGCAACAGGGTCAGGAAGTGACCACAAGTATCACTTCCCACCACCCTGCCCTGCTGCCTCCAGGCCGGCCTCCCCCAATACCCCGCCAGCCTTCCAGCCTCTCCTATCACCTCCTTACGTTGAAAGACAGAGGTTAAAGGGGGAAGCGCCTGATACTCTACCCTGTCGCTTACCCATAACTTAAAACAACTCAGTCCCACAGGAGTGAAGGAGAAAGGACAGGGGAAGAGGGAAGGAAAGCCTAACCAATAAAATAGCAATTAAGTCAGGCAGATGTTTCCTTTCGTGTGCTGATTAGCTGGGAGGACCACTCAACTCTTACCCTGTTTATTTGAACAGGCTGCTGAAGTGATCTGATTTACCACTCCCTCGGCCTGAGGGCTGGGCTGGGAATACACGTGTAGTTAACCCAGTTAAAATGCACAGTAAAGCCCCCAGCAATCAGGAGTAATTCTGACACAGGGAGAAAGGGAGGAAGTGGCCAGTGTCTCTCCTTTCACAGATGATACAAGGCCACCCTTCTCTATTTCAGAAACCTTAACTGTGAGCCTTTGGGAAAAAGCACAGCACAGGAAGGGCTTCCGTGCTGGCCACTGTAGAGAGGTTGACTGAGCTGGGAAGCTGCAAAAGGCCCCACCCAAAGACAAGGGGCACATTTATTCCTCACAACAACAAAACCTGATGAGGCCCAGTGCGGGACAATGAAGACTCTGGAGCCTTTCCGTTTCCTGTAAAGAAGCAAGGGGTCTCTAGGCAGGGAAGAAAAAGAATATACAGTGCAGTCTTTGTGCACTAATATTCAGTTTGCATCTCTTTTCTTTAAAATTTCTTGGAAGAGAATGAGTCATCTAAACATTGCAAGAAACCAAACAGAAGTCAGGGAAAAAATTACTTTGGGTAAAGTTTTTCTCTTAAATGTTTGCATAGTAATTTCTGACTGGAAAGAAAAAAAGTCCCTAAATTTAGAACAGAGATGTGGCACAGTGAACAACGCTGGTCCTATGGAATAGCAAGCATGATGCTGTGCTCAGGCCTGAATCTTTTATTTTGAAACTTAGTGTAACCCTTTGGCTAGAGTGAGTTTCGAGGGGGCCCTCACTCTGCCTGCTGCTAGGGCTAAGGCGGGGCTGGTGGGAAGACAATGAAATTGCAACAGCTCCTGCCAAAATGGGTAGGGAATCTTCTTTTTCCACATATAATAGCAATGGACAACAGTACTGAAATGCACAGCCTCATCTCCCCAAGACAGTAATGTTCCCAAGTCTCCTTGCTCACAGAACAGATACAGCAGCAGAAACGTTCTGCAACAGGAGGCTACCTGTCTGGAATGCCTGGACACTGGGTTGGTCATTCATTTTTAGACCTCTTTAAGTCAATACATCTGCTGAGCTTTAGTGGGTTTATATTAGTTTTTCCCAAAGAACAACAATTATGAAAGGGCTTTAAAACCAGTCATCATCAGGGAGATCACTGATTACTTGAGTCTTTATTCAGATCGTTACAGTATGTTTTTCAAGAAGAGGGTGGGGCTAGTCTGCTTTTTATTGGCTATCTACACTACAAAGCTATGTAATTTGACAGTCATTAATTGACCCCTATTTGCATGCAAGGGGGCAGAAAAAGGAAGGCATGTCTTCACCATGTGGTGAGAGCTAATTTCAGCCTGTCCCAGGGCTGAGCCTGTCAGCAGGTAGAAACAGTGGGTCATTTAGCTGTGCAGATTAGCCTATGTCAGCACTTTCCCAAACAGGAATCCAATTTTCAAGGGCACAGATCTCCTCCACCAGTGCTAGGACCCCCTCCTCACCCCTAAGATACTTCAGAGACCAACTATTAAAACAAATCTAGTTAAAAACTGACTTTACATTTGCAGATTTCAGAAGAAAGGGACATGAGCCTAATATTTAAGCTCTAGCAGCAGAAGTACCACCAAACGCAGGTTGAAAGTTTCAGGGACACTTGCTCACCACTTCAAAGACATCACATTTCCTGATGCTCTGCCCCAGCTGCTTTTGATGGGGAGGATGGGACTAAAAGAGTGGCTAAGTGGAAGCAGGGCCAATGCTAGGTGGTGGTGAGTATCATATCTGGCTTCTCCTCCAACCATTTCAGTCCACCAAAATGGTGGTGCAGTATGGTGCTGAATCTGCAGGAGTGCTTTGGGTGGTGATCTAGCAGGTCAGCACTCAGGAATGATTTCTAGATTTTTCCATCAACCACACTCCTTGCATATATGCAAACAGGGTTCTTCCTATTCCCCATTCACTCAATAGTTAGGGTACCAACTGTGGCTCTAGGAAGGTTGAGCTCCACTTATACTCTGGGAAGACCAAGGTTATATAATATTCAATTACAGGGGTGGGGTGGGGTGCTGTAGGGCTCAGTGGTAGAGCACTTGCCTATCTTGTGTAAGGCCCTGGGTTCATCTCCAGCACTGTAATAACCTAACAAAACACCACTGCAATGCAAAACTTTTTTTTTTTTTTTTGAGGAGCTGGGGTTTGAACACAGGACCTTCCAGGTGTTAGGCAAATGTTCTACCACTGAGCTACACCCCCTATGCTGATTAGCTGGGAGGACCACTCAACTCTTACCCTGTTTATCTGAACAGGCTGCTGAAACTTTTATAGATAGAGGTATGGTGGGAGTGGCCAGGGAGAAGGACACCAGAGGTGCTTTTATCTTCTGAAGAGGAGTAGTCAAGGATGTTCAAGACTTTATTTTTCATTGCAACCCAGTATATACATGTCTACAATATAAGTACTTATGTGCAAGGCATTCTGATATTTCCCATTCTTTTTGACTTTTTAATGTTGGTCATAACTCACTGAATTAATTTTACAATTCATTAATGAGTTGTATACACAGGTTTAAATAAGTTATACACAGGTTTAAAAAGACTGTGTGCATAAAAAAGACTAATTTTGGAATTAATAAAGAAAATAGAAATTTAAAGACTGAAGCCCACTAACCCAGACAACAGCTAAAAAACTTCCACTTCTGAGGTGGTAGATTAGATCAGACAGGTCAAAGCAGGTTCAGTTACTGGATTCTGGCAAATGGAAAAAATGGTTGGATTTGGGGGTGAGCAATAAAAAGTCCACTGGCAATATTTATAGAACAACTATTATGTGTCAGGCACTTGTGGTTTGAAAATAAAATAAATACTTTAAAAGTTTACAATCTATTGAGAAAGATGGACATCTGTCTGATCTCTGAGCCTATCAAAATGCAATTTTCCCATCTCAAAGGCATTACTAGAAATGATGTTAAGTTAGTTTTCTAGTTCAGGATCATTTTTTCCCTATCTCATCAAGAGATCTCCCAACTCCAGGGCAAGTTAGATGTTGAACCTAGCTTGCCAAAAATGGAAATCTGACTTTTAAAAATCCAGCTATTACATAGTAAAGCCTTTTTCTTTGAGTTTGCCTTCTTTTCAGGTTATAATGATACTGCTTCAGTATAAGTGACTCCCAAAGCAGTCACATTCCATTTTCAAAGAATCCCTTGAGCTTATAAGCACCATAAAAAAGAAAACTTATCTCACCAGGAGCTGCTTTGCTCAGAAGCTAATGGTTATAGTTAAACTCTCCCAGGGACAAAAGTCATATTTTATAAGAAATGTCAGAAACCTGACGCATTTTAAGATCCAGAATTCATATTCTGAAACATGAATGGTTTCTCAATTTCATTCCTATTGCATTATCTAAAGAACTTAGTATTTTTTTTAAAAAAAATCCCAAAGCCACTAAAATATGAAATCATCTAAAATTAATGGAAGAGAGAGATTATAACTTTTCCAAGTATCTTTCTGTCCTTTGTGGTACCCAGCCACCTGCTTTGTGTGCAATAGCCACAAAAGAATCAGTTGTTGAATCAATTGGATCAAAGTTTAGTGTAGACTTAAACACTATGCTTTCTTGTAACAACAATGAAACAACATAGCTATATTTTCTTCACATTGATTATTAAAAGTGGAAATAGTATCCTATCTAGGTCTACAGGTAGCATTAGAATAGGGTGAAATATGCAGGCTCTGAAGCAGGATTGGAACCTGCTTCTATTCCCCAACTGCAGGCCCTCCACTATATTGTTTAATCACTCTATGTATCAGCTTCCACATGTATAAAATAGGATAATAATCCAATTGTAGTATTATCCCCTACAATGGGATAATCCATGTGAAGTAATTTAAACACAATCTAGCACCTAGTATGTTCAATAAATGTTAGCTAATAGTACTGTTAGAGTCCACTCCCTCAACATCCACTGGAGTGCTCTTTCCACCAAACTTGGCCACCTCTTATGTGCTCTTAAACACATTAATGATCATGATATGTAGGGTCGTAAAGGTCCCTAAAAGCTATCCTCCCCCCCAACACACAGTTTTTCTGAATAAAGAAGCAAACAAAACAACAACAGAAAAGATACATTGGAAAAAAAAGTGTTAGCAAATAGGAGGAAATGGAAAAAATTATATGTGAAAAGGTAGGAGTACCCTACTCCCTAGGTCAGAGAATACCAAGAATGCCCATCTCCAAGTTCTGGTTTAATGAAATCCAGGACCTCTCTTCTATAGAGTACTTATTTCTGAAAGGCATTTTGAAAGGCTTTTCCAGAAGCTCTGGAACATGTGAGCAGTCACACATGATAACCCACAAGTAATTGCTAGTGCCCCCAGAAGAGGGGGAATCCCTTCTTTGGGATAACACTGAACTCTGTGAATTCAGCTCCTACCCTCTGTGGGTGCTCATTATGTTCTGTAACAGTTGACCAAAGCCCAAACACATAATCTGGAGAAGATGGAGTCCCACAGGACTGGGACAGGGCATTGTGGGTGGGAGCAGGAGGAGATTGGCAGCCCTCTGCTCTCCTAAGACCTCTGATGGGCACAGTCTGAAACACAGTCCTATAAGAAGTCTGAATATTCCCTTCATGGTTATTTCAATCCCTCAGAATGACTTATCCTAATACCAAGAAAATAAGCTCAAAGCAACATCCCTTAAAATGAAAGTGAAAATCACTGAGCCGTCATTTCTTAACCCACTCCTGTGATCCTTTTCTTGACAAATTTCCATCTTTTACTCTTCTGGATAATGACTTAAGTGGGGGTGTATGTCTTTGGGCCTTGACCTCTCTCATGCCAAAAATATTTCTTGAGGTCCTTCTGAAGATGAGTGACTACCCCATTTTCCAATCAGAACACTAAAGGTATAGAAATGGTGTCTAGGTGACTGTGGGCACCCTTGAGTAGACTGAGACACGAGGGACAAAACATACAATGCAAATAAATAAGCAATGTGAGAGCACAAATCTCGCAGCAGCCATAGAAAAAACTCAGGAAAAAAAGTAATCAATGACCTGGAACTGGGCAAGAAGGAAAGAAAAATGAACCAGAGGCATAAGGTACTTGCAAGCATATGCCCTCCTACAGGAAGGAATTCCAGGAGCTGGGGGAGTAGAAGAATGCCTGTGTGGCCCAGGGGAGGGGGAGGGGGATGGCTGGGAGAACAGGAGTTAACAGAGCTCATCTGAAAGTTGGCAGTGCAAACACTCAGAGGAGGGCAGCCTGGTAGGAAGTAGAACAGCCAGCAGCACCCCTACAGGAAATGCCTGGGGCACTGGGAAAATCGCTGATTAAATACTTCAAGAAAGAGGAACACAGCAGCAAAGCCAGTTCACCCGGGGATCTGTGTAGTGTTAGAACTCTTGGAGTTGCCTTAGCATCCTCATCAAGATAAGAGGCTCCAGGGAGTTTAATTATGAAGACAGCATTTTCTTGACACCCCAGGCACAGGGTTGGCCCTAAGAAGAGCATGAAGTCAAGTTGAGGACTCTGAATAGAATCCTTTCCTGGTAGAGAATTAGGATGCATTTCCTTGGGGCTGGGAGGGAGATCTGAGCCTGGATCAGCTTTCTCCAGCTGCCCTGGTGGTTTGCAGCTCCTCATCTTTGCCTACCCTAATCCCATGTGCAGCCATCCCCACCAGTCGTGGCTAAATACGATTTTTAAAAAATTTATATCCTTGGAATGGGTACCATTCTTCTTGCCAGTTTCTCACTCCCATTGACAAATCATTGAATTGGTATTTTTTTTATTTTCTGGTACCAAGGATTGAACTTAGGGGTGCTTAATCACTGAGCCACATTCCAAGCCCTTCTTGTTTTTTATATAGAGACAGGGTCTTACTAGGTTGCTTAGAGTCTCGGTAAATTGCTGAGGCTAGGTGTGAACCTGAGACCCTTCAGTGAACTCAGAGCAGCTGGGATTACAGGCGTGAGCCACCACTCTTGGCCCCAAATCATTGAATTGTGAGGAGGAGAATGTTTAGAATTTGAAACTGTGGATTTCCAGTCTCTGACTCTAAGTGCTCACCTCAACTCTTTCATTCTTCCTCTCCAATTCAGGCTTCAACTTTCCACGTACACTTAAAAAAGAACGTGTATCCATCTGCAGTGGTTAGACACAATGCTCATATATGTCATTAAGATCAAGATTATTGTTTGTTCAAATCTAGACTTTTTACTGATTTTTTTCCTCTAGAGTTTTTTTTTTTTTGGTACCAGAGATTGAACCCAGGGGCGCTTAACCACTGAGCCACATCCCCAGCCCTTTTTTATATATTTTATTTAGAGACAGGATCTCACTGAGTTGCTTAGGGCTGTGCTATCATCTAGTTTTTAAATCATTCACTAAGGCAAGTATATTAAGTCTCTCACTAGGGTGGATGATTTTCTATTTCCCTTTTGAATTCTGTCCATTTTTTATTAATATATTTTAAGGCTATGTTATTAAGTATTAAGGAATTTTTATTAGGAAATGTTCCTCTTTATAGCTAATATTACTTTTGCATTCAAATCTGCTTGGTCTGTTTATATCTTATCTATCTTTTCATTTTTTATCTTATTTATTCATTTATTTTTGGTACTGGGGATTGAATCCAGGGGTGCTTTACCACTGAGCTATTTCTAGCCTTTTTTATTTTGAAACAGGTCTTCCTAAGTTCTTGAGGGCTTTGCTAAGTTGCCAAGGCTATTCTTAGATTTTTTCTTAGATGAAAACACCTTTCGTTGACCTTTTTTTTTACTTTTAGGGCATTGTAGTTATACATAATAGTGGGGTTCATTTTGACATGTTCATAAATGCGTAACAGTTTTCTCTGTTTCATTCCCCAGTACTATTCCCTTCCTTCCCCACCTCTCTCATTCCATTGCTCTGCTCTATTGGCTTTATTTACTTACTTTAAATCAGTGCAATTTAATTTATAGCTATGTATGCAATTGGAATGCATTGATATATATTCATCCATGCTATGACATAATTTAACTTTATTCCCTAGTCCTTCCCTCTACATACCCTCCTCCCTCACCCTAGGTCCCCAGCTTCTACTCTGCAACTTTCCCTTCTATTTTTATGAGACCCGCCCCTACTGCTTTTAAAATCCCTTTTTTCCCTCTAGCTTCCACTTATGAGAGAAAACATTTGATCTTTTTGACCTTATTTTCTGAAGGATATTTCTTTCTTTGCTTTTATTCCACTGTCTCCTGTTTTCTATTGCTTTTGTTGAAAAGTTGACTGTTAATGTAATAGCGGTCCACTTTATGCTTTGAATAAGTACTGCTCTGCCACTGAGATTTTTTTTTTTTTTTTGGCACTGAGGATTGAACTCAGGGGTACTCGACCACTGAGCCACATCCCCAGCCCTATTTTGTGTTTTATGTAGAGACAGGGTCTCACTGAGTTGCTTAGCACCTTGCCCTTGCTGAGGCTGGCTTTGAACTCGTGATTCTCCTGTCTCAGCCTCCCAAAGTGCTGGGATTACAGACGTGAGCTACCACGCCCGGCTTGAGACTTATTTTTAAAATGAACATGTTTCATTCTATTCCTCTCATCTCCTCCCTAATCTCTCCATTCTCTAATCAGGATTACCTTTCTTCCCCATCCTAAGCAGAGTTATCTGTCCTTGAGCACACACCCACCACAGGAACAAAGTCATTCAGACTTGGGGATAGTGTCAGAAAATTAAGAACTATCTCTCAAATAAACAAGTGAATTAAACTCTGGACAGAGAAAACATGGAATATAGCCTTTGATTCACCTCTTTAAAACGCCCCTGTTCCCCATGATGAGCAGAATTATAGCCTCTGGGACAGGAATCCGGTGTATCTCCCCTTACTAGCAAAAAAATAAAACCTCTTTTTCCTTTTTCTCAAAACCATGTCCTCATTGGATTGGCATTGGGAACAAGGACCAAACTTTCAGTAACATTACCTTTTTGCTTCTCCTTTGAAAGTGATCAGTCTTTTTTCCCTCTAGCCATTTTAACATTTCTCTATGATTTTCTCTCACAATTTTTAACAATTTTACAACAATGTGCCTACATGTAATTTTCTTTGTATTTATCCTATTTGGAGTTCATAATGCTTCTTCATTTTGTAATGTCTTTGTTAGTTTGGGACAATTATGAGGCATTATTATCTCTTCAAATATTGCTTCCACCCCACAATCTGCGTTCTCTTCTTCTGGGACTTCAAATATATGCATTTAGGCCTATTAACCATATCCTGTCAGTCTTTTGTCCTCTTTTCCGTATTTTCCATTCTTTTATCTCTCCAACCTTCAGTATGTATTGTTTTCTAAACTGATCTTCCAGTTCACTAATTCTTCATTTAGCTTTGTTTAATCTGCTGTTTAACTCATACATTGAGTTCTTTTAATTACTGCATTTTTTTGGTACTAAAATTTTCATTTTGGTACTAAAATTTTTTTTATCATTACTAATTATATAACATTTTAATCACTCCAAAAGAAACCTCATAACTGCTAGTAATCGTTTTCGTACCCTCATTCCCCCAGCTCCTGGTAACCACTAATCTACTTTCCGTCTCTATAGATTTTTATATTAACCATTTCTTATAAAAGGAATCATATAATATATGGCCTTCAGTTTCTCCTTTTTTCATTGAACACAATGTTTTCAGGGTTTACCCATGCTGCAGCATATATAAGTACTTACATTTTTCCTCCCTTCTTTGTTCTTTTTTGGTGCTATAGACATTAAACTCAGAACCTTGCACATGCTAAGTATGCACTTCATCACTGAGCTACATTCCTAGCCCCTTGTGGTTTCCTTTTTTTTTTTTGGTACTGGGTATTGAACCCAGAGGAACTTAATCACTGAACCACACATCCCCAACCCTTTTTATATTTTATTTAGAGGCAGGATTACACTGAGTTTCTTAGAGCCTTGCTAAGTTGCTGAGGCTTGCTTTGAACTCATAATCTTCCTGCCTCAGCCTTCTGGGTGTATGCCACTGTGCCTGGCTCACTTCTTCTTTTAAATGGTAGAGTAATATTCCATTGTTTGGATAGGCCATATTTTGTTTAGATTTGTTCCATTCATCACTTCATGAATATTTGGATTATTTCCACTTCTTGATTACTATGAATAATGCTCTTATGTACATTTGTGTACAAGTGTTTATATACACAAATGCTTTCATTTCTCTTGAATGTATACCTAGGAGTGGAATTTTTGGGTCACAGAGTGATTTATGTTCCATTTTTTGGGGAGGTGGGCATGAGGGAATGAACTCAGGGGCACTTGATCACCGAGCCATATCCCCAGCTGTATTTTGTATTTTATTTAGAGACAGGGTCTCAATGAATTGCTTAGCATCTCGCTTTTGCTACGGCTAGCTTTGAACTCATGATCCTCCTGCCTCAGCCTCCTAAGCCACTGGGCATAAAGGGTACACCACCATGCTCATCTTATGCTTCATTTTTGAGGAATTATCAAACTGTTTTCCACAAGATTTGTACCATACTAACTTCATCATAATGGACGTTTTCAAATCCACACCCTCACTAACATTTGTTATTTCTCTCTTTTTCTTTCTTAATTTAGAGAAATTAAAGAAAAATTAAGAATTTTTTAGAGAAATTAAGAATTTAATTGTGAATATGATGTGGTTTTGATTTGCATTTTCCTAATAACTAACAATGTCAAGCATCTTTCCTTTTATCAGCCATTTGTTTATCTTCCTTGGAGAACAATATTTATTCATGTCTTTTGCCCATTTTAAAATCAGGTTGTTTTGTCTTTTTGTTGTGAAGAGTTCTGTATATATTGACCCCTTACGAGATACATGATTTGAAAATATATCTTTTCACTCTCTAGGTTGACTTTTCCTTGATAATGTCCTTTTGTAAGCAGAGAAGTTTTTGATTTTGAGGAAGCTCACTAAAATTTCTTTTTTCTTTAGCTGCTTTGGCTTTGGTTCCATAGCTAAAAAAAACCTGCCTAATCCAAAATCATGAAGATTTACACCTATATTTTCTTCTAGAAGTTTTCTAGTTTTAGCTCTTAAACTTATCTTTTTTAAAATTTTTTTTTAGTTGTTGATGGATTTTTATTTTATTCATTTATTATTTATATGTGGTGCTGAGGCTTGAACCCAGTGCCTCACGCATGCTAGGCAAGCGCTCTACCACTGAGTTACAGCCCCAACCCCTTAAACTTATCTTTGATCCATTTTGAGTTGGTTCATTTTTATTTATTTCCAGTTTTTGTTCTTATCATTTAATTTTTGAAATATATTAAATATAGTTAATTTAAAATTCTGTTTGATAAGACAGTAGCTGGATCTCCTGTGAGTCTGTTGTTTCTCTTAATTTGAGGGCACAGATCTTATTTCCTCATATGTCTAATTATTTATAATTAGGTGTCAAACACTGCATATGAAAAATGATGAGAGATATACTACACCTGATAGTATCTTCCTCTAGAGAGGATTTAAATTTGCTTCTAGCCACTAACTATCCTGGATCACCTTAATCTAATTAGAGATTAACATAATCTGAAACTAGGCTTTAGTCCCTGTGAAATTACTGAAGTCTACTTATAGTTTACATTTACTTTTAATATATTTCCCTTTAGTGTTCCAAAGCCCAAGGAATTTTAATCAGATCTTCTCTTGTTGCCCTTGAATGCCAATTTTTGTCCTGCTAGCCCTACAAAATTTACAAAAAGTACTGCTCAATTTCTTGCCCCTCAATGATCTTTTCTAGAATGGAGAACTCAGACATTACACTGTTTGTAGTCTTCAGGTCTAGTGCAATCTAGATACCCAATAAGCACTGAAATACTCTTTGCATGAAAGAACGGATGGATGGATATTAGTGGTGGTAGTAGAGGCTTGCCACACTTAGGGTTCAGAGCTGTTCATTTCCCCGGACATGATAACCAAAGCATTCTGGTAAAACAAGAGAGAAGTAAGCCTGAGGTTTTAAATAGAGTTCCTCATTAATTCCTTAGGAGCTTCTCAAAAACGACAGTGTATCCAATGAAAGAAGGTTGAATTTACCTCAATTAAAGGGCATTTCTGAAATCAGCCCAGTGACTGAGAATTCCAATTCAGGAATTGTTTGGTGACTCAAAATTCACCAAATGGAGAAACTCTACAAAAAATTCTAAAAATGAGCAGTAATAAAAGCGTTTGAGTCTCTAGTTCCTGGACATACATGTAAATGTCAGTTTCACCAGACAGCTCAAATTTTGTAACAACATACTGCATTTCCTGACTAACACTAGCATAAATACAGAAAGAAGTAATCAGTGACCTCTAATTCTCTGATATAAGGCCCTATGTTGTTGAATTTTCCTTCAAAATATGTCTGACATGAGCCGGGTATGGTGGCACACACCTATAATACTAGTGGCTCAGGAGGCTGAGGCAGGAGGATCGCAAGTTTCAGGCCAGCTCGGCAATTTAGTGAGGCCCTAAAGCAACTTAGTGAGCCCCTATTTCAAAATAAAAAATAAAAAGGGTTGGAGATGTGGCTCAGTGGGTAGATGCCTGTGGGTTCAATCCCCAGTACAAAAAAAAAATATGTCTGACATCTGTCGTTACTACATCTCAGGCCCTTATTACCCTGCCTCTGATTAGAAGCCCAGTGGTTCTCCAACAGCAGTACTATATCATACTATATATCATTTTCCTGTGAATGAACTTTCCATGGTTCCCTAGTGCTCTCAGAATATAGGCCCAACTCTTAGTCTGGCTTTCAGAGCTCTTTTTTAGCATTTTTCAGCTACTCGATATTGATTTAATGAATTATTTTGTTCACCACCCTCTCAAGAGTGCACACCCATTCCTGTGCTCCTTCCATATGGTATCCTTTTCCAGCTTGCCCTCCACTCTCACATACCACTCACTTTTCCATCTTCAATTACTATAATCCTTTTCATTCACTAAAAACCTAGCTCAAATTTTACCTCTCTACTTGCTGCACATAAGGTATCTAGTGCTGTGCCTGATGTCAAGCAAATCTTTAATATTTGTTCTTTAAGAAAAGTGAATTTGTGTATGAAAAGAAAATGATATAATTTTAAATCAATGGTGCTATAGAAATTGCATAGCCAGCCAGGTGGGGTGGCTCATATTTGGGAGGCTGAGGCAGGAGGATGGCAAGTTCAAAGCCAGCCTCAGCAACTTAACAAGGTCCTAAGCAACTCAGTGAGACCCTGTGTCTAAATAAAATATTTTTTAAAAGGGCTAGGGAAGCCGGGCGCTGTGGCGCACGCCTGTAATCCCTGCACTTTGGGAGGCTGAGACAGGAGAATTGCGAGTTCAAAGCCAGCCTCAGCAATGGCGAGGCACTAAGCAACTCAGTGAGACCCTGTCTCTACATAAAACACAAAATAGGGCTGGGGATGTGGCTCAGTGGTTGAGTGCCCCTGAGTTCAATCTCCAGTACCAAAAAAAAAAGGGGGGGGGGCTAAGGAAGCGGCTCAATGGTTAAGTGCCCCTGAGTTCAACCTCTGATACCCAATTTTTTAAAAAAGTTAAAAATAATAAACAAATAAAAATATGACCATACCATTTGTGGATAGGGATGCAGGAAAATGAAAACATGTATATTGCTGGTAGGGATAAAAATAAAAAATAACCACTTTGAAAAGCATTTAGCATTATAAAGTAAAGAAGATGATACATCCATCTTGACCCAGCAATTCTAGGTGCACATCCTAGAAATATGGACACATGTATGTCAGAATATACATATAAGAATGTTTGTGCTGGGAATGGTAGTGCATGCCTACAATCCCATCAATTTGGGAAGCTGAGGCAGGAGGATCCTAAGTTTCAGGCCAGCCCGAGCAATTTAGCAAGGCCATAATCAACTTAGTGAGATTCTTTCTCAAAATCAAAAAATAAAGAGGGCTGGGATGTAGCTCAGCTGTAAAACACCCCTGGGTTCAATCCCCAGAAGCAAGCAAGCAAGCAAGCAAACAAACAAACAAACAAACAAACAAATAAATGTGTTTTGGTTGCAAGGTGAAAACAGACTAAACACCCACTGATAACAAAGTGGATAAATAAATTGTAGTATATTTGATACAACTCAATAGCAATAAAATTAAACAAGGCACAAGCTATGTGACAACATGGAGAAGTCTTACAATCCATGGAAAACAGTAGAAACAGGATGTGAAGGACCATATATAGTGTGATGCCACTAATGTAATATTCAAAAGAATGTGTGATGTGATATAATAAGAAATATATATTTTGGGCTTCAGCCAGGGTTCCTGGCACATTCATAAACCCTTGTGATTTCCTAAGTGACAGTATTGAGAAAGGTAAAAGAACCATCCTTTGTCATTCATAACAAGTCCCTTTCAAACACACCTGAGTTTATGTTAATTAGGTGACCTTTGGAAAGCCCCTAAGGAAGCACTGGTTGCCAGGGTAACAAACCATGTGATTAGAGGGGTGGAACTTTCAGCATCATCCCTCATCCTCTAGAGAGAGGAGAGGGGCTGAAGGTTAAGTTGACCACCAGTGACCATGATTTAATCACTCATGCCTATATAATGAAGCCTCCATAAAAACTCAAAAGGATAGTGTTTGAAAGCTTGCAGACTGTTGAATTTGGGGAGGTGGTGGGAGGGTATCTCCCTGGGGAGAGCATGGAAGCACTGTGCTCTCTATCTTGCCTGTATTTCTTCCATCTAGTTGTTTCTGAGTGGTATCCTTTTTTTAATAAATTGGTAATTCCTTTATAATAAAATGATAAGTAAACTGTTTTCCTGAGTTCTATGAGTTGGTCTAGCAAATGACAGAACCTGAGGAGGGGGTGTCATAGAAACCTCCAATCAACAGCCAGTTTATCAGAATCACAGATGACAACCTGGATTTTTAGTTGACATCAGAAGTGGGGGCAGAGCCGGGCACAGTGGCGCAAGCCTGTAATCCCAGCACTTAGGGAGGCTGAGACAGGAGAATCGCGAGTTCAAAGCCAGCCTCAGCAATGGCGAGGCGCTAAGCAACTCAGTGAGACCCTGTCTCTACATAAAACACAAAATAGGGCTGGGGATGTGGCTCAGTGGTGGAGTGCCCTTGAGTTCAATCCCCAGTACCAAAAAAAAAAAAGAAAAGAAAAGAAGTGGGGGCAGTCTGTGCTAACTAGGCAGAAAAGTCAGAATCAAATTGAATTATAAGACACCCAACTGGTATATGCAGAGAATTGGAGAATTCCTTGGTGTGGGAAATCCTTCCACATACTTGGTATCAGAAGTGAAGTATAGGGAGTAATATGAGTATTGGGAAGAAAAAATGTTTTTCCTATTCAATAGGCAAAATTAAACCATGCTGGTTAGGGGCAAATTCCTAGGGGGATATAACTAAAGAAAAGCAAAGAAATAATTCCCACAAACTTAAGAGTGGAGTGGGGAATCCAATGGGGAGGGTTGTACTAGTGACTTAAAAAAAAAAAAACAACTTTTGTTTTATTTATTCATTTACTTTTATGTGGTGCCGAGGATCAAACCCAGTGCCTTACACGTGCGAGGGAAGCGCTCTATCACTTAGCTACACCCCCAGCCCTGTACCAGTGACTTTTGAGGAACTGAGAAAAAGCCCTGTGTGTTGATCTATATGGTTAGTTACTTTAGCGTTTGCTCTGTGATCACTCATTTACTGTACAAATATGTTTTATATACATTTTTGCCTCTATTACATTTTAAATTTCAAAAATTGAAAAAGAGTTGTGTGATTGATTAGTGATATTTGTCACAGATGTAGAAATGGGGTTTTTGCTAGTATTCATTGGTTCATGGGTCTTCCTTAACCCAGGTGAATATGAGCTTTACCTCTACTAATAGTACTGAATCTTCTAGCAATTATTATCTATGCCATCTATGGCACACTTATATCTACACTGCCTTGATCAGAGTTACTTATGCAAGTATCTTCTCTCCTTTTAACTACAGCATAATCTGAAGGATTTGGACTATGTTTTCCAATTAGTAATTAATAAAAATAGTGATTGTAGCTTATACTTACTTAGTGTTTGCTATGTGCTAGTCATTTATAGGCATAACTTCATTTAATCTTCGCAATAACTCAGAGTTATTATCATTATTTCCATTTTACAGATGCTAAAGCTTAAGGAAGTTGAGACATTTGTCTATGGGAGCAGCTACTAAATGGTGGCATTGGCATTTGAACTCACAAATGCCTGTTTCATATTCTTTGGTCATATTCATATTCTCATCTTATATATGGTCTTGCATCTACTACGTACCCAATAATTATTAGGTGGAAATGGGGGAAAGAAAGGCCATAAACTTTCACAGCAATAAAGAGAAGGATAGTACAAAAGAATATTCTGGTGTATCAATTTTTAAATCCTCAAGTGTGTGCTGTTGAAAAGGCTGTAATTCCATGTGCTGGAAAGAGAAGCATATATGTAGAGATTAAAAAAAAAATTAGCTGCTAGGATATTCTGGCTAGAGAGGGGAATCCAAGAGTTGACCAACTTTTTTTTTAATGCCACTACATTTTGGGTTTTTTAAAAAAATATTTTTTTAGTTGTTGATGGATCTTTATTTTATTCATTTATTATTTATACACAGTGCTGAGGATTGAACTCAGTGCCTCACGCATGCTAGGCAAGCACTCTACCACTGAGCTACAGCCCCAGCCCCAAATTTTGAGGTTTTTATTATTTTTTTATTTGTTTCAATTAGTCACACATGGCTGCAGAATGCATTTCAACTCATCATACACAATGGAGCACAAGTTTTCACTTCTTTGTACACGATGCAGAATCACACCATTCGTGTAATCATACAGGTACATAGGGTAATAATTACCGTCTCATTCCACCATCCTTAACCAACTTTTTAATCCATTTGCTGTATTTGGATGGCTGGCAGGTCAAAGGGCAAACAGCAAAAGCATGTCTCCCAAAGCTCTCCGGCCATAGTGCAGATGGAACTGAGCCAAGGGGTTACCCAGCTAGGAAGCATTACTGCTTTCCCATTGACCGTGGCTGTCCTGCAAAGCCCTCAACGGTCTATCTGTTCTTCACTTCAGTTCTGGGACTAAAGTGGAACGAGAATGGTGGGTAAACGACAAGGGTGGGTACTGTCTTGGGGGCACTGCCCCTCACTGTGCTCCTATAAAGTTCAGGCAGCAATCTTGGGGAGCCCTAAGGAAGGGGACAGAAAGAGGCTGAAGACAATGGGTGCTTTCAGGAGTCCTCTTAGTACCCAGACAAAACGTAAGAACACAGGGAAAAGGGTTCAAATGCCCAGTGGAAGGAAACTACTCCTGATCTATTCCACAAACAACATCCAGGATCAAAGAACTGCTTGCCATAGTGACAAAAATAAAGTGGCCACAGACCTTCCTGCCTCCTGCCTTTCTCTCAACTTGGAGATGAAGAGTGATGCCCCTGACTGGCCTCTCCCCCCCCACCATCCACACCCCCGACCCCCGCCTAACTCCTGGGGACAATTGAGCTGTGTCTCTGTCATGTGTGTAGTTGCAGGTCATGGCCATATTTAAGGAGAACATTCATTCTCTACATTCATTCTCCACAGGCGTTACAGGGTTCTTCAAAACGCCCTTTGTGTCACTGTGCCTTTCTCTCCACAGCCCCCCTCCCCGCCCCTTTGACACTAATTTAATCAAGATGTCTTTCTGGCTTGTAGATAGGGTGTACTCTGGCAGTACCGCATTCCTCAATGCATTAGGGCTTTGCAGTCAAATGTGTAGGGTTGAAATCAGCAAGTTGAGAAGACAAGGTCAGGGTCTCCAAGCCAGAGCAAGTCAAACCTTTTGTATAAACCAAGGCATAAAGAGTGTACTAAGTTTGTGGTATGTTCTAATGATTTTTGCTGAAGAGGTTAAGAAATTTTTTTTAGTATATTGGCATTCTTAAGCAAATTCAAAAGCAAGGAAAGCAAAGAAAAAGAAAAATAAAAAGGATTTTATCTCTCTCTCTTTTTTAATCTAATAGCACTATTTATAGAATGTGGAACAGAAAAGGGAGTTTGTCCAAACTATGCCCACCCTTTTCCTCTAGGTCTCCAGTCTACCCACTCCTAATTTTGCAAAATCTGGAAACTTCTAATTGTCTTATCCAAGAGCCAAATTTTAATTCAATTAGCTGTTTCTCTAGACTTCAGTCAACACCCAAAGATAATGTCAAAATTGTGGTAGAAAATTAAATCATCAAGAAAAATGAACACAAAAACCATCTGGAGCCCTGAGGTCCCCCCAAAGTTACCTGATTCTGGGTCTGATATTTCTTTCCTATTCCATGAGATCCCCTAAAAGGGCTTCACCACTTTCCTCAGTTGACTTGTGGACTCCAGTTTGAACCTCTGAAGCATGCTTCTTGCGGGCCAGAATCAAAAATATTTGAGGAAGGCAAGAGGCATCCTAGGAGCTGATGTGAATGTGTGTTGAAATTCCTCTGTCAACCACAGATCCAATTGTCAGGACCTCCCACCTGGGACATGTAATCTGCTCTCTCCATCATGCCTGCTAGTTTAATATACTCTAAGCAGCAGCAGCAGAAAATACATTCAAAGGACTACTGTTTCATAAGGGGATTTTCAGAAATCCTGCAGGTCTCCAGAATGTAAGAGGGGTGTCCCCGCTGTAGCTGTTGGAACAAAAAGCTAAATTCCCTCTCCTTCCTGCCTAGCTCAAGGAGGCCACTGACCTAGGGTCAGGAACAACCTGAAATGCTTAGGCCAATTCCAAAGTTATCTTAAAGCAATTATACAAACTCAAACTCCAAGTCATGAAAAACTGAAATGCTCTTTCCAGGTCCTTTGCAAAACTATATTGCAAAAGCTCCCACCCTCAAGTAAACAATTATCTCCAGCCTGCTGGATAAGAGCTGAGCCTTCCCTGCTTTCCCCCCTCTCTATTTTTGTCAGCTTTCTTTTGTTCCTTCTTTGGAAAAGTCAATAAGAAATGCTTCATGGAGCTGGGTGTGGTGGCACACGCCTGTAATCCCAGAAGTTTGAGAGACTGAGTCAGGAGGATTACAAATTGAAAATCAACCTCAGCAACTTAGTGAGACCCTGTCTCTAAATACACTATTTTTTAAAAAGGGCTAGGGGGGCTGGGGCTATGGCTCAGTGGTAGAGAGCTCACCTAGCACGCGTGAGGCACTGGGTTCGATCCTCAGCACCACATAAAAACAAAATAAAGACATTCTGTCCACTTACAACTAAAAAATAAATATTAAAATAAAATAAAATTTTAAAAAAAGGGCTGGGGCCCGGCTCAGAGGAACTTTTCTAAAAGGCACCTCTGTCCATGACATTCTCTTGGTAAAACCCAATACTGGAATTATTTCCATTAGGAAGCAGGTTTGGATGCTAAAAATTAGTGGGCAAAGGATGAGGAGCACTGTAGTTTGGATAAGTGTCCACCAGAGGTACATAAAGGCTTGATTATCAGCCTGTGGCACTGTTGGGAGGCAGTGGAAATTTTAAGAGATGTGGCCTAAGCCAGGGCGCCGTGGCTCAAGCCTGTAATTCCAGCACTTAGGGAGGCTGAGACAGAAGAATCGCGAGTTCAAAGCCAGCCTCAGCACTGGCAAGGTGCTAAGCAACTCAGTGAGACCCTGTCTCTACATAAAACACAAAATAGGGCTGGGGATGTGGCTCAGTGGTCGAGTGCCCCTGAGTTCAATCTCCAGTACCAAAAAAAAAAAAGAGGTGTGGCTTAGTGGGAGGAAGTTACCACTGGGGCATTCTAGAAGGAGATATTGGGACACTAGCCCCTTCATCTCCCTCTTTTGATTCCCAACTGCCATGAGGCAAGCAGCTTTTCTCCAGTACATGCTCCCCACCATGAAGAACTGCCTCATTATGGCCCACAAGCAAACTGATCAAGAATGGAAACCTCTCAGACTCTGAGCCAAAAATAAATCTTTTCTTTTTTAGGTTGATTATCTCAGGTATTTTGTCACAGCAAAGGAAAGTTGACTACCACAAGGAAAAAAAGGCTTAAAGTATCCTTACAAGATACTTATTAAAGTACAAATGGAAAGGCATTAACCTCATAGTAGGGAAACCTGGGACACATCCACCCTCATCAAGTCATCAAAATTACCACCACCAATAACAGGACAAAACCAGAGCAAATACTTCCTGCTAAAATGTATGAAGAAGAACAAAATCACTTCTATGGGGATTTTGCCAAAACTGGTTAACCTGAATCTAATCATGAGGAAACATCAGACAGACCAAAACTGAGGGATATTCTACAAAATAACTAGCCAATACTCTTCAAAATGTCAAAATCATAAAAGGCAAAGAGAGACACAGGAACTGTCAAGAGACTAAAAGAAGGCTAAGGAGACAATTCACCTCAGCACAATGTGTGTTCCTGAACTGAACCTGAACTAGACCCTGAGCCAGAAACTAGACGTAAGCAGTGCAATTAGTGATATTTGAATAAGATCAGTAGATTAATAGTATTGTATCAATTTCCTGATTTTGATCATTGTATCATTTTAGTATTTTGGGGATTTGGGTTAAGCGTACATGAAATTTTGGTATAATTTTTGCAATCTTTCTTTAGGTCTGAAATAATTTCAAAATGACAGATTAAAACAACATTACAGGAGCTTCCAGTTCACTGGCTTCAGAAGGTGAGGCCTTAAGTGTGGCATACAAGGCCCTCCCTACTCCTCAGCCTCATGGCTTGCCTTCCTATATAAGGGACCTGGGCTCAGTCATCCTCACCCATACCAAATGTAGTTCTAGAATAGTCTACACTTGTTTATACCTCCTCGCTCCCTCCCTCCCTCCCTCCCTCCCTCTCTTCCTTCCTTCCTTCCTTCCTTCCTTCCTTCCTTCCTTCCTTCCTTCCTCCCTCCCTCCCTCCCTTTCTTTTTTTGATACCAGGGATTGAACCCAGGGATGCTTAACCACTGAACTACATCTTCAGCCTTTTTTATTTTTGAGACAGGGTCTCACTAGGTTGCTAATATATAGTCTCACTAAATTGCTGAGGCTGGCTTCAAACTGGCGATCCTCCTGCCTCCAGCCTCCTGAGCCACTGGTATTGCGCCACTGTGTGCCGGCTATACTTCTTTGTTCTCTGCATGAGCTGTTTCATCTCCTGGGAATCCCTACACTTCCCTTCCCCGCACTACCACTCTTACCAAGACACAAAGAACTCCAGAACGTAAACCTCACCTCAATTCCTTCCACTGAAGAACCTATTATTCCACTCTGTCACCACTGCTTATTTGTATGTCTGTTTCTCCCACTAGATTCCCTGCTCTTACATCAGAGGTCATGTCATGCCATCTTCACATTTTTAAGCACACAGTTATATACCATCCAAAATCAGAACTCAGTGAAGTATGTGTTGAGTAAACATGCTGGCTACACTTAGAACTACCACAATGCCTTACATCTGTACAGTGCCTAATGGTTTGGCAAGCATTTTCATGGGAATTCCCTCACTTAATCATAGAATTTCAGAAAGAAATCTTATATTAGTTCAAACCCTTATTTTGCAGATTAGAAAACCAAGTTCTGAACAGGTTACAAAGTTGGATTCCACAGTGGGTCGATGTGAAAGCTGGGATAAGACCTGTACTCCCAGACCAGGATCTTTTTTGATTCATGAACTACAAGGGCCTCCTTCCTTCAAACCAATAAATACCACAGCATCCATGCAGGAAGAACTGCCTGCGCCTGGTGTGATGCTTGGGAAAGGCATTTAATAAACGCTTGCTAAAATGAACTAAGTCACCAGGGAGCAGCACTTCAATTACCTATTTCATTCAGGCTGAACTTGAACAAGGTGTGACTCCAAGACCTTGTTTGGAACGTGCAACCATAATACACTAGTCTTAAATGAGAAGGCTTGATTTGCCACTAAGAAATCTCCCATCCAAAGAGAACAGGAGTCTGGCTTTCCTCCAGGGCTGGTGGGAGGATGAGGCAGAGACTGCATAGCCCCGAGCTATGTGGTTATCAGGCCAGAGGCAACAAGCTCAGATCACATCCTTACATCTAACCTGGGGAGGAAGTCCACAGTGTGTCAAAAATCATCTGCTCTGATTACAACACCCTTTTTAATCTTCCTGGCCCAAGAGGGGATATGCACTGATAACTTTAATAATGCCAGCAGGTACAATTAATTTCCATTCCCACTCTTCCGATTCTGTAATGTGAAGGGGACTGGAAGGACAGAATTAAACTCCATTGGGGCTTCAGCCTGCAGCTCTGAAACAGACTGCTCAGAACTCAGCAGGAAAACTTCACCCTGTGTTTCATCAGAAGGACCAATGCTGAACTATGAATGCTTGAAAGACTTGTCTGGCCTTGGTGGCAGGGACTATACTTTGTGGTTGGGTAACAATGACTACAAAATTAAATTAAAAAGCCCAGGCAGGATCTGATATGAGTCTAATGGATACAGTTATGAAACAAGAGTTAATCAAAATGATATTAAAATATTGTTGTTTCAAAGAAGAATATCAATTGTATCGGTCTATGTAGTCTGCATTTAAAGGATAGCTAATGTAAAGTTTTTTAGTGACAATCAAACATTTTAAACTAAAAATTTAAAGGAAAGGATATTTTAATTTGTGGAACATCATCTTTTTTTTTTTGGTACTGGGGATTGAATTTGGGCACTCAACCACTGAGTCATATCCCCAGCCCTATTTTGTATTTTATTTAGAGACAGAGTTTCACTAAGTTGCTTAGCATCTCACTTTTTGCTAAGGCTGGCTTTGAACTCACGATCCTCCTGCCTCAGCCTTCCAAGCCACTGGGATTAAGGGCGTGCGCCACCGTTCCTGCCATTATGAAACATTTTTTTTTCCCCAAGGCAGTTTCATACCTTCGGTCCCCACACAACCCATTTCCAGGAAGTAAGACAGGTAGAAGTATGCTTCCTTTTCAGTTTATAAATGGGCACATGGATGTCTGGGATGGTCAAATTCTTCTTTAAGGCTCAGAAGAAGGTGACGGGAGTGGCAGAGAGTTTTTTCTTAACACCCTATCTCTTGTTTTTACTATTCTATTCCTTCTTACTAGCTGAAAAGGCAAAAGTGCTTAAAATTTTAAAGGAGGATGTGCTGAGCTCAATCCCCAGTTTCCTCAGACTCCAGAACCCAATTTAATGACATTTGCTTAGATCCCATTCTTCCTGATCCTTTTGTAGTCCTCATCATTGACTTGTCTAACCACGGAAGTTCTAGGAGCCATATGATTCTCATTTGCTGTCCATTTTAATTCGTTCTTCTCTACTCTTTGCTGGCGTTTCAAAGTCCCTCTTAAGGTCTCAATTGCCCTTTACCATGAATACTCACCTTCTGGTTTCAGCTGCCAGTTTTACGTGTTTAGTTTCCAAATTTCCCTTTCAGCTCTGACCCTCACTGATAACCCTTCCCTTCACTATATCTAAAACTGAACTCATGTAGCTCCATGTCACATCCTGAAGAGAGCATTGAATAAATTAAAAAGACCTAGTAGGTTTGTTCCCATCTTTACTACTGTCTAACTGAGCAACCCAAGGCAGGTCACTTCTTGGCTCTCGGATTCTTTGCCAATTGCAGTATTGGATTATAATAATCAATGTCCCCCCCAAAATGGTAACTCCAACTTTCAAATTGTTCAGGCCAAAACGCTTGGGATCATCTTTGCTCTTTTTCTCATAAACCACATTTCAGCAACAAATTCTACTAGCTCCATCTTTAACATACATCCCAGAACTTTACTGGTTTTCAACATCTCCCCGGCTACCTCCATTTCAATCCTCTATCACCTCTTGCCTGAATTATTCACAGAGGCCTTCTTAACTGGCCTTCCTTTCTGGCTTCCATTTTGCTTCTCTTGCCATCCTTTTAACACAGAAGCTAGAATAATCCTAGTTAAGGAGGAGTCTGTGTCATTCCTCTGTTCCAAAACCTCCAATGGCCTCCAAGGCCCTTCCTGATACAGCCTGTCCCCAGCCCCCAGCTCCAATTCCTACCATTCTCCCTTGTGGCTACTCTACACACGCCTTCCTTACTGGATCTCTAATCAGATAAGCACATTCCTATCTCATAGCCTTAACCATGTAGTCATTTTTTTTTTTTTTTTTTGCAGGAGGGGCACTGGGGATTGAACCCAGGGGCACTCAACCACTGAGCTGTATCCCTAGTCCTTTTTAATATTTTAGTTAGAGATAGGGTCTTGCTGAGTTGCTTAGGGCCTCACTAAATTGCTAAGGCTGCCTTTGAACTCATGATCTTCCTGCCTTAGCCTCCCCAGCTGCTGGAATTACAGGTGTGAGCCACCCTGTCAGGCTTATACGGGCTTTTTCTTTGTCTGAAACACCTTTCCCAAAGAGTTAAACAACAAAATCCCCCATTTCCTTCGAGAATCAGTCCAAATGCCAATTTAGCAGTGAGACCTCTGACTACCCTATAAAAAAATAGCAACATTCCTAACATTCCTCCATCTTCTTTATCTTTTTTATTTTATCATCATCTGATATATTTTATATTTACTGATTTATTTGCATATTATCTATTTCTCCTACTAGACTAAAAGGTCCATACATGCAAGGACTTTTTGCTATTTGCTATTTTCTAGTGCCTCCCAAGGGCCTAGAATATGGGAGGTACATTGTGAATATCTGTTGAATGACTTAAGTGAATTCTGATTCTTTAGTAGCATTTACCTCCTCCCACCTCATGTTGGGTCCCTCAGTGCTGTCTATAACACCTTCCTCTGTCTCTTAGTAAATCTCATTCTCTCAGTTCCCATTGTCATATGTAAGAGCTAGCTTCCATTATCCCCCTTAATCATTGTAGCAAGCTCCTAATAGTCTCTTCCACCCTAAACTGATATGACAGAAAATCATGGTTTTCAAATTTTCATTGTCCTGCCTAAAATGGACACTGGCTCTCCTTGACTATATTCAGACTCCCTGAGCTGACATTCAAAGTCCTTTGCTCAGGCTTCATGTTCTTCCCACATATTTTTCCCACATGAAGCCTCTGTGCTGTCAGATTGGTCCATGGGTGGCATCTCTAGTGGGAACACATAAGCAGGAAAGGAAGCTAGTATGAGATAATATGGAAACAATCAAAAGATATTTCCACAAGATAAGAAATGGATGGATAATCGAGAATCCTGGCAGTAGGCAATTAAAAGAACATCAGCCTGACTCCTTCCCCTCTATGAGGCATGCCTGACTCACCTCTCATGAATTTGTTCCTTTCCCAAGCTCTTATAGACAACTAATTATCTGGACCACTCATTAAATTGCTGTCTTAAGTTGTAACCCGCTTCAAGAGTCTATGGTCCGTCTATCCAACTGACGTACAAGAAATCTAAGATGTTGAACTATGTTTCAAGCTTGCTCTGCAGCCCTTTTATAGTGTCAATGTGAATACTGAGCAATTATAGATAATCAAGTAATACCATTAAATGGAACTGAATGAACTGGTGCTTACTTGCCATCCTGGATTTAAATCACTGCTTTTTTTTTAAAGAGTCCCTGAGGGTGTACACCTATAATCACAGCAGCATGGGAGGCTGAGGCAGGAGGACTGAGAATTCAGAGCTTGCCTCAGCAACTTTGTGAGGCCCTAAGCAACTTAGTGAGACCTTGTCTATAAATAAAATATTAAAAAAGACTGGAGATGCGACTCAGTGGTTAAGCAACCCTGGGTTCAATCTCTGGTACCAAAAAAGTAAAATAAAATAAAATAAAACAAAACAATAAAGAGTCCCTGAAGAAGGGTCAGGTAGGCTATGCAATTTTCTCTGCCTGAGAACTCAAAGGCCCAAAAAGGCCACTGAATCAGAGTAACAAAAAGAGAATTTTTTTTTTTTTCCTACTCTCCACCCTCAAAATGAACATCAAAAGGAAAACAAGGTCATGGGAAGAGGCAAGGCAGGAAAAGATGCGATGCTTATGTGGGCAGAAGCCTTGGATTATCTTGGCTTTGGAGAAGAAATGATTAAAGCTAGAGACTGGATCTCCCAGTTCGTCTCCCTTATTTCCTTTCTACCCTATATGATAACACACTGCTAAAAAAGATTAGCTTAGAGACACAAAGACCACCCCAGCTGGGAGAAGGTACAAGACGTCCACTCTTCTACAGGAACATAACCAGATACCATCTGGACATACACACAGTTCTGCAGAGCAATTTCTTCCCTTGTTTTACTGATTCCTATGACAATCTAGGAAGGAAGAGCGAGGATATTAGTCATTTTCTTCGGTGTAAAGATGAGGAAACTGACACCCTGCATAGTGAAAGAACCACACTGAGCCAGCCAGGGCCCAGGATCAGGCCCTGTTCTGAGATCTGGATTCCCAGCTAAGCTCAAAATGAATGAGGAAGATAAAGAGGAAGAAAGAAAAAGATGATAAAACTTCTTGCCTTGCTGTATAGTGAATGCAAGTGGGGTATTTCCAAGTGAAAACATAAGTCATCCCATTACCTTAAAAACAAGTGACTCCCAAGAAAGGTATGAAGAGGACTTTGGATTACTTCTGAGTATATAACACATGATCCAATGGAGTCATGACAGCACAGCCAAAGAACTATAAGGGACATATGAATAAGCTACAGGATAGCCCAAAGATAGACTGTGTACTGTTATAAAAAGCGATGTTTTTAAAGAAGATGCAATGACATGGGGAAAACGCTTATTCAAAATGTTACATGAAAAATCTTATACAAAACTTAATATGGATACAACATAATCCTCATTTTCTAAAGAAAACTGTGCATCAAAAAAAAAAAAAAAAAAAAAGACTGAGAGGAAATACACCAAAAACATTTACAATCCTTCCAAATAATCATTATTTTCTTTTCTTGTTTTTGTCCCCCTCCATAAAGTCTTGAAAAAATATGTATTACATTTTTACAATTAAAGAAATTCAAAGCTTTAGCCAGGCGCGGTGGCGCAAGTTTGTAATCCCAGCACTTAGGGAAGCTAGACAGGAGAATAGCGAGTTCAAAGCCAGCCTCAGCAACGGGGAGGTGCTAAGCAACTCAGTGAGACCTTGTCTCTACATAAAACACAAAATAGGGCTGGGGATGTAGCTCAGTGGTCGAGTGCCCCTGAATTCAATCTCCAGTACCAAAACAAAGAAAAGAAAAAAAAAGAAATTCAAAGCTTCAAAATGAAATGAAAAAATAAAAACAGAAAATGTTACTACTTCGTCCTGTCCCTGGACCTTAATAATAACTGTTAGGTCAGAGGGATAATTCTAGGAGCCCTAGACATCATGGAAAGGGACGCTCCTAGGTTTCCATGGTCTCTCAAAGCCAGAATTAGCACAGACAATTAAAATTAAGCGATAACTACAAGTTTCATTTTGAGCAACTGCTGGGAAAAGCTGGCTATAGACCCAAATGATTTGGGGAGCACAGGAGAAAAGAAGAAAGAGAAAAACAAAACGGTCCCAAGGTCTGGGCTGAAAAGAAAAAATAAATAAATAAGTAAAGCTAGGATCTGGTTGAAAAACCAAGAGATTGGAAAAAGTCCAAATCATAAGGGAAGAAGAAGATGAAAATGTAAAAACTGAAGATGCTATCTCAAAAGAAGGAAAAGTTAAGTTTTGTTCTTGTTTTAAATAAAAACCATGCTCAGACAGGTAGGGAGAAATTCAAAGGATAACTCTTGACAAAGACAAATAGGAGAATCAAAAGAAGCCAGTTCTTCAAGAAGGGAGGCTGAAATCAAAGGTGCCGCTTCTCTCTGGAGAAGTTGGGCAAGAAGCAGAACTGGAATAGCACATTGGAAATACCGGCTTGGCGGAAGCACCAGTATGAATGACTGTGGAATGCACAAGCCATTAATCCTTGCACAAGCACCGGTTTTTCAGCTTACCAATATGACTGCCACCTTTCTACCTGCAAGGCAGCACAGTGCTGTCATGTGAAGAGATAACTCAGAAGAAGCTGAATGGCCTGGCTCGACTCCCTATTCTCCCATGGACCACTGCAGAACCGAGTAAATTGTTTAGCCCTTCTGCCCATGTTCTTGCCTACAAATGGGGACAATAAAACCAGTACTCATCTCAGAGAGTTGTATTATTATTATTGTTGTTGTTATTTTGGTACTGGGGATTGAACCGAAAGGTGCTTATCCACTGAGCCACATCTCCAGTCCTTTATAATATTTTATTTAGAGACAAGGTCTTGCCGAGTTGCTTAGGGCCTCACTAAGTTGCTGAGGCTGGCTTTGAACTCGCGATCCTCCTGTCTTGAATAGACTGATACATGTAAAGTACTTAGCACAGTCCCTAGGCATAGTTAGCACTCATTTGGCACTTAGGGTTAATAATATAATAATAATTACTTATTATTGTCATGAATCTTATAATTAAAAATTGGTAGCTAGTCGGCTTGTACATCATCAGTGTAGTTTTTCCTAATAGGTAATAAGTTTCTGCAAAGTACTGTCTATTTCCATGGTGCTTGATGAGTTATATTGATAATCCTCTTCTCAGAAAGGCCTCCTGCAGTCAAGTATAGAAGGTACAGAAATAGTAAAAAGTAACTTGTTTAGAATTATTAACAGATGTTTAAATTATCAGATGAATGACTGAATTGCCAACATTTGTATGATGGTATCATGCTTAACACCATACCTTCAACCTTTATCTCATGTGAGAAAAAATGTAACTGTAAAATGGAGGGTTTAGATTACCATTACTCTATTTGGGGGATGGAGGTGTTAGTATCACTATTAGCGGGTTAACTAGATATTAGGTATTTCCTGATGTAATGCAACATGAATATCTGACATCACCTATACTATGCATTCTCAATCAAAAATACTTAACTTGAATCCATTTGCATCTTTTTTTAAAATATTTTTTTATTTTCCTAGTTGTAGGTGAACAGAATATCTTTATTTTATTTTTATGTGGTGCTGAGGACGGAACCCAGTGCCTCACGCATGCTAGGCGAGCACGCTACCACTGCGCCACAATCCCAGCCCCGAATCCATTTGCATCTTTAGAACCAACTTCCTATTTACAGGAGATATAGGATACAGGCTGTAACAATACAAGTAAGTAACCAGACCAATCTAGAAGATGGGACATTTTATAGAACGACTGGCCTGGTCTCCTCAACAAATCAGTGTCACTGAAAGAGAATAGTACTAGATTAAAGGAAACTTAAGGGATATAAAACTAATATGCATTAGGGCTGGGGCTGGGGCTCAGTGGTAGAGCACCTGCATAGCACATGTGAGGCACGGGGTTTGATTCTCGGTACCACATAAAAAAATAAACAAAATAAAGTTATAAAAACAAACTAATATGCATTAGATACTGGCTTGGATAAACCAGTTGTCAAGGATATTTTTAGGACAATTAGGGAAATGTTTACAGGCCTAGATATTAAATGAAATGAAATTCACTGAAACATGAAAGTGGAGTGCTTAACTAAAACATATTATAAACCAGTATATTCAATATAACTTTTAACCATATTTTGCTCCCTGCATTTTCTAATTTCTACAAGGCACATATACTATAAAACAATAAGATTATTCATAAGAATGGAGAGAAGGGAAGGAGAAAAAAGAAAGGAGAGGAGAAGAAAAGGAGAGAAGGAAAATAAACGGGAGGGGAAAGTGAGAGAGCGAGCCAGAAAATCAGGTTTTGAATTCATTACCCTTAAAGCCTGGATTATGATCAGGGCCAACAATCTGATTGGGCAACAATTCTTTTCTTTCTTTGGTGGGGGAAAAGTGGGGATTGAACCCAGAGGCTATATCACGGGTCCTTTTTATTTTTTATTTTGCTATAGGGTCTTGTTAAGTTATTCAGGGTCTCGCTAAGTTGCTGAGGCTGTCCTCAAATTTATGATCCTCCTGCCTCAGCATCCTAAGTCACTGGGATTACAGACAAGTATCACTGTGCCTAGCAAGGCAACATTTAATTTCTAAAGAGACTGCCTATAAATCCTGAAACCTAGGATGACAGGATGATGTAGTGGAAAGATCATAAGAGTTCAAATTTCAATGTCTTCTCTCCTGGGTCTTACAAAAGGGTATTTGACCAATATAAGGTTTTTCAACTAGACTTCTGAAAGAAAAATAATCTTCCAATATAAGTTCATAGCAGCACTACTCATAATTGCCTTAAACTAGAAACTACCAAAATGCCATCAAGAGTAGAATAAAACAGAAAGTTTCGTGTCCTAGGAACCCCTCTGCTGCAGGCAAACCAGGACAGCTAGCCATTTTAGGTGCTACCCTCTCTAGGGAAGATGAATTTGATGTTGAAAGTCTGCCAAGTTAGAGGTGCTTGGTAAACATCTTGATCTTTCCATGGAAACTCCAGAAAGGCCATGCTTAAAGTATATAGACCATGTCCCAGGAATAAGGGTAAAACCAAAATATATCCACTGCAGCAAGAGAGAAAAGCAGTTCAAGGTGATCAATCATTAATTTAGCTGTCTACAAGAACAAACTTTAATACCCTTCAGAGGAAGATTGGCACATTTACAGTCTCTATATCATTTAAAATGCCCAATATGTATAAATATTTATAGATGTGAAAAAATACAAAAAAATGAAATGATGGGCTGGCAGACAGAAGAACAACATATTAAGACTGTTGAAAGAACAGTATAATAGTCCATTTACAAAACAATTAAAATAAAATAGGCAAAGCCGGAAGCGGTGGCACAAGCCTGTAATCCCAGCACTTAGGGAGGCTGAGACAGGAGATCGTGAGTTCAAAGCCAGCCTCAGCAATGGTGAGGCGCTAAGCAACTCAGTGAGACCCTGTCTCTTCATAAAACACAAAATAGGGCTGGGGATGTGGCTCAGTGGTCGAGTACCCCTGAGTTCAATCCCCAGTACCAAAAAAAATAAAAAATAAAATAGGCAAATGCTTATGTTGTCTTAGAGGTCAGCATAGTGGCTACTTTCCAAGGTGTAATGACTGGAATGAGCAAATAAAGGATACTAGTAACATTATTTTTTTGGGTGCTAGTTACATGTGGTTTTCAGTATATAAAAACTCACTGAGCTATACACTTCACAGTATGTGCACTTTCTCTAAGTATTTAATACCTCCTTAAAAAGTTAAGGAAAACAACCTTGCAAAACAGATAAAAGGATTAGAGCAAATGTCCATATAGGGCATACTCCATTGGGTGGTATCTATAATGGGCATTTTATCAAAGGTTGTTAGTATTAGCATTAATATCATCATCCTACAGAAAGTTCCGGGACATCTAAGCGGAACGGAAAGCCCATACTTCCATAGGGCAAATCTTACTCAATTGGATTTTGAAACTCTTTCTAGCACCTAGCAAAATGCTGTGTTTACAGTATTCACTAACATATTTATTGACTGCATGATTTTCAAATTTAAGATGTGTTCACATACAAGGTTGCATATAAACACTGTCTTCTGTCCACTGCAACTCTATCTTATGCTCTTTTTTTCCCCCATTGTTCTTTTTGGATTCTCTTAATCATCTTTTGGCTTAGAAAAATGGAATTACCACTATGCCTTTGAATGTTCTAAACCCAGCACCCTGAGCTCTTTTAGAAAAAGCAGCTAGATACCTAAGAACTAAAATACCCAAAAGGCAAACACATAAACTAACCTTAGCAAAAGGCTGCAGACATCTTTGATGCACACTCTCTCTTTGAGCTACTTCTTCCTAAATCCAAAAACAGCCTGGACCACCCAGAGAGAAGCCTCCAGGGAGAGCATACAGATGCTGCTGACCTAGTGTCACAGAAACCAAAGCTAAAACACCATGAACAGCACTAGCTGCAAAGCTCCCCTCAGTGTTGGCTTTGGCAGCAAACCTGACACCCTTTATCAGAAGAGATACCTTTGAAGTAGCTGGCAGCCGTCCATCTCCTACTCAAATAAGCTCAGCTTCACATCCTATTCCTTTCTCCAAGACCATCTCTTCATCAGATATGAGAGAATAAAGCTCAATTAATCAGAACAGATTTTTTGCTACCAACAAGATAAACTGGGCAACTGGAACAGCTGTCTGCAAAGTACCATACAATGCTGTTGTTGGTGACTGTTGTATTGCAGAGGACATTCATTCAGTAATAGGTACTGAGTTTAGTTGGGGGAGAGGGAAGACAGTAAGACAGATGAAGAAGAGAAGGAGGGTTTAAATCACTCATCTATTCCTCTGCCAAAGACATCTCCAAGTTAAACCCTTTCTCAAGGGGGCAGGACACAGGGGCACAACCTTTGGAAAAACCATTCTTTCTCCATTCATTTCATTAATAGTACAGCTGTTCCCCAAGGTCTATGGGGAATTGCTTATTGGGCCCCTCAAAGATACCAAAATCCAAGGATGCTTAAGTCCTTTATATAAAATGGTGTAGTATTAGTATATAACGTATGAACATCCTCCTGTGTACTTTAAATCATCTCTAGATTATTCATAGTACCCAATATAGTGCAAATGCTAAGTAAACAGTGGTTATACTATGTTGTTTATGGAACCGTAACAGTACAGATGCAATTTTTTTCCCCCAAGTATTTCTCATTCACAGTTGGGTGGATCTGTAATGTGGAACCTGTGATACACAGGAATCACTGCACCCACCAGAGACACATATTCAGCATGTGGGTCAATTCTTCCCTTCTTACCTATGACAATAATGCCAGAGAACATGGCTCCTTTCAGCAGCAGCATCCCTCCACACATATGCCAAGCAGCTGGACTCAAAGATTCCCTAGGAAATCCTATCCCATTCCAAAGGAGATAGACAGGTAACACACACTGCTTTAATTTAAAATCCCTTCTGTCCTCTTTTACTGCCAGCCTCATTTCCTTGGTGCCAAAGGAAATCTGACTGGTCATCCCAATTCTCTTGTGACTGATGTATCAGTGGCAAAGGGACATGTTTAATATCTGAGGGTCCTGGAAAAAAGTATTAATGGAGCCTATTACCTTCCTTCTTCAGCACTTCTCTTGGATTCCCCACTTCCTACAGTGTGAAGGAAGCCAGATTTACCTTTCATCACCCTCCAAGATCAAAGAAGGAAACCACAACAGGCTGCCTAGAGAAACTGGCTGCGCTGCTTCAGTGATGTCAGCTGCTGTGGCAGACATGGCTCGTGTGCACATAGACAGGATCTTAAGGCTTCAGATGTCCTCTCTGCTCTTCACTTTCCCCAAGAAGGAAAGCAGCAGCGGTACCCACCCTGACTGTATGCAACAATACGCCAGCCCTACTGCAGAGACTTGGATTCAACTGCACTTGGATTCGACCTTGGCATTGCATTTTTGTTTAACATTTACATCAACATTATTGAGGCATAATTTATACACAATAAAATGTGCATATTTTCAATGTACAGTGTGATAAGTTTTGACAAATGCGCCACTGTTCTCCAGATTACAGAACATTTTCGTTAACTTACAAGTTTCCTTCGCTCTGCCGTCCACCCTTCATCCACACCGTGGATCCAAGGCAATCACTGATCTGTTTTCTATCACTATAGATAAGATTTACTTTTTCTAAAATTCCATATAAATGGAAACATACAGTATGTACTCATTGTGCTTGGCTCCTTTTTATTAGCAAAATGCTTTTTGGATTCATTTACATTGTATCTATCAGCATTCTGTTTCTTTTTATTGCTGAGCAGTATATATGGATGTACCATAATAGGTTTTTTTTCCATTCATCTGTTGATGGACGTTTGGGTTGTTTCCAGTTTGGGCCATTGTGAATGAAGTATCAGCTTCCTGTGGCAGCTGTAACAAATTACTGAAAACTTGGTGGCTTAAAATAACACACATTTATTCTCTCAGAATTCTGGAGGTCACAACTCCAAAACTAATTGCAATGAGCTGAAACCAAGGTATCAGCAAGGCTGCTTTTGCTTGGGGGACTCTCGGAAAGAATCTGTTTTCTTGCCCTTTTTTAGCAATGAGACCTGACTTATGGCCCCTTCCATCTTCAAAGCCAGTGGTATAGCATCTTCTAAGACTATGCTGCCATCACATGGCCTTAATCTCTTTTATCTGTAATCTCCCACTGATAACATTTTGGATTGCATTTAGGGCCCATCTACTCAAGCATAATATGCCCATCACAAAATCCTCAAATTAATCTTTTTTTTTTCCCTTTTTATTTTCTTGATACCAAAGATTTAACCCAGGGGTGCTTTACCACTGAGCCACATCCCCAGCCCTTTTTGTTTTTTATCACAGAGTTGCTTAGGGCCTCACTAAACTGCTGAGGCTGTTCTTGATCTTGTGATCCTCCTGCTTGACTCTCTTGGAGTCACTGGGATTACAGACATGTGCCACTGTACCCAGCTATCCTCAAATTAACCCTATCTGCAAAGTCATAATAATTAAATATATGGATAAGGTACCATTCATAGTTTCTAAAGATTAGGATATGGACAACTTTTGGGAAGAGTGGTATTATTCAGCCCACTGCAAGCACAATTGTAAATATCCAGGTACAAGTCTTTGCATAGACAAATGTTTTTATTCCTCTTGGGTAAAAACCTAAAAATACTGGAAATTGTCAGGTGCAGAGGCAGATGCCTGTAATGCCAACAGCTGGGGAGGCTGAAGCAGGAGGATTGCGATTTCAAAGCCAGCCTCAATTTGGTTATTCAGCCTAGTAAGTACACATAATGAACATGGTCTCATGGAAATGATAACATGGTAAAATTAATTGGTTGGTTAACATTAAATGTGTGTGTGTGTGTGTGTGTGTTTTAAAAAAAAAAAAGCCAGCCTCAACAAAAATGGGGCGCTAAGCAACTCAGTGAGACCCTGTCTCTAAATAAAATAAAATAGGGCTGGGGATGTGCCTCAGGGGCCAAGTGCCCCTGAATTCAATTCCCAGTTACTCCCGCTCCCGAAAAAAAAAAAATTGCTGGGTCAGATGGTAAGTACATATTTAATTTCATAAGAAACTATAAGAAGCTAGGCGCGGTGGCACACACTTATAATCCCACCAGTTTGTAAGGCTGAAGCAGAAGGATGGTGAATTCAAATAGCAAGGCCCTGTCTCTAAATAAAATATAAAAAAGGGATGAGGATGTGGCTCAGTGGCAAAGAGCCCCTGGATTCAATATCTGGCACATAAATAAATAAATAAGTGTAAAGAAAGAAACTATCAAACTATTTTCTAAACTGGTTGTACCATTTCACATTCTTACCAGCAACATGTGAGTTTCAGTCAGTCTGAGACTTGCTATTGTCAGTCACTTTTTTAAAAAATATTTTTTAGTTATAGATGGACAAAATATCTTTATTTTGTTTTTTTATTTTTATATGGTGCTGAGAATCGAACCCAGTGTCTCACATGTACAAGGCAAGTGCTCTGCCACTGAGCTACAACCCCAGCCCCTATTGTCAGTCACTTTAATGTTAACCATTCTAGTGAATTTGGAGTACATCTCCTTGTCTTAATTTGCATTTCCCCAATAATTAATGATATTAACCATGTTCTCATGTAATGATTGGCCATTTGTGTATTTTTACTAATGAAGTGTTTACTAAAATGTTCTGCCCATTTTTTAAAATTTGGGTAGGATGTTTTCCTGTTCCTGAGTTCTAGGAGTTCTTTATTTGGCATTCTGACACAAGACTTTGTCAGATATATGTTGCTGTGGTCTGAAAGTGTCCCCCGAGTTCATGACTTGGAAACTTAATCCTCAATAAAACAGTATTGAGAAATGGTGCCTCTGAGAGGTGACTGGGTGAATGGATTAATACTGTTATCGTGGTAGTGGGTTTGTTATTTCAGGAGTGGGTTTCTGATTAAAAGGATGAGTTTGCCTTTTGCTTTCTCCCCCCATCCTGCACCTGGCTTCTCTTTTTCTTTCTTTCTTTTTTTTTTTTTGGTACCAGGGATTGAACTCAGGGACACTTAACCCCTGAGCCACCTCCCCAGCCCTATTTTTGTGTTTTATGTAGAGACAGGGTCTCACTGAGTTGCTTAGTGCCTCGCCATTGCTGAGGCTGGCTTTGAACTCACGATCCTCCTGTCTCAGCCTCCCTAAGTGCTGGGATTACAGGCTTGAGCCAC
>CM053410.1:59099358-59195269 GCA_028644305.1 Xerus rutilus
GTACTGGGGATTGAACTCAGGGGCACTCGACCACTGAGCCACATCCTCAGCCCTATTTTGTGTTTTATGTAGAGACAGGGTCTCACTGAGTTGCTCGCTTAGCGCCTCGCCATTGCTGAGGCTGGCTTTGAACTCGCGATTCTCCTGTCTCAGCCTCCCTAAGTGCTGGGATTACAGGCTTGAGCCACCGCGCCCGGCCAAGATCCCAATTTTTAAAAAAATGCTGCAAGTAACTCATGCGCAGACCAAATTGAGAACTACTAGTCTGTGGGGAACCTGATCTAGATTTCTCAATTTAACCTTAGTTTCTGGCAGAGAAACAGAGTATTAAAGGTAAAACAGGAATACAGTGAACTGGAGTACTGTAAAAACAAGGATGCAACCAAGAGTCTTAGAACTGTCTGAATTGACTGGGTTCCAAGCTTAAGTGTGAGTAGCATACAAGTGCTAGAAACGGTAAGTTGAAATAGCAAAGTCAGAGTTACTTTTACTGTATTCCAAGTAAGTGAAAGGAGGAAAAAGTAGGATTGTCTTCTCCACCATGGGAAACAACACACCCAAGTTCATTTCAGTTTAAATTGATCAATGGGAAAATTATTTCTGTTCTTGGTGAGATTCTTTAGAACATGACTCTCACAGAGAGAGACCACATGGGTATGGGGATCAGACTTGGCAGTATTTGGTCACCATTTTTGAAGTCACCACATTAAATAAATGGAGGTGGCAGTAATAATATTTGCTCAAACCTTGCTTCCAACAGGGGTCAGACAAACTGAGCTTTCATTACATGAGAGGAGATGTCCAGAGCACCAAATGGGCTCAATTTTCTTTGGAGTCCTAGACAAAGTGGGTCTGTTTCTAAGCTCTGGACAGTAGGTTACTTTCTCCAGATGTTATATTTAACTAAAGGAATCTCCAACACAGTTTCATGCAAAATGCCAAATATGTCCCAACAGACATAACCACAAACCAGAGGGCCAGCAGGGAGCATCCCCTAAGGGAATACAGTAGCATAGAGGGGCCAATTGTGCAGCCACCCTGAGATCCCCAATTGGCCGAATTAGCTGTGAGCCAGATTTTTTGGCCAGTTCTCACATTTAATGAGACTTCGTTTCCCTCTTACTAAAGATTCTGCCCCTGGGGAGAAAAACTTTCAGCCCTATTTTACTCCAGCTCACAGCTGCTTCCCCATCACTAGGTAGAAGAAACAATTTAAAGTTGACAAGCAGATGCCGGAAACGATGGAGATGCTTCATGTATCCTTACATGAAATGTGGCCCTCGATACCTCCACACCTTCTGAAGGTTATGTGTAAAAAAAAGGTTAGATTAATTCTACAACAGAGTAAAATATCCAAATGCAACGGAAAAAAGTAAATACTTGGGATACCCTTTTCCTGCACATCATACCTACAGCATCCTAATAGAACACGTTGATGGAAACATTTGGTTCTAGAGCCAGTATTCTGGGTTTAAATACTAGCCTCACCACATTTTTACTTCATCTCTTTAAGCCTCTGTTTCCTCCTTAATAAAATAGAGATAATAAAAATAACTCATAATTATTGTAAGGATTTTAAAAATAATGCATACCAAGTGTTTAACAATATCCGGCACATAGGCATTCAAAAAATGCTGAATTATATCATCGTAACTTTGGTCAGTGAATTTTATACATTACAATTAATATAAAGCACAGATGTGCACAGTCAAGATAAAGTTATCTACCGGGCGCAGTGGCACATGTCTCTAATCCCAGCACTTAGGGAGGCTGAGACAGGAGAATCACGAGTTCAAAGCCAGCCTCGCAACAGTGAGGCTCTAAGCAACTCAGTGAGACACTGTCTCTACATAAAACACAAAATAGAGGGCCCCTGAGTTCAATCCCCAGTACCAAAACAAACAAACAAACAAAAGATAAAGTTATCTTTTCTGAAGCCTGTGTCTCCAGAGAAATAGATTTTCTTTTTGCTGCTTGAACCAAATTTACTAGTAAAACAAAAGCTATACCTAGCGTATACTCTTGGACTCCAGTCTGGCATCTCTTAGTTGCTAGTCATTACAGATAACAGCATCTGAAACAATGCTTGATTCCTCAAGAAATTTGGACTTGAGTTGGTTAAGCTAGCCCTCAACACACCCACAACTCACTTTGTTTGTTCTTATCTCTGGGGCTGCAATTTATCTACTAAAATTGAAAAAAGGTTATCCAACAACCAGAAAGAAGCCCCCAGTGTAGGGTACCCTTGTCATCACAGAACTATAGAATATTGGATTTATAAGGCACCAAGGAGACCATATAGCTCAAACTCTTTTTTGTTTTTTTTTTAAGTTTAGGGAACTTAGGTACACAAGGAAGTGATCGCTCAAGCATTAATGGTAGAGTCAGACTTGGAAAAGATCTCTACTCTGATAGCACAAGGCAAGCTCCAAGAAGCTTTGCCTATTGAACATGGTGGTCAGGCACATTCTTTAGGTCTTTTATCTGATTACTATGTCTTAGCCAATGCAACACATTCTAAACAAAAAGAGATTGAAAAACTGGGATATGGAGATATTTCTTTGCCAATTTCTAGAAAGCAGAGAGGCTCTCACCCAGCCAAAACAGAAGGAATCTTCTCTTCTTATCTACCAGCCAGCTTCTATCTTAGAGTACTCTGTATACATTGGGGTCCCAAGGGAGAAAAAAAAATATTATTCACCTTGTGGGACAGTAAACATTGGTCATTCAACAATCCTATAAGTATCTCTAATCAACTATAATTTAATTGAAACAAAGTGATTAAGAGAAAGTCCTATGATCTGTACACATAATGGCGAGTGAGAGAAACCAGATCCAGAGAATATTATTGATGGTATGATTCTACTTATATCAAGTATGAAACCAAGCAAAGCTAATCTTTTATGTTAAATGTCAGGACAGTAGTTATCCTTTGGGATTTGGAAGTGAGGATGAAAGGAGAATAAGGTAGGGGGCTTCTGGGACACTGGAATGTTCTCTTTCTTCATCTTAAGCTGGTCAAACAAGTGTGTTCTCTTTGTGAAAATGCACTAAGCTATAAACCTATGACTTGTGCACTATATAAACAGACCTATGAGAAATAAGAAATTCTTCATTATAGACCCAGCATAAAAATGCATGCTTGTGGAGATCAGTCTTGAGACCATGGCTAAGAATATGGTACTTGGATGGATTTTCCTTCTGAGGGTGATATACCCCATGGCTCATATATGTGCTATGAACTTGGGCCTCTGGTAAAGTCAATGTGGATGGGCTCTTAGGGATCCAGGAACTCTAATGGCTTTGCCATCTGGCTGCCTTCACTGCAGACATATTTGAGATCTGCAAGTCTGGACAACTGTCTCACCTTGGTTCCACTCTACACTTCCAAGGTTGGAAGAGGAGGAAGTTGGAAGACTGGATGAAATCAAGCTAGGTAAACATCTTTTACAGAACTTTTTTCTCAGAGGAACAGAAAGAATGAAGGTGGAAACTACCAGTCAATCCCTTTTCTTCTCAAGATGGTCTAAGTGGTTTTGGGGACCTATTTCTGTAAAGATTTTACCTAAATAGTTTTTTTTAAATATTTTTTTTAGTTGTAGACAGACACAAATATCTTTATTTATTTTTATGTGGTGCTGAGGATCAAACCCAGTGCCTCACACATGCAAGGCAAGTGCTCTACCACTGAGCCACAATCCCAGCCCCTAAATAGGTTTTAATTTTAGTCACACACACATACACACACACAAAGAGCTCACCAAATGTTGCAAAATAATTCAAATTAATAAAAAGCAAGCTAGAGCAGATGCTAGAAACCATGGAGATGCTGAAAAGGACTCTCACCCCTATAGGAAGTGTGGCCCTGGCCACAACACAGACAGGCCACTAAATCTAGCCAGTGAGCTCTGAGAGGAAGTATCTTTCTCTTCTTTCTTTTCTTTTCAGATGATTGTACCCTCAGCGTCCTGTCTCTATGACACAGGGGAAGCCCCTCAAAATGCAGTCACACTCAGTTCTTTCCTAGGATGGTCAACACAGAAGACATTGGGCATTAATTCCAGGCCTAGTGAAATCTGGAAAACTTTCTAACACTAAGGGTTGAAAAAGTGTTCAAGAGCTATAGTCATCTCAACAACAATCCTGATTATTGGAGGCTTCTCCCTCTTAGCCTCAAATCTTTTCCCCTCTCTTTTTAATTAATACTACATGATTTTGGGTTTTGGTTTTGCTTTTTGCAATACTCAAAATAACCTAGGAGTGCTCTACCAGTGAACTAACTGCCCATTTTTTTTCTTTCCTTTCTTAATTTTTTAAATTCTGAGACCGCATCTCACCAAGTTACTCAGGCTAAACTCCAACCTGCGATCTTCCTTCTCAGCCTCCAGAGTCACTGGGATTATAGGCATGTGCCATCATGCCCAGCCAGCCTCAAATTTAACACTGGATTTTGTCAAACAGAAACCAATGAATTCTAAATAGCTCTGTATATCCTCTATCTGCGACTTGTGGGAAGATTGTTTACCTTCTAGAAAGTCTTTTAGGAATGTTAGAGACTGAGTTTCAGGCATGGCATGCTATGTATAATAGTTGGAGCCTTTGCCAGTGCTTGCAACCAAACTTCATGAATAAAGGACTCCACTGAGAGCTCAAGAAGAGCTCCTGGGTTTCTAAGAGGCTGGTTCCACCACTGACAGGAAAGATGAACTTTGCAGAAATTCCTTAAGATCATTACAATTACTTTTAGTCTTTTCTGAGTCAAATTGCTCAACCTACACTCAAGGAAACGTGATAACAATTGAGCCTCAGAAAGCGTGGAGAGACCCAAAACAAAGATATATCAGGATAAAAACAACCATATTCATGAGTACCTTTGGCCAAGATGAGAACTTGGAAAAAGAACTTAACCAAAATACAAACACACATGGAATTTGGTAAGTGAGCTAGAAGAGGAAAACATGAAACAACACTGAGGTTGCCTAAATCCCAACAGTTTCACAAATCACTTGAGGAAACCACCAAAACACATACAGTATTAATAATATGCAGATTATGAATGATGGTGCCAGTCCTGGGAGTGTACTTTACAAATGGTTTCTTTCCCAGCCCTACTATTCATTTAATTCTGAAAGGAAGAAAAGAATGCTTATTTAACTATTTGTTACTCCCTGAGTATCAAGGAAAGGTCAGTAGAAAGTCCAATAAGATATCCTTTCTCTTATTTACAAGATTGTGTCATTGCTCTCCCCAAAAACCTCACCGACTAGGAATATATATATGCATATACCTTCTTAAAGAGTCTTCCTGAGTCCTCACTGACTTGGACAAATCGAGGAATTATATTATTCAGGTAGATGTCACTCAGGGTGGTGTGGTCCCTACTTTCCCGCTTCACTTGGTTTAAGAGGAGATTCCAACAGTTGACTGGAGAAAGAACATTCTGGTCCTTCCTGCAGAGAAAACAGCAATAAAAGTAAATTAATAAATAAATATTAGTAAGCAGCCAGGGCCAACATACACAATTACAGTCCATGTCACAAAGTCATAGCAATCAAAACAAAAACAGAAATAAAGATGTCTTTCCTGAAGCTTGCATCACTACTTTTTTCCTTTTCTAAAAAGACAAAAAAAAAGAGAGAGAGAGAGAGAGAGAAAATAAGAATAACATGAAGTGAGGGAGGGCAGAGCAGAGAAAGCGGAGGAAGAGAAGGAGGATTATTTGTTGAGCACTTATGTTCTACAAATTGTTTAAAACTTTAAATGTATTATCTCATTTAAGCTCCATCCTTTCATCCTAAGAAAAAGAACTACCATTATCACTGTTTGACTGATTAGAAAACAAAAGCTCAAAGCCGGGCGCAGTGGCGCAAGCCTGTAATCCCAGCACTTAGGGAGGCTGAGACAGGAGAATCGTGAGTTCAAAGCCAGCCTCAGCAATGGTGAGGCGCTAAGCAACTCAGTGAGACCCTGTCTCTACATAAAACACAAAATAGGGCCGGGGATGTGGCTAAGTGGTCGAGTGCCCCTGAGTTCAATATCCAGTACCAAAAAAAAAAAAAAAAAAAAGAAAACAAAAGCTCAGAGGGGTTGTCACTTGCCCAAAAGGCATTGCATGGTTAGTGATAGAGAGTGAGGGACTAGAACCACAATTCTCTGTAGACTCTGAAGTCTATAACCTTAGCCTTTAGGTTACCTTGCTTATCTCTAGGGTTAGAGACAAAAGTTATTTAGATACAAAATCATAAGAGTACTATAAATCAAATCCTCACATGTTTACCTACTGTAGGATTCAATGACAACAACTTTGGAGACATCTGCCATGAAAAAGTCACTGAACACTCTTGAGTTCCATGGAACACAGCCAAATAGGTTTCAGTTTATTGAATGAACCATGACTTTGTGTCCCATATAACCAAAACCACAAACCTTATCTGAACATATGTATTCCTGAAACATTCACGGATCAGAGCAGTAAAGTGCTAAACCTAGTTGCTCATTTCAAATAAACACAAGGTGATCCAGAAGAATTACTGTTACTTAGCTCACAGTACTAATTTAAGCAACAGGAAGTTCTGCATCAGGAAGTTGGATTTCTTTAAGGAGACAGCAACAGAAAGTAGGAAAAGGGCGAGGGTTGTAGCTCAGTGGCAGAGCACTTGCCTCGCATATGTGAGGTACTGAGTGAGGTACTGAGTACAATCCTCAGCACCACCTTAAAAAAATAAACAAAATAATACTAAAAAGAAGAGCCAGGTGCGGTGGCGCATGCCTGTAATCCCAGCACTTTGGGAGGCTGAGACAGGAGAATCACAAGTTCAAAGCCAGCCTCAGCAACGGCAAGGCACTAAGCAACTCAGTGAGACCCTGTCTCTTCATAAAACACAAAATGGGGCTGGGGATGTGGCTCAGTGGTCGAGTACCCCTGAGTTCAATCCCTGGTGCCAAAAAAAAGAAAGAAAGAAAAAAAGTAGGAAAAATTTGTGATACTCTTTATCAAGGGATAATGGGTACTTGGCACACAGCTAGCCCTTTACACATGTTGTTTAATTTAAACACCACAACTATCTGATGAGATAGGTGTTATTGGAAAGATGAGGAAAAGTGGACCAAAAAAACCCAAAACCCAACCAACCAAACCGGAAAAAAAAACCAAAAAACTGATCAAACCACTTTGCTCTAGGTCACACAGCTAAAAGTAGCAATGTGGGAGTTCAAAAATCACACCTATAATTGCAAAGAATGCTCTTAACCACTCAAAAGAATCCCACCTAGGGCACTCAACCTCCTCTTGCTCCCTCTAGTCATTCTGTGAACACAAAGAAAGGGAGTTGAGAGTGGCTTTGTTCCACCAAGGCTAGAGGCAGGAGGGCAACTGTGATTTGTGAAGCTGGGAGTTCAACTTAGAATGTTCCAGTTCTGTAGTAATAACTATTAACAAATAATTAGACTATACCTACTTAGGCTTTACAACACACCAGACCAGCCAGACTTGGTGGCACACACCTATAATCTCAGCAACTCACGAGACCCAGGCAGAAAGTCACAAGTTCAAAGCTGGCCTCAGCAACTCAGTGAGGCCCTAAGAAATTTAGTGAGACCTTGTCTCAAAATAAAAAATAAAAGGGCTGAGGATATGGCTCAGTGATAAAGTGCCCCTGTATTCAATTCCTGACACCAAAAACAAAACAAAACAACTATACACATACACAAGACCAGCAAGTCAAATACCTGTTTAATCAATCTGAAAAGCTGCTTCAAACCAAAGAACATTAGAGTCTAATCTGAAACTGTTCTAAACACGTCCCTTTCCCTACCCCAGGCATCACGTTTCCACAGACAAAATCACTAATACTTATGTGCCAATCATTGTGACATTATGTCAATTACCTTTCTAGGGAAATTTAAAATGATTTCTATGGGAATCTTAAAATACACTAGCCAGAGAGAGAGAGAAATAATTAATTCACTCCTTTCGGAATGCTTAGCATCTGAATAAAAAAAGGTAAACAGAAAACAATCCAAAATTCAAATGGTGAGAGATTTAAACATATGTATTTGATATTTAATGTTTCCATTGCAAAGAACCTTTCAAATTGATTCCAAATCAGTTTTAGTCAACAATATTCTAAAAAAACAAAACAAAACAAAACAAAACCCAAAATCTACTTTACATTTTTATCAAGTGGTTTCCTCTTGGCAAGATATCCATGTCTTCAGGAAACAAAGAATGTACCAGGCCATTACACTTGCTTTCTAAAATTAGGGCAGATCTCAGAAGATCTTAAATTTACAATTGATTTCAAACTGCTTCTTATAGGAAAATGTGGGTTGAGGATCCATACTGTGCTTTGTGCACACAAACATGATGCTACAATTCAATTCCACAAATGTGTAAATATTTGTATCTTAAATGAATAAATGTACAGTATTAGGAGTTTCAGTGGTTATAAAAGTACCAATGTCCCAGTGCAGTGTGGAAAACAGAGAAAAACCTCTAATCAAACAGAATATTGGAGCGTTGAACAAAGAGCCAGCTAGCTCACAAACAGGGCAGAACAGATCACAAGAGAAGGCAGGGAAGTCAGAGTCAAGCCAAGGAAATCAAAGTCAATCCTGGAAAAAGAACACAAAGTATACATCCCCCGGCCCCCAAAATTTATGCATATATCCCCAAGCACCTCAAAATAAAGGATGAGCAAGCATGATAGGTTGGGGCTGGGGTATAGCTCAGTGGGAGAGCTTGGGCTTAGTTAGCCTGACTAGGTTGAAGTGGAAACCTTTTAAAATAAAATGCCTTATCATTTAAGGCTAATAAAATGTACTAAGAAAAAAAAAATTTTTTTTGGTGATGCTGGCATTGGTTCTTGTTATCACATGTAGCACAACAGCTATTATGATTGGTTTCACTAAGCAGGAGCTTTTAAATTATGTTCTGAGAAACTCTAGAATTAACAGAGAATCACATTTCAACTAAAACTGTGAAACATCCATAGAGATGAGCAATCCCACTAAAATGAACAAGGCCCCTGGACCCAGGTTCCCTGACTTAGATGGTCTAACACTGAATGTCTCCTAGGCCACTAGGGGAGCTTCTTTGCATGCAAGCCTCAGAACAAAGAATCACTGCGTACAATGGAACTTCTAAACTATGTGCTATTTGTTAGAATGGATGTAGCTCTGCACAGGCTTATTTTTTTAATTCAAGCCTGTGTGTGCCTCCCTGGAAAAAGCTGTACAGATGAGGACATAACTCGACAATCAACCAAGTTCAATTATGTGTCACAGAAGGCTGAGAGGTTCATGGGAGATCATGGCTGGCTGGTGAGAATCAATATTCTGAATATCATATAATTTCATTATCAATTATTGCAATGCTAATTTTACATGTTGGAGCTTATTAATACCTATGAAGGGGGATAGGAAGAGCTGCTAGGTAATAGTAGTGAGGTAGTGATTCTTTTTTTTTTTTTTTTTTGGTACCAAGGATTGAACCCAGGGATGCTTATCCATGGAGTCACATCATCCCCAGCTCTTTTTATATTTTATTTAGAGACAGGGTCTCGCTGAGTTTCTTAGGGCCTCGTTAAGTTGCTGAGGCTGATCTTGAACTCATGATCCTCCTGCCTCAGACTCCTGAGCCACTGGGATTACAGGCGTGCGCCACCACACCCAATAGTGATTCAATTTTAAAACAAAGATTGTTTGTCAAGCACCTGAATCATTTGAAACTATCCCAAGATTATAATAACTCTGTGAGTAAGAATTTTCTTGGTGGCGAACAACCCAAACTGAAACCAGAAATAACTTGGGATGCTGAAACTGATACAAAACTGTAATGCTTATTCATAACTCTGATTTCAATATTTTTAGTTCATAAACATAGTTCATTGTTCACACTGACTGACTCTGAAATAAGTAGTTTTTATAAATGTGTACTTTAAAAAGAGATTGGGTAAAGCGCTTGCCTAGGATGCATGAGACCCTGGGTTTAATCCCTGATACTGAGGGGGAAAAAAAAAGGTAGATTTACGCCTCCCTAAAAATCCCACTGCTTTGATCTATTTCATATATTTGAGTTCTGTGAAAGAATTTTATTTTACAAAAGGAATCTATGACTTTAAAAAATATATTAAAAGCCGGGCGCGGTGGCGCAAGCCTGTAATCCCAGCACTTTGGGAGGCTAAGACAGGAAAATCGCAAATTCAAAGCCAGCCTCAGCAATGGCGAGATGCTAAGCAACTCAGTGAGACCCTGTCTCTACATAAAACACAAAATAGGGCTGGGATATGGCTCAGTGGTCAAGAGTCTCTGAGTTCAATCTCCAGTACCAAAAATAATAATAATAATTAGAACTTGCCTGTTTCCTCTAGGGGTTCCTTTTCCTTTTCAGTATTTCAGGTTCTCTGAGTCTGTATGCTTTCTCAGACACACTGTTCCTTTCCACCGACGTGTTTTAATTAATCCATTTATTTATTTTTGGGTGGCAATGGGATAGGAAAGGTGAAGAAAATGTGAGGATAGGGGAACGCAAATATACTGTACAGGCAATTTTCCCAGCCAACATGAACAAAGATGAAACACACTTCAGGCTGGAAAATAAGCAAGTCAACGAGACGTGATTTCATAGGGAGCATATTAAGGCTCTGTGAGAGTGGTTTCCTGCTCTAGCGGCTTTGCAGCCTTATTTTATTTGGGGCCGCTGGAGCCAAGGGAACTTCGTTTGGTTGGGAGATTGAAATTTGTCTTTATATCTTTTCCATCTATCATTTGTTTGCACAGTGTCTTTGCTTTCCCCACCCCTAGAGCCCCAGGTTGTGTAATACTTGGGCATTTAAAGCCAAGGGTCTGCATCCCTTAGGAATGTGCTGAACAGCTGCAAACCTCCTCAAACACTAATCCCTAAAAAGCAGACAAAATATCCAGGAGTATTTTTCTTACTTAAAAAAATTTTCAGGGGGAAGATCAAGAAAACATCATACTGTACTGGAGAGGGGATGACTCCAGTCACAAGGAAGGAGACCCAGAAAGTCGCAAGGCGGCTGTGCATCTGCAGAAGGGATTATCACTACAAATGCACTGGAACAGATAAACCTGCACAGCTGAATCATTAGTTTCAAAGACATTAGCCCAGCTTTTCTCTCTCAATTTAGACTACTTATGGATGTTCAACAAACTTAGCAACAATGCTCAAAGGGATTTCACTAAAATATCCAGAATGAAGAGCCAACTCCATAAACTTGGCCTCCTGTATTATACTTTCTCCTTTCCATATCTCCTCTGGTTTCAATCATGTCACCTAAAAAGTGGACATGTGCCCATCAGTGTACCTCTAGCTCCCTACAGATCTTCAATGCATGACTATAAAATCCTGGAAGCTCCCCTAACCTAAGATGACATTTAATTCCTGATTGCTATGTTTGTGGCTCCGCAGATGGCACACGTGGCACAAGCCTGGCATTAGTAGAAGGGTTTGAGCTTCTACATTTGCTATGGTGCAGTGTGCTCCTTTTTGGGCTAATGGTCTCTGACTCGAGCGTTCTCAGGAGTGTTGTGTGGATCGACGGAGATGATGGATGCAAAAGGACAAGAGCACCACAAAACCACTACACAAATGTGAGGAAATATTATTATTTTTATTTCCAAACAAACTAGGATTCAGCTTTCATCAATTTCCAACAGACTCCTCACCCGGTCCTGGGTCAGGGCCAAGAGCTCAGCCTGCTGAAAATGCACAGCCCTCAGCAAATAATGGTTAGGATAAGATGGCAGCAACAGGCAATTAACAAAGCAGCTGCAAGTCTCTGGGAAGACGTGAGGGAGATACCAACGGGAGAGCAAAATTCAATCTTCCACCGTCCTTTCCCTAAGGGACCAGGTGGAACGATCAGTCCTGCATTCCACACTGGGTACGATGTGCTGAGGTTGACAGGAAGGCATCCAAAAGGGAGCCCAGATTGCCAGAACCCTAGATGCCTCAGCAGCTTCCAGACCCCCACTGCCATCCCAGAATTCCTATCAAACCTGCCAGTCTCTATAGAGCTGCCAAATATCAATACATCTAAGAATAATAGAATTTCTCACTTTTAAAAATAGACATATCTGTGATGATAGACAAAAGCCAAATGAGTTCAACACATCATTCAATATATTATTAAGCATCCAACTATGAGGAGGATTAAAAAAATAAGGCACATGCCTGATAAAAGAGATCATTTGGTGATGGTTGGATAGGAAGCTAGTGACAAGAAGGCTGGATTATTTTAACCTAAATTCCCTCCTGGCACCTTGATTAAAATGAAATGAACTGAGGCAGCCAAAGAGATTATTTTATTCAGATGAGTGTTATTAGCCTTTCTGGCTTATTTTCTCTATTATGCATTTTGCTGATGCTGACAGAAGCAGACGGGCTGGATAGAGAGGCAAAGCTGCAGCGGATTTATGGTCTGACAGTGCCATGCATAAAATCAGACCCTTGCTGACCCAGATAAGCCAGAGGATGGATTGGATTTGCTGGGGAAGGTGTTAAAAAAAGGAGGGGGAAAAATACTCAAGGTAGGAACTGACTTGAAAAAGAATCTGCCTGTAATGGTAACTGCTGGTTGTTTGACCCAGTAGTACAGTGGCAGCCTGGAGGCGACTTTCAAAGACAAGAGGGTAGACAGGGGGCGGGCACACTCCTCTGGGCTTATCACAGCTCTTGCTTCAGCTTTGCCAGCAAATGAGACTGGAGTCAGAGAGTTCAGAGACAGAGAAAATGTCAAAAGCAAAAATAATGTATTTTACGTATGGAGAAATGAGCTTTCAAATTTTCAAGTTAGTACCACAAACCGTCTTCAGTAACCTAGACAGATGATTAGAAAGGATTCAAACAGTGGCATACCCACCTTACTCAAAATAGTCTAAATTGTTCCCTATAATCAAGTTTGGGGGAAGAGCTATATGGAAATAGGATTCTTGTGGCTCTGGATTAGTTCCATAGAGCTTAGCCACACCCTTTGAGGAATGACATGCCCAAGAGCTGAGAGCTTAGGATTCTGCTTTGAAGTAGAGAACTGGACTAGCACCGTGTCCAACATCTGTTAAGTGCTTAATAACAATTTCCTGAATGATTATGGGACCAAGATTCTTTTAGGTTAGGTCAGAGAATTAGGAATGGCTCTCAAATGGGAGGCACTATTGACTCTCACTGTAGTTGACTCAATTTATATCACAAGAGATTGTTACCTTCCCTTTAACCACCCCCATGGCACCCTATCACAGGAGAGAGAAGGCAACTGGAGACTGTTCATAAACTACTCAAAACTGTAGACTCTATGAGACTGTAGGTTCAAAACTTGAATCTCTGTGATCCACATTTCTTGCCTAGATTTTTGACATCTTATTGTTTACACTCCTCTGAGTCCCTGATCTCATCTTATTTCATTCATTCATTCAACAGATATTGAGCACCCACTGTGCGTCAGACACTGTTCTGTGTACTAGGGATAAAAAGATCACCATCCTTATTTCTGACTTATTTCTCCCATTTGCTGACCTTTAGGATCAGAGATACAGCTTTCTTATTCCTGGACTGTCCATCACCTGCAATCCACATCTTATCCTGGTCTAGTGTACACACTGGTGTGGATGAATCCATTGTGAAACCCTGACCTGGTTGATTTAGAAGACCTGCCTGCCCACCAGCTTTCTATGGCTTCTGCATGGACCTTCTCTTCATTTACACCCATGTCTTGGCATTAGCATTCTCAGAACTGCACAGAAGAATAAACAGAGTGGCTATTAAACTCTGCTTGTGTACTCTAGGTACAAACTAAATGCTGACCAATTCATTCATTGAAACTAAAATATCACAGCAAAAGGGAAAGATATCACAAAAGTATGATTGATGGCCAAGGAATATTAAAGTCATACATGTTTCTTGGTTTTAAAAGAATGTATAACCATCTATATTACACTGACAGTTGGGTCCACATATTCCATAGAAAAACCTGTGAACAACTCTACAATTATATCTTCAGTTTTTTTCTTCTCTAGTTAATTAAGATGTCACCAGAAACCCCATAAGTAATTATAGAACATGACAAACATACAGAGGGGGGAAAAAAAAAACGCAGATGTGTTAGCAGATTTTTAAAATAAATGAAACCCTGGAAGATGACTGAGGCAGACAGTCTGGCTCACCCCTGGTAATTCATTCTAGAGAAATAAATACCTGTCAGTGCCAAAGTGAAATGACGTCACTCAGAAATCCACACACTTATTTTCAAAGCAGTAAACACCCCCTTAGGAGCAGGCATCTCCCTGGCACCAGGCATGAGAAGAGAAGCTTGATCTACTGCCAGTAACTCCTCCTGGCTAGCAATTCAGTACTTAAATTTGCCAAGTGCCAACAAGCCACTGGGAAGAAAGGGCATCCATAAGGGTATCTCCCCCTCTTGAATCTCTGTTCCTGGGACAATGAGTCCCCTTTACATGGCTTATGATAGCAATGAGGAAAATATAGTTCCTGTATAACTACAGAGCTAAATGGAACGAAATCTATATAGTCATCAGATGGGTGGTGTTCATCATTACTACTTTTCATATGTTATTTTAATATTTATCTTGCCTTTACTGGAAGGAAGTCTCTTGAGGACAGAGGGTATATTTTGGAATGTTCAATAAACACCTATCACCAAAAGTCAGGATTGACTAATAACCAGATTCCAGAGCCAAAGAAATCCTATAAGTGTTGAGCACAGTAAGACACAATTCACTTAATGAATAGTTAGTTCATATCTTCAGTCTCCATCTATCTTGCCTAATCAACTGCTCTAGCATGTGTCTTGTGCTCACCCCTCTGGGTGGTTGTTGAGTGACCAAATTTATATGCCCATTGGCTTGTGTGCTCTGCACTACAGCATATTATTAACCAGGGTGATATTCTAGTGGCAAAACTTTAAAGGATTTGGTGATGTAAGAGATGCCCTACTCAATTTCCAGGTTAGTGGGTCAAATTATTGAGTTCAGGTCCTTTAGGAATCTGGATGAACAATGAACCCCATTACAGCAGGCAGTAAAGCACCCTAAACTATACTTGAGACCCAGATTCAGCTCTGCCACTGACTAGCCAAATAATTTTGGGTAAGTCACAAATATATTCTGGGCTTCAACATTTCTTTATCAGTTTAAAAATATAAATGGGGACAGCAGACCTGCCCTGCCTGACTCATCTGATTAAGTGAGGATCAAATCAAACAAGGTGATGTCCATAAAAAACTTTATAAACAGGTAGTGTTCTCCAACAGTAAATCAATATCATCATCATTTCTAATTATTGTAACAATATCATTACCCAACAGCCCACACAATGAATTTACACCCACAAAACAAAGTAGCTAGAGTCTTTACGAACACACCTCAAAATTCCCAGCCTTATTACTCAATTTGACAATGAACTTGTTTGTATAAATTTCCCACTTTGTCAGTGCACTCAACAGGAATACATTTTGCTTTTAATAACTTATCATCTGATTCTCTGGAAATTCCCAAACTCAGTAAATCTGCTGTGCTTAACCTAACTGAGACTTGAAGGAATTTTAAACTGCAAAGTAAAAAGCCAGAGGGTATAAAAAATAGAATCATGGAATTTCAGAGCTAGCAGGGACTTTCAAGATGGTTCAGAGTCGAGACCAAACCTATCATTTTCTAAGTGAGGAGACTGAGACTCAGGGAACCTGAGGTCACATAGACAGTGGTGAAACAAGGCCAGAGCCCAGGTCTCCTGACTAGCAAGTGTTCTCTTATTTCATTGTGGTGGTTGTTATACTTCAACCAGAAACCCCTCAGCATCTCCAAAAGCTTAGTGCTGCAAGAGTTAACAGAAGGTGCTCAGAGCCCCAGAGCACAGAGCTATTCTAAAGACAACACATAACAAGAATACCAAGGGTCCATGAACCCAGAGGCAGCAAAACTGCTGGTGCCTAACGGCGCCGGAAAGCATGTTGACACACTGCATGTGGTTACACATGAAAGGCAAGTACAGAGGAAAAGCAGTTTTGAATCCCACCCTATTCTAATTTGGGACTGGCTTTGGGCACCTACTGGAGGGCCTTGCCACACCCCAGCCACTCTGTAAAATGACCCTTCATTCTCTATTCTGTGGCCTCAGTTAACCCCTTGTCTGCCTTAATAAGGGCCATGACAGACATTTAAAAGAGAACTACCAAGGAATATAAGTAGAATAAGACATACTCCATGTTTGTATAAATGTGGCAAAATATATTTAATGTCATAACTAAACTAAACTATAACTAAAAAGAACAAATAAAAACATTAAATGATCCAGGAGTCGGCACGGATGAGTCTGTAATGAGAGGATTCTTGGCCTGGATTTGGATGATCCCTTCTAGGATCTACCACCACGAGACAAGTATGCGACTTGAAGCCTTAAACAGCCAGGCTTGTAAGCTCCAAAGACAGCAGTTTCTCTAAGTCTAAGTCTTCAGGACCCCAAATCATCTTGCATCTGAATAAATGGAGTATTTGTTTAAAATGTGGATTCCCGTGCTGCTCAGCAGAGATTACAATTCACCAGGGGTGGAGCAATGCCCAGAAATCTGCTTTTTAAAGAAGCAGCCCAGGTAATTTGACATATGCGCCAAATTTAAAAACTGATGCTCTTAAAATAATGTTGTTCCAACTGTAGGATACAACTCCATAATGGAGTTTTTTGGTTTTTCTAAATCAAGCTACAACTAGCATTTTTCAAAAAATGAAACAGAAAAGAGTGGAATGAAACAACAGAATGAAATAGAAATATCAGAGAACATTACAAAGAGTAAAAATAAGTAATGTTTTGTGAAAGTGCTATTCTCAGTTATTTATGTAATAATGTAAACACTTGCATGTGCGCGCGCGCGCGTGTGTGTGTGTGTGTGTGTATGCATTCCAGCTTACAGATTCATGATCAAAAAGTTTACAGTCTAGGGCTGGGATTGTGGCTCAGTGGTGGAGCGCTTGCCTCGCATGCGTGGGGCCCTGGGTTCGATCCTCAGCACCACATAAAAAGAAATAAAGACATTGTGTCCATCTACAACTAAAAAAAAAAAATTAAAAAAAAAAAGTTTACAGTCTAGGGCAATGGTCCTAAATTCTGGGAGATGATTAGACACCCCCAGACCTTTTTGAGAATCTGAGGATTCTCTTCCAAGTATTATCTTCCAAAGAAAGATGGGAGGGAGAGAGGAAGATGTATATACATAAATGCCACAATTTGCATATAAGTCAAGAGGTCCCTAAACTTCTGGAAACCTAACCCCTGAGGACTTCTCTGGAGGACAGTTCTTACACTGTGTCTAGTGCTGTGGTCATAGTGGGTACCCAATAATTACTAGCCTATGCCAATATCTTCCTCCTGATGGTCATATATGATGATCAGTATCCTTGTTATGTACCTATAAGTGGTCCCACCATGTTGGTTCTCTTCCTCTCATATTTAGAATGACCACAAATGCTGAGTTAAACAGTGTTATACAGAACATCTGGAGAAAGCTGTTGGCAAATTCCAAGAATGGGGATTCTGAGAATAATGGGTATGTGGCAATTCACTGCTTCCTAAGGAACACACTCTTGCCTACATGAAGTATCTACATGCTCCCTGCAAGGGTAAGTAGTGGGAATAGCACTTTTTTGCATCCTGATCAGTAAAACTAATATAGGCCCATTAACTTTATTCTCAAGTGGGTGACTTCTTTGCCCAATGATACAGAAGCCAAGTCCCACCTTCTCTGTATGACCAAAAAGGATGCAAAATCCATCAACAACTCCAACTTGATTTTTAACACAGTGCCATCCCATTGGTTAAAACTATCAGCACACAGAGTTAAATGGGGACAAAGATTTTAGAAACCAGCCTTTGCCAAGGGAGGCATACAAAGAAGTGATATAAAGGGACGAGGTATACGGAGGAGGGGATGAGGCAGATGGAGGAATGGAGGAGGAAGGACCATTGAAAAGACACAGACTCAAACCCCAAAACTATTCTAAAATTTCCTGATGCTTTTCAGTAATTTGTTTTCATGCAATGGAAATTGGCACAGCATCTAGGAAGCTTTGGGCCCATCTGTTTTTGAACTTAAGCTGTAGGCAAGAGTCAGAACAGCTGGAATCGGCAGCACTGACCAGGTTATATGTGTCTGGAGGAAAGAGAAATAAAATGAGTGTGTGGGAGATGGAGTATGAGGGCTAAGAGGGGCAGAGGAAGGGGAATCTGGAAGCCATTCCCCGAAAGAAAGGAGAAGATGGCCAGGTCAGAATTGATATAAAGGCGTTTTAGAGGGGTCAAAGCATCTGAGTAATGAAAGTCAACAACAACAACAAAAATAGAAGGGGTATCAAAACAGGGAAACAGCAAACAATCCAGCAAGGAGGTCTAACATTCTGCAAGGTTGGGTGTCCATGAACAATGCCCTAGGACTTGACCCGAAGGGACCAGACCAAGGTCATCCAAAGGTCTTACATCAGCATGTTACAAAAGTGGAAACAGTCTGCCCATTTATAGCCCAGGGCTGAGATGACAGCTGGATTCTGGATTCCCTAAAATCAAAGGAGTGATCACCACAATGGCAGGGAGAATGTGAGAAGAGTAGACAACTTGGTAGAAATGGGTAAGGGTTCTTATTCGCAGCATGGTTTGCTCAGAGTCAGGGCTGACCCAGGGATAAGGGGAAATGTCTACAGGAGGGTCCACAGAGCACACTCCTTGTCTGGCCTATGATCCCAGCACTGACTTCTGTTAACACCCTGATGTAATTTATGGATAAGCAAGTCTCTCACTTCTCCTGAGGCCAATTTCTAGTCAACAGAATGAATTAAGCTGAACCTCATTCTATAGGGGGAAAATTAAGTACAAACAAATAAATAAATCAAATTATATTTCAAACAAATATTAGAGCAGCCAGGCGTGGCAGTACACACCTGGAAACCCAGTGACTGGGGAGGCTGAGACAGGAGGATCTCAAATTCAAGCGAGCCCAGCTTGACTTTACAGAACCTGATATTCACACGTGGTCTCAAAGTATCACTCCACAATATATGCTTTATTTACAAAGCACAGAACAGAATGACTTTTCAGTGGAGCAACCTGGTAGATCCCACTTTTAGCCAAATATTCAAAGTTAACATCACCAGTAATGGAACAAATCATCAGCAGTGACTTCTAACTGTGCTGCACTAAAAAGACTATGACATGAACATTAAGGCATGCTTGCCAGAAGTTTGCAACTTAATCTTATCATAAGGTGTTATCAGAAATTATTAGAAATATCAAATTAAGGGACACATAAAGTAATTGGGCTGAGTGCTCAAAAAAATGTCAGTGTCATGAAATACAAAGGAAGATTTGGAAATCACCCCACATTAAAGGAATTAAAGACAATTGAATGAATTATATAATCTCGAACTTTACTTTGCCCCCAAAGATTTTTTTTTAATTTTAGTTATAAGTGGATACAATATCTTTATTTTGTTTATTTATTTTTATGTGGTGCTGAGGATTGAACCCAGTGCCTCACATGTGCAAAGCAAGCACTCTGCCACTGAACCACAACCCCAGCCCCCCAAAAGATGCTTTTGAAACAACTGGAAAAATCTGGATGTCTATGAATTAGACAATATTATTGTGTCAACCTTCATGTCCTGATTTTGATAACAGAACTGTGATTTTATAAGAAAACAACCTTACTTTTGGTAAATATACACTTATGTATGGATAAAAGGGCAACTGTGTCTACTCTCAAGTGTTGCAGAAAAACAAAATAAGTCTGTGGGTCAGTATGGAGAGAGAAATATAAGGCAAATGCAGTAATATGTTAACATTTAGGGGCAATCTGGGTAAAATGGTGTATGGAAATTCTTCACACTATTGAATTTTTTCTTTTAAGATAAATTGTTAAAATTGAAAACAATTTTTTTTTTCAAATATTCTCTTCTGGAGGAAAATGAAGTCATTTCTCCCATTTCTATTTGGTAGTGAGTATATGCTACTTTATGTTCTTTTTTTATATAAACCTCTGTTTTCCATATGACACAAGGAGCCTCCTGAGGGCAGGAGCTTGGTCCTCTCTGTGACCCCAGAACCTGAGCAAAACCTCTTGGTCACAGTGTTTATTACTGAATGGCATGTACTACAAGTGACTATCAGCATCACTTGACAATTCTGGTTTAGAACTCTATGGCTTATCAGAACACACACATATACATACACAAACTATTTTACATTAAATGGTAATCTTCATGAGCTAGAATTATGGCTGCTTCTTCTGGGTATATTTAATACCTAGTACATATATAGCATAGAATAGGTGTTCAGTAAAGGTTTACTGAGGATTGGGGATTTAACTTAGTGATAGAGCACTTGCCTAGCATGTGTAAGGCCCTGGGTTCAATCCCTAGCTTGTCCCCCCAATCTCCTCCCCCCGAAAAAAATGTTTGCTAAAAGAATAATGAATCTCACACATCAGGACTGGTGTTCACTAACTTTCTACACTAATTAACAAAATGGCCAGAAGTAGACTTGTTTTCCAGAAGGAATAATAATACAAGGATGTTCTTAGCCCCCCAGACAATAAATGATTTTATAAAAGATGTTCAAACCAGTTGTTTCTGGCTAATTTGATTGGAACAAAATTTTGCTTAGACTTGATAAATTGCTTTTTCCCCTCCTCATTTGATTAAAGGCAACAATCTTAAAGTTTTCTTTCATTTGGTACCAAGGAAGCCTACTAAAGATATATTGCATATGTATTTTCCATTATGGCTTCCCTAACTATGTTGCAAAGTGTACATTTCCTAAACACTCACCATCTGGCTGGAAACTCAGTATAGGGCTTGGAGTCTGGGGGATGGAGGTAAATAAGAAGCAGTACTCAGGGTGAGAGTGTAGCTCAGTGGTTGGGCACCTATTTAGCATGCACAAGTCCATGCATGGGTTTGAGTCCCAGCACCATTTTTAAAAAATTTTTAAGCACCACTTGAAACAATTTTAATTAAAAAAAAAAAATGCAAGAGAGAGAGGATAAAGGGATAGCACCAAAATTTCTATTAGCCATACTATCTTGAGCTACCTCCAATTAATGAAGTAATGGCATAATCAACATTGAATAAGCACAAAGCTTAAAATCTAAGACAATGCCCATAACAATATGCCATGATCAGAATATCATTAGAATGCAGACTGCTTTCGGAGGTGCTGATAAAAGAGACCATGTTATGCAACTGCAAGCATGTGTGTATGGGACTCTGTGGAAGTAAGGGCACATATTTCCATACATTACCAAGCAAGGAAAAGGTCTGATTCAGACCATGTACAAAAGTGGGAGCAGGAGGGAAGGACTCCAGGAAGTCAATACACCTTAGAAGCTTGGCTTGCCTCCCTGGGGTCCCTTCACTCTCCACTCAGAGTCCACTCTATAGCCTGTGCTTTGTTTTCTAAGGAAGTCTGTGAGAGCATCATTTCCACCTGTACACTGCCCCAATCCTGTACAACTTCCTCCTTTTGCTAAAGCCCCTAGATGCTGCCTATAAATTCAAAGAATTTCATGCATCAACAGAAACCCCTTCCCCCCAGCCCTAGAACTTAGTTGTGAACATCTGCTGTTTACGAGAGTTCAGACTGAGAGCTGCCAGACTTGCTCTGCAACCTCTGCTTCAGCTCAAGGCTGCCAGAGAGGGATGTCTGAATTTCATGCAAGGATGCCCTGTCCCAACTGCTTAAGCAGAAACTGGCAAACATAGCTCAGCATCCTACCATCGAAGATAATCCTAGTTTGTTTGATTCATTTTCTAATCTGGGTCTTGAACCAGCTGTACCCAAAATATATTAAGCATATCTGGTGCTGATTGATCCTCCCTGAATTGAAAACCTCGGGAGCAGTGACAGGAGGAAGGTAGAAGTAGGAGGTGGCAGAAAAAATTATCCTGTTTCAACTCTAAAAAATCCAAACCTTACTTTTTCTCATTCTCCCTAAATCCTTCATTAATACTGAGCCTTTCCCATAGGATTCTGTTTCTCCTCACAGTGTGATGCTTTGGTGCAGTGCAGGAATTAGATATTAAAGTCTTTACTTCGATTAACAGGGGACCAAATCTAATTGAGATCATCAACCGTGCTATCTTTTACCTTTCCCTAAGACAAGCGCTAGTTCCTCCTGAGGATTCCACCTTCCCTCCCTTCCCAGGGTCTACTGGAACCTCCTTAAAATGGCATCCTATTTTTAGATTCATGTGCCCATGTGTTCTTATTATTGTCTCTCAGCCTGCCTGATTTTTCCCATTTCAATGACAAGTCTGTAAAGCAGAGACAGTATTCTCTTCTTATCTTGTAAACCCTCCCACTCAAAACAGTCAGCTCCCAATAAGATGACATGGCTTTGGCCTTTAAAAAAAGAACTAGATCAAAGACAATTCATTTAATTGGCTGCAAATTCCTGAGAATTAAAGACCCCAAGAACGAGCCACACATTGCTTCCGGTGTCTGTTATGGAATTATTATGGGGCTCATAGGAGCAGAGAAAATGAATACTACATACTCCCCACACCCCAGCACTGTTGTCAAGGGACATGATCAACAGTGTCTTTGCTCGATGGAGCTGAAAGCCTGAGGTGTGGCCTAGTGACATTCCAGTGCCAGATCCTCAGAGACACAGGAATCCTTAGGAGTCCCCAACATCCTTCCAATTGCTCATAAAAGCATGTTTTGCTTCTGTCCTGCCCTCTATCATTCCCTAACCTAAAATGATGACATAAAGCCAGTGGGGTAAGGCCGCTGGGATTATAGGCATGAGTCACCAAGCCCAGTTCACAGTGTTGATAATTACATCAGCTACCTTTTATTCAGTGTCTATTAAGTTATAGGGACCACACTGATGCTTTACATACATGGTATCTAATTCTTAGAATGACATTTCAAGCTAAGTATTATCCACATTTTATAGATGAGAAAACTGAGGCTTAAGGCAATGTGCTCAAGTCACATAGCTATGAGTGGAAGAGACAGGATTCACACCCAAGTCTGTCGGACTCAAAGCTCCGAGCCTTTCTACTAAGTCACAAAGTTTCCCAAGGAGCTTTCAGCTGAATCTTTCTCTGTTCTAAAGACTGGCTACCCACTGTCCTGCTGATCTACAAACTGTTCTCTTGTCTTTCCTCTGTTTACCCATGTGTGAGGAGCCCTCTCAATTCTTCCTTTAAAAAAGACCCAACTACCACCAAAGGTTCTATGCAGCCTGGGCCAGTAAAAAACACACCAAGGGACCCTTTATTAGTTTCTCAATAAAAGTAGATTGAGCCGTGGAGAAGAAAGGCCAACCCTTGCTCAACTCCAGATGCCACATCTGGGCAAAACCCTCCCAGAGGGAACAAACAGCTCCCAAATATATCCAAAATGAATGAGTGTCACACTGGACTCAGCAAGTCAGGGGTTCTCCTTTCTGACAATTTCATGCTTCCTCTTACTTTCCCCCTTAAGTTCATCTCATACTCAAAAAAAGGAACTTTCTGGTCCTCCACCCTGTTCTAATTTGCAACCATAGCTATAATATTCCCCATGGCCAATTGACTCTGTGCTTTTCAACCCAATACTATCCTGTGAGACTGGTGAACAACTCTGAACTCAACTCCAGAGAAGGAATCCATCAGCAGTAGGTGTCATAAACACTGAGACTGTGCAAGTTCAAATACTGGGCCTAAGGCCAAGAACATGGACTCTACAATAATTTCTCTTTAATTAATTGTGGCTAACCTCCCACTGAAAGGAGAATTGCAGGTTGAATGTCTACCAGATTCTTGAGATACCTAAGACCTGCTCCCCCAAATCCCAATAGTAACACAACTCATGAACAACCAAATAAGCAGATTTATTTTCCATGTGTATCCCCTTAATACACTGTTAATTTAATGTTGGTAAGAATAGGATATTGTCTTGTTTCTTTCTATTCCCAGGACCTAGATCCATGCCTAGTGCATAATTAGGTCCCAAAAATGTGTGCTGAATAAATCACTATAAATAAATATATGTTTTTAAATTTCTCTCCACTCTGAAATCTGAATACCACTGGCAATACAAAGGAAATCCCCCTCCCCCCCTGTTTTTTTCTGAGTTTCTTCACTGTTGGAAATCTCAAACATTACCAGTTTCAAACATCACCTCTTTAAAATATACCCAAATCTCTTCCAACAATCCTGACCTCTTTTTAAGCTCTGCATATAGCCATTCATTTTCTGTCAATTACTGAGAATTCTGGCTTCAATATCCTCCATCTTCTTAAACTTAATGTTCCAAAACCAAATTTCTCATATCAGAGTCCTTCAAAACCAATTTCTTCTCTTCACTTCTATATTTCTGTTAAGGCACTAAAATCCAAAGGAAACTCCCTGGCTTGCTTTCTTTTTTGTTTCTAAGCTCGCTGAAATCTGAATCCCATCAGTCAGCAATTCCTGGAGGTGCTTCCTACACCAGGTGCTGTCCATCTGTCTCTAGACTGTAAGCTCCAAGAGTGCAGAGAGCAGTATCTGTCTTGCCTGGCATGTGTCTGGCACAGGGTCAGAGCACAATACATATTCACTAAGAGAATGGAAGGATAAATTCCCACCTTAATTTAGATCCTTATTATCTACTGCCACAATTGGTTTTCCTGTCTCAAATTTCTTGTCACTTAGCAAACTACCACCAGGTTAATCTTCCTTAAATAGAGTTCATACCCGAGTCTGGGCAATAAGCTATTCAAAGCTTCAATGGTTTCCAGTGTCCACGGCATAGGACCAAATCTCTCAGTCAAGAGCTAAGGCCCTCCATGATATACTATCTCACTTTGCCCAACTCCTCCATATCCACTTGTTCCCCAGCCAAATCAGTCTAGTTCTCATACCCCAAAATGCTGTGAACTTTCCTCCAGCTATGCCCAGAACATCTTCCCCTGCCTCTTTCTCCATCCATCAAGATCCTATCCTCATGAAAATAGAGAGGAGATCAGCAGAATAGAGGAAAGGGATGAAGGGGAGGGAGGAGAGAAGGAAAAAGGGAAATGCTGGGGAATGATACTGGCCAAATTATATTATAATATTGTGTGCATGTATGAATATGTAACAACAAATCCCACCATTATATACAATGATAATGCACCAATTAAAAAATGTGAAGAAAAAGAAAAGATTCTGTCTTCTTCAGAGTCTGGTTCAAATCTCATTCACTAGCTGAAGTTTCCTGACCACAGCAACTATGCATCTTTTTTTCTGTTGCACGCACTTGATGCTACCACATATAGCCTTACGCTGAAGATCTGTGTTCTCGCATTCAGATATGATTTCTTCCCGATTTAGTAACAAATCTATAAAGGAAACAACCACTATTTTTACTTCTTTGACTCCCTCCCCTAAGAATATAGAATAATGCCTTTATAATGTTCAGCAAATATTTGTTGAGGAGAAGGAAAAGCAGGAGAAAGACAGAAAAGATGTTGACAGTGAGTTATAAAATAGCATGAGACCTCTGCAAGGGACACAGCAGGAGAGCAACATAGAAGTATTCCTCTAAAAATGCAATAGAAAAAAAAAAGCTACCTCAAAGTAAAACAAAGAAATGAGCTATTAAAAGTAAGAGATCAAAACCAAGTGAGCTGTCTGAAAGGTAATTTACAGCAAGTCTATGTAAAAAAAAGAAGAAAAAAAAAGCAACCAGTGCATTATCAATTAGAATCCTGCTGGGTAATATTAACACAGATTCCACTTAAAAGAGACAATCAAAGGCTCAGCAACAAATAGGAATACATTTATGCTCTTCAAGGAGCCAAAGAAATTGCAAGAAAATTTTCCCTAGAAAGGCTTCCTACCCTCACATAATATTTTATCTCTGCTCTTAATCAAACAGGCTGACAGAATTTCAGACATTAACAGAGTCCCAAAGATGGAGAAGCCACATTACCTATCTTAAAACAGAAGACAGTAGAATTGAATAATTGCTACAGTTCTGTGTGCAGCATCTCTCACTGTTTTTCTGGGAGAGAAGGAGAGGGATGGAACCACCAGGTCAGGCTTTGCCATGGAGTCTGAGCTGTGTGCGCTTTAATGAGGCTGTCTGCACTGAGCACAGTGTGGGAGAGGACAAAAGGTGAGCAGAAAAAAGCAAAAGAGGAAGGAAAGCCAAAAGAGCGACAGGATAATGGTTTCCAGGGGAAGAAGTCGTTCAAGAGAAGATGAAAAAAAAAAAAAAGCAGTTCAGCAACATTTGTCTCTAAATGCAGCCACTTAAAACTGCAACAAAATACCCAAGCTAACCTAGGATAAGAGGCTGCAGTGGAGGCAGGGTGAGAAACTGGCCTGGAAACCGGTGGGATGAGTCCATGTGGACTGCATTCAGCCCTGGTCAACCTGTCCCATCCCAAGTGGAATAGTTTCCATGGCCCTGAGACGTGTCTGTCCAGAGCTGCTGCTGGCAGCTGCTCTCCTGGCAGCACAGGGAGACAAATTCATGGCATTGCTGGGCCAACAGCTGCTACAGCTCTGGGGGAGGTGACGAGTGCCCGCTGAGATGCTCTGGGCAGAGAATGAACTATTCTGGGACCAGTCCTAGAGTCAGCAAAATCAAGGCCACAGTTTAATGGCTAATTGAAAATACAGTACAATTGCCACTCCAGAGATCCAGGAAACCAAGAGTCCTTTCTCTGGCCCAGCTTCTTTGACTTCAGTTGATCGTTGCCCTCACATTTGGCTCCATCTTTTCTATTTCCAAGGATGTGACTTGAGTTTTGGCCCACATTAACCTCACCACTGGACAGCCATACCTTAACCATAGGTCTTCCTCCTCCAGTCTCCCCACTGCAATTGAGCATATGCATTGTGGCCATATTAACCTTTCTAAAGCACAGCCATCACTATGTGCCTTGCTCAAAAATTATCAATGGCTCCCCTATGCTTACAGAATAAAGCCCAAACCCCATCACATGGTATCCACAAATCTCTGGGTCCTACCAACTTTTCCAGGTTGATTTCACTATCATGTTGATAAATTCTTGTTCTTCAGCAAAGCAGATGAATTGTCCATCTGCTTTGAGTTTTTTACACGTCTGGGCCTTTACTAACATGTTTCTTTCTGTCTAAAATACTTCTTTCCCATCTCTTCATCCTCCTTTTACAACTTCTGCATTATCTCAATTGTATGGAACTCACAAGATCAACACCTAGTATTAGCACTTTCATTTTTCCATCTCCTATACATTGAACTTCACCTTCATAAAGTTCTCCCTAGTCCTCCAACCAGAATGAATCTCTCTTCTTTGTGTGCCTGTAGCATTCTGTTCGGCTGAGTGGCTATGTTCTTTCATGCATTTGCCCTTTCACAGATCACAGATGAATATTGTGGCATATGCTGCTGATTGTTCCCCAATATGTTTCCCCTTCTTTTATATATTAATAGAAAACTCGGCTTTCTAGTCACTCAGAATAATAACTACATTTCCCAGCCTCCCTTGCAGTTCAGCATAACCACGTGACCGAGCTCTGGCCAGCAGGGTGTGAGCTGATGGTATGTATGTGCTACTTCCAGACTGTACCTTTAAAGAATAAAGACATATTTGCCCCTTGCCCTGTTGTCTTTGCAGCTGGCTCATATGGAGACATAGTGGCAGTGAGCCATCTTGAGTCATACAGACAAGGACAGCTCTCTGGGGATGGAAAAGGAGCCTGAAACAGCTCCGGATAGCTAACACAAACTATTACATGCAGAGAAAGCAAACCTCTATCATGTGTGAGTTATTACTCAGGGTCTATTACAGTAGCTACACTTTAACCAAATCAGACATACTTAAAATACCTTTCCTATGACAAAAAGCCAAATTTTCTATTGCCAACAAAAGTGTCAAGTTTGGCCTGGTGGTGTCACTTGCCAAATGCCAGTTTGATTTCAACAACATGCATCTCTATGGGGCAATGCTTGTGCTATGCAAGCACCTTGGTTACTCAACACGAAAATGAATGGAAAATGAAAAAATTACTAGTGTTGTATTGATAAGTGGAGGTCTCATCACTGCATCTACAAGACAAGGGTAGAAATCAGCCACAGGGTCTCTTCAGATGCTCAATGGATTTAAGCTGGTCGGTTGTGGGTTTAATTGTGGAGAAAATATAAGGTACAAAATACTGAAAAATTATTAGGTGAAATATAATTCAGAATTTTGCACATGTACTTATAATATTAGAATCCGCCTGCTCCACATAAAACTGCAGTTAGACTTTAAGCTGTTTGACTTCTGTATCTTAAGGAATAAATCATGTATGAAAGTAGGATGTTGCCTGGATCTCTTATCCAGCTTCTGCCCATCTTGCCTGTATTAAGTGCATTCATATGTACATCTCAATTCTTTATTAGGCTGTACCAGGTAAAACTGTTATTATGTGACCATTTCTGACATAAAAACAGTGATTTAATGGACAGAAAGCTCTTGGGTTTGAGGCTCATTTAAAACATCTTTGCATCTCTCATGATACCTTATACAGGAGATTATCAATAACAAATCACTGGGATTAACTTTTATCAGTCTTCTGCTTAAAACATTTCTAGTTCCATCAGACAACGCTGTACTACAGGTGTTCCATTGTTTTACGTGCCTGGTGAAGGGAGGAAAACCTAACTCTTTTGAAGGAAGAATTCCAAAGCTTATTATCTTAGTCCCCAAAGGAATCAGCACAGTGCACAGTACCCAGTAGGTTTTTAAAAGTGGTTTGTTGATTAAGTAGACTGACTCAGGCTAAGACCAGAGGGAAGTTATTGGCATAAACCAGCCATAATGTGATGGCCACAGGAGTGGAGAAGTCCCCCTCTTCTAGGTTCTTACACCACCCTGTACTTTTTCTTCTCATAATGCCCACCCCAACTTTAAATCATATACCTTATGGAGTTATCTGATTAATGTTCATTTCCTCATTCTAAGTGTCTTGTGGACAGGGCAGTGCTTGTTCTCTGCTATATCTCAAGGCACTATGAAGGAGTTTAAGGAATATGCAATGGATTCATTAAATGAGTGTGTCAGAACCTTCCCTGGATCCCATGCTAGCCCCTATGCTCCCTCACCACCAAATATTCCTGCCTCCTCTCACCTGTTCATGCTGTTCTCTCTTCTTCTTCTACACAAATCTGCCTTTAAAGTCTAACCTAAGTCCTACTTACTTCATGAAAACCCTCCCAAATATTCTAGATCCTGTATAGCTGATGATGTATTTCTTACCTTTTACCAGATCTATGTTTTACATAATACCAAAGATTTCTTAAGAAGATCATTATTGCTTTATTCTCTTACTGCTTCAAAATCCTTCCTTTCCAACCAGACGACCCCCTATGAATATATACAATACACTTCTCTTGTCTCTTCCAATACTTTGTTCAAAACTGAGCACAAGACTGGCTCTCAGTAAAATTCACTGGCTATTGGAGGAAAAATGACATGAGGTACCAGCTTTATTAGAAGGAAATAAATTCTCTCAGTCTTGAAGAAAATATCCTGTTCCTTGTATGTGATCTTAGCGCAATTCACACTTGGAGATTAACACATCTGTATCTTAATTTATAATAAGTATGTGCTTAAATGAGAATATGATATAATGCTAAAAACTAAATGCTATTTTAAGCTTAGGAGGAGCTTGCCAACCAAATAAATCCAACTTTAAATCATTTCCTAAAGCAAATGATTCCTCCCCAAGCCTCCATTTATCACATACTAAAATAATATTTTATTATCAGATGATTCTCTTATCTTTCTTTTGTTTGTTTTTAATTTTTTTCAGTTTATACAGACACGTTACTCTCTTATCTTAAAGAGAACCAGATTGGTGAAAGATAAGGGACTTTGAGAGGAGAAAACATCTAGAGGAAATTCTTATTCTGGCTGGTATTGAGAGTGTCACACATTCTCCTCAATCCTAACCTCCATATTCATTGCTCAAAGCTGGCTTGTATTATTTGGTGAATATACAAGAATTTAAAACAGAGGGAATAAGATAGACTTGGCATTAATTTTTTTTAATGTGACAATAGCTGGTTTATTTAGTAGGTGTTAATTCTTAAATTTCTCATTCATTTACTCATTCCACAATGTTTACTGAGCATCTGCTTTATACCACATATTATGCTAGGCACAATGGGACACTAAAAAATGAATCAAAACAAGATTATGCAGTCCACTAAGGGAAGATGATATAAGGCAAACCATGCTGAATGTCCTAAGAGAAGAATAAATAAAATGTTGTCAGAATTCAGTACATGCAGAACATTCTTTCTTCTGAGAGAATAACTAATGTTCCTTAGGGAGCAAATGAGATGGGTCGCAAGACTTGGGTATGATTTAGACACACAGAGATGTGAAAAATGAACATATAAGCTTAATAACAGGATAGCAGCTGTCCATTGGAGTGAATGATCTGTTTGGCTAACATACACTGGAACAGAAACAAGAAACAAGGTTAGAACACTGGTTGAGCCAGATGTAGGGGGGCTTGAAGAACAAACCAAGAAGTGTGTACTTTTGTGAATAAAGAAGCACTTCTTGAACTTCAACAAACTCCCCAATCACCTGGGGATCTTGCAGAGTAGGACTAGGGTGGGGCCTGAGGCACTGAATTTCTAACAATCCAGATGATGCAGATGGAAGACCACACCACAGAGACAATAGGGAGTCATTGAAAGTTTTGCACGGAGAAACTATCTGATCCTCAGTGTGTTCCAGTAATATTAAACCTGATCATATTTGGACCAAACAGATTGGGATGAGGAGAAGCTGTAGACTCTGAACCTCAATGCTGGCTCTTCCCAGGATGGGAAACTTTTACATCACTCTGTTACCCAGGCCCCACTCCTCAGATTCTCATTTAATTGTTCTAGAGTAGGAGACAACACTCCAGAACTGCAAAAAGTTATCCAGGGAATTCTGAGATGTAGTCAGTGTTGAAAACCTCTGCTATGGATGATAGAATAGGTATTGTAATCACTCAATCAAAAGATGATGCTCTAAACTAAGGCACAGCAATGTGAACAGAGTAAAGGGGTCAGGTGCATAAAAGATTATAAATGTAGAAGGAACAGACCTTAGTAACTGAATAGGCCAGATTTAGATGTATGGCTATGATATCATTCATTTCTTATGATAAAAGATGATTTGATGAAATGGTTGAGAACAGAAACTGAAGCCAGCCAGCTTGTATTTCAATTCCAGCTCTACTACTTACTAGGGATATGTGTATATGATCCTGCATCAATTTTCTTAAACTCTTCATGCCTCAGTTTCCTCACATGTAAATCAGGAGTAAGAGCAACCCTAACAAGTGAAGTTATGTGCATTCAGTTAGCTGACATATACACAAAGCTCTTAGAACCATGGCTGACACAGAAATGGTTATAAAAGTCTTTATTGGCCGGGCACAGTGGCACAGGCCTATAATTTCAGCTACTCCAGAAGCTGAGGAACATAACTTTGAGGCCAGCCTCAGTGACTTAGGTAGAGCCTATCTCAAAACAAAACATAAAAAGAGTGTGGACATAGCTCAGTGGTAGAATATATCTGGGTTCACTCCCCAATTCTACAAAAAAAGGTGTTTATTGTTATTAGCATGGTTTATTATCTAGTCCGATCTCTACAAGATGGAGAACTACACATAAGATTAGTATAGTGGAAAAGGGAAAGTCCTTCAGGCTTTTGACCAATTTGAAGTCACTGGCTCATGAATCCAACTGGATCTAAGTGGCACCTTCTGTATCCTTCCACCCCGGACCCCATTCTCAAGGTCTTTAAAAGCAAAGGCCATAGCTATGGAGTCCCTACTTGAACTGCTGGTCCTTGGTGCTGCGTGTCTTGGCCAGGAAGCGCTCGGCCAGCTTTTCCAGGTTGCGGGAGTAGTCCATCTCAATCTCGGCCTTCTTCCGGAAGAAGTCCTGCAGGTCCTGCAACAGCTGCACCCGGAGCTCACACTGCTGGTCCAGGCATTTCATCTGCTCTGTGAGCTGAGCCCGGATCTCTGCAACAAAACAAAGGAAAACAGTTAGATGGACAGCCCTAAAAAAAATACTGCACACCCTGACATTCGCCCAGTTTCCATTTTCTTGTTTCCTGTCCCCTGGGGAATTCAAAGCCCTTAATCAAAAAGCCTAAATCTAAACTGGCCATAGAATGTCAGGCATATCCCCAAAACTCCACCAACTCTTTATGGACCATTGAAGAACACTGTGAATCAGAAATCTGCTGAATAATTTAGGAGAAATACTAATTGGACATAATAATATTCAGAACTGAAATTATTAACCATTTTACTGTGTTTCTGACACAGTGCCAGAATTTGGATTCTCCTCTAGCAAAGGAGTCCAGATAAATTATTGATATATCCCCATTTTAAAGATGAGAATACCAAGTCTTGAAGAAGTCAAGTTAGTAAGTGGTAAGGATGGGATTCAAACCCAGACAGACTAACTCTACTTTTCATACCTTTCCCCATTATCTGAAATGTCTTTAGGCATCTTCATAAACTAGAGTGAGGGTCACGATATTTTAATGGCGGTAAAAAAGGACCTGTCAAACGGTGACCATCAAGAACGAAACAAGCATCATGACTTCTGGGCGAGCAATCCATTCAAGATCAATCATTTCATAGTTTCTAATATCACAGAATATAACTAGCACTTGTAAGGCCCTGGGTCTAGACCCCAGCACCACAAAATAAATAAATAGTTTTTTGTTTTGTTTTTTTTTTTTAAAAAAAAGTTGACTTGAAAGAGATCTTTTTCACAACAAATACCATTCATATCTCTGTTGCTTCATCCTCATGGAAGATGCCTCAGAGCATCTGTTATGTCAGAGTGAAAAATATTTCTGGTTAAGCTCTAGCCTGGCAGATTTCTGGCTAGTCGGTCCTTGTACAGGGCTAGCACACACCGTCTCTATGGAACTGCAGCAATGGCAGCTCCAGAAACAACCAGATCTGCCTTGAATGCAATACTGCATGTTTTACTGACAAGAGATCTAGCACTCCCAGAAAGCAGCCTGCCAATGCCAGAGTGCTTCTCAGCTCGGAGGAGGCCTGCAGTGTGGGTCCTGCTGATGCTATGTCCCAAGCTCCATCTCGGTCAGAATGCAGCCATTTCTTTCATTCCTTTAGGCACGCTCAGCTCCAAGTGTATTAGGATCTGATGGACCTGTTATGCCTTTCTTTACGCATGCTCCAAATTCATTTCCCAAATATACAGTTGCAATGTTTTTACTCTATGCTATATGAGGCATAGCAGTAATCAGTGCAGAGGAGAGTGTCCCTAGAGTTTTCATCTGAGCTGCAGATAACTCAGAGGCAAATCTGATATTGGGGTCATGATGCTAAAGCAACAAGGATGGATAAAGGTGCTATGCCTTAGCGTAGCCTGGGGGCTATAATCTAATCCCATCTTCATTTGGTTTCTATAGCTATCAGTATGCAACATACTCATATCTGGTCCTTTGTGGGTGATCTGTGAGTGCAGTTCACCTGCTTCATCCCTAGGCCTACACCCTGCCAACCACCAATGCCACCTAGCACACTACAGTAACCTCACCTGAACTGAAACTGAGCACCAGAGGATTGTTTCAAGCAGACAGAAGGCTGCAAAGAAAAGCCGCCTAGGTCATCACTCATCAAAGCTCTCTTGTTCTGTGTATTTTGGAGTCTGATTACAAGGGTGGGGGTGGGGGATGGATCTGCAGAGACCATGTCAGGCACATGGTTCTTGCCAGAGATTTTTGAGTGTCAAAGGCGAAAGCCCTCTCGAACAGTCGAGACTTTTCCTAGAGGCATCTGTCCCCTTTCTGTCTTAATGAAAAGCTAGCAGTGGTAGCCATGGAGCAAGCAGACTATGGGTAGAGGTAACATCCAAAAGGCTCCTTAACAGTCCTGAGAACTTGTCCCTTAACTAAAAACCACCTCTTAAGGTAAAATGGTACCTAATCAGGAGCAAAGGTACAAGGGGAGATGGAACAGGAGTGAGGCTGACATGCCCCTGAGGGTCACCTATGATTCACCTAAGACTTTGCCTCAAGAATCTCACTAACTAGGGGAGTAGAAAGAACACAATAGATGGTTCTAGCAACTCTAGGCAAAGTCCTATGCTACCCATGAAGTTCCAGAAGTAGGCCACTTTAGAGTTGTTCTGTCCAAGGACCAAGGACCAAGCACATCATAGGGGACCTCTAAGATATGTGATTAGTCTAAGACATCCCCAAGCACACTTGGCCAGTGTGGTATCCCACTCTGACTTTCTCAGTGAGTGGGCAGCATAGCATGAACTGAAGCCCATCCTCAGGTCCCCTCTCTGGACCCTTCTGGGAAGGGTGCCTGTGTCTACCACTACACGTTATATGGACTTGCACGCACATCATCTCATTTAATTCTCACATCTAACCTCTCAGGTATCTCTGTTCCAACTGTACAAAAGAGAAAACTGAAATAATCAGTGAGTAATATACCAAAGGGTCACACAATTAGGCACATGGCTAAAACTAAATTAATGTTTGTCTGACTGATCAAAGAGGTTGATGATAGGGCAGAGAAACAAAAGAAATAGAGCACCAGTACGGAGTCTCTATGGACATTTCTGGGTAAGTTATTGTGACTATGGCTCTTGCCCCTGAATTATCACTTTCTTCACCTTCCAGCTGAGGGCTAATTTGGGTCCCCAGCAGCGAGTGTGCAGCAGCCCATGGACTTATGAGCTAGCCCATATTTTGACTAATCCACAAATGGACTGGAGCCCCTCCCTGCTTCCTTCCAGGGCAGCTGTGGAGGAAGTGCTTTTCTTGTCCTGTGGTGTGCCAGAGGACAGAGGACAGAAAAAGAGAGAAAGCGATTACCACACCCCAATTCAGGAAAAGAAGAGACTCTGCTAATAGATTCCACCGGCCACTGTGACTTATGTGTGATATGACACCACTGAACATCTCCCTCCCCCAACAATTCCCCTTGAAGGGGAAGCCCCCCTTGCTACCATCCTCAGAACATCCACACAGAAATTAAGGGAGACTCTGAGCAACCCCCACTCCTAGGCCTACAGCTCCAAGACAGAACGGCTGTCTGTCCCAAGCAGAATGTGCCACTTCAGGCTTTGCTACTGCCACTACTATTGCTGCTGTTGTGAAGATAAACAATGGTCCTCAAGAAGGCAGCTGTGCCAGCCCCGGTCCTCTGTCTATGTATATAATGGGCAGGAAACAATAGGCCACTGAATGCCAACACGCCTGGGCCATGTGCCCAGATTGGAGGCCCCTCTGCACCCTGGCCTACCAACAAGCCACAAGGGCAGAAAGAAGAAAGGGGCAATTTATAAAAATATGCAGGAATTCCTCACAGTTCCCTTGTGTGCTCAGGCAAGTATGCACGTGCACATGTGTGCACACTCAAAGACACACCGCTCACAACACCCACACTGTGCTTCACCACGCCAACTCAAGAAGGCTTTCCAAATCCACTTCACAGTTGGATGAGAAGTCCTAAGAGCTGCGGAGACGATGGGGCCCTTAGAAGTTCTTTCCCTGGAATTGCATGGGAAAATATCAAGCTTTTACCTGCTATAAGCAGCTGTGTCTCAGGGATATGAAAAATTTCCCCTAGCTCGAACTACCTGGAGTTCCACAGCAAAAATGACCTTCCCAGGCACCCAACAGAGCCTATTTATTCAGCAAATGTTACCCATCCTGTATGACAGGTGCTACATGATGGTGACAAAGGAGAACAAGATAGGGTCTAAGTCCTATCCTAATGAAGCGTGGTTTAACAAGAGAAAGACAAAACAGCAAAGAAAGTCTTGTTTTTGCTTTGAATAGTCTTTACTATATAACAAAGCTCCGACCTGAAGACCTAAGATTTAAATGTCATCAACAACAGAAAGAAAAGAAATAAAGCAAAAAGCTCCCTCTCACCAAAGTCCAATACCCTCTCTTCATTCTGTTGTTGTTTTTTTTTTTTTTAAATAATACCTGAATAAAAATTTTGGTTCATTTGCAAGAGGCACCAAAGACTGTACACAGGTTTCTTGGGAATAAGAGTTGATCTTTGGGGCTGGGATTGTAGCTCAGCGGTAGAGCACTTGCCTCGCATGTGTGAGGCCCTGGGTTCGATCCTCAGCACCACATACAAAGCAATAAAATAAAGACATTATGTCCATCTACAGCTAAAAAAAAAAAAAAAAGAGTTGACCTTTGGCTGATATTTCATTCAAAGACTCAAGTCAAAATTTAACCTCACTGTTTTGCAATTAAGATAGTGGTGTTGATTACATAACCTAATGAATATACTCAGAAACATTGTGCTTCACATTTTAAAAAGAATAAATTGCATGGTATATGGTTTCTATTTCACTAAAAAAATTGTTTTAAAACTTTAACAACCACACAGGACATTTCGTTGAGTACCATCCTGCCAAGTAAGGGGGAAATGGCCCCAACAAACAGGTACTGAAAGGAGGAAGGAATTCTTGGTTTCTATTTCTCCTTTCCTATGAGTTAGATCAGTTCTGCACTGAATATTCCTAAAGATATCTTGGAAGCTGCCCCCTTGGATAGCAGGCTTGACCACGACATTGAACTCCACTAGCAGGCAGATCACCATTCCATTATTTCCAAAGGGTGTTAGATCGAAACCTAGCAAGGGGTGTTTTTTGTGCATGGGTTCCAACCCAGGATCAGCAAACACACCCAGCAAAGCTTCCCTTGGAGACTTCGGCCTCCTTGTCCATACTTGGCCACAGCTGATATCCTAACTATACCTGTCCTGAGAGTAAAAAAGAGGCTTATTTCATTTTTGGCAAGATACTGAAGGATCACAGCAAGGTTGTGACTAGAAGAAAACCATCCTTGATAGGATATTGATCATTTAACAAACACAGCCAGGGCCCTGACACACTAACAATCATAGAGCTTCTAAATTATAATACCTGCCAATGCAGGTGATACTGTCCTCTAAAAACCCCCTCACTTCGGAGAACAACCAGGAAATCCCTAGGAATCCATGTGGGGACTGTGTTCAGCCTACTGCTCTCAATCCTCAGATAATAAAATAGCTCATTTCTTTCCCTCTTCCAAAATTCATCTCCACATTCAGGAATTTTCTAGCAGTCATGAACCCCACATTTCTAAGGAGAAAATGGGAAGGAGGGCAGTCCAGGAAAGTGACAGACACGTCTTTCCCTTCACCTTGATATACTGGCACCTAGGGGGCAGGGGCTGTGGCTCCCACAGGCTCTGTTGCCAGCATGAAGCATGAGATCAGCCCATGTTCTCCACTGGGAATCTCATCTGACTGCAGGTCTTTTTCCACAAAATCTATCTCACCTGCTTTTAGCCCTTTCACAAACACATGACATCAGCTCAGCCATCTCAGTAATATTAATTCCTAGTACCTTTCCAGCAGTGTTATATAAGAAAACAATTGAGGCTTTCATCAGACTCTGCTCTTCATATCTCTTACCAAGATTTCTTATCACCACAGTAATCAGCCCCTCTGAAAACTGTCCCCCAGGAAACAAAATGCCAGAATGCCCTGCCAAGTCTTGCTCTTCATCCTGCTGCTTTGCCTTTCTACAAATGTAGTAATGGGAGGGTTCTTTGTTTTTTTGGTACTGGAGATTGAACTCAGGGGCACTCGACCCACTGAGCCACATCCCCAGCCCTATTTTGTGTTTTATGTAGAGACAGGGTCTCACTGAGTTGCTTAGCGCCTCGCCATTGCTGAGGCTGGCTTTGAACTCCTGATTCTCTTGTCTCAGCCTCTCTAAGTGCTGGGATTACAGGCTTGAGCCACCGCGCCCGGCTAATGGGAGGGTTCTTAAAAAACCCTTGCTGGATAAATGGGAGAACCAAAGCCCAGGGAAGCAAGGAGAATTGACCAAGATCACACAGCTATTTAGTTGCAGATCTGGTCCTGGAACCCTAGTCGCTAGGTTCCCAAGCCAACATTCTTTCTTATTTACTCTTGGGAAACACTTAGAGTACCTTCCAGGTACTCTGATAATACAATGATAAAGTTCTCTCTTGAAGCTAGTATATTCGTGGTGAAGAAACAAAAAACCTATAGCAAATAAGGTGAAATAATAAAATAAATGAGGTATACACACAGTGACTTTCAGTGACTGACACTATTACTCATCTGAGAGTAGTCAGTGTTTCAAGAAAAGGCCAGTAAGCTACTTTCAGTAAATTAGAAAACAGCAAATATTCTTCCTCAAAGACTGTGTCTGATCATGTTTTTCCTCATAACTTTACTGAATAAGGAACAGACATACTCCCAGACATGAGATACTTCAAACAAACAACTGATACCTCCAGAATAGTTTTTCATTCCTTACATCCCTGTCTTCCCCATTCTTGGTTCACACGCTTTTGGTAAAACCCATTGCCCTCCTCTCTCCTCCAAAGATGGTGGTCATTACTTCCAGGCCTTGGCTGGGAGCTACAAGACTTGGTAACAATGAGAGTCTAAGGCAGCTGCCACCATCTTGCCATCTGTGAGCGACCAGCCTGTTTGAAAATGCAGCTGGCCCAGAGAAGCAGGGCTGAGAGATGGGGAAAAGGAAATGTGAGTGCCTGAATTAAGTCATGGCCAGTAGCCAGCTCTATCCCTGGAACATTTAGTCACACTAGCCAACTCATTCACTTTTTGTTTAAAGTATTTTGCTTTGGGTTTTTGGTCACTTGCAAACAAAGAAGTCCTAATGGATAAAGTGAGGGATTCTGAAGTATTCAGAAATATAAAGATCCCTGTTGTAAAGGAACTTACAATTTAATTGTGAAGACATGATCAACACATACATTTAAAAAATTTTATAAATGTAATATAAAAGTTTATGTTATTGTATACTGTAAGCACATGAGATTAAGAATAAATATTATCAGGAAGACTTCTGAGGTATAAGAAAGATCAGTGGGAACTAATATTACTGAAGTAAGGCTTCTTCAGGAAGATCCACTCCATGAGAGAAAGAAAATTGTCTTTGTCATTTCCTAAAATTGTCTTCCTGGGACCCAGAATAATACCTGGCATATAGCAGGCCTCCAAATTTGTGAAGGAAAGAAAAGGAGGAAATAGAAGTCTGAATGAGTACTCTGACGATGAGTGGAAATTTCATAAATGAAGAGTGAAGAAATAATATTGTAACGGAAGATAAAACCTAAGCCAGGAGATAAGAATATCTGAGCACTGCTTCTTCTTGGGGTAGTGACGATGGCCTGACTAGAACACAGGATGGCGAGGAGCCTTGGTCAGCAACAAAGGTGCCAGTGGAGAAGAGGAGATCATCTAAAGGCCAGCAGAGTAGCTGGAATTCCAAGCTGCCAGAATGGTAGCTTGGGAAAGTTTATGTCATGATAGAAATGATAAACAGATTCATGGAAGATCACCTTGAAGGAGGTCTGTGGGACAGGTCCCTAGGCCTTCCTAATTAAGAGATGGAGTAAGCACCCATGACCAATATAGACGAATGGCAGAGAGGTCAAGATGAGCAGAATTCCATGAATGCAGGATCCCTGCACACACTCACACTGACCCTCAGCAATGACACATACTCTAGAGCCTGTGATCCTAAAACTAGTGATTCCAAACCATCCTGTCCTATATGGTGGTAGGCAAAATGGATGGGTAAGAGACACCCTTGGGTTCAAAGGTAAGAGTAATTTGGCAGGAGGGAAGGGTGGTGTGACCTGAGTCCTAGCCTCCCTGGCTTTCCTTTTGACTACAATTCTCTCTGTTGGGCTGTAAATTTAGACATCTTCAAAACTGTCCACCTCATGCAGCAAAATGTCCCAAAACTATGAAAAAAGACCCTCTCTCCCCTTACATGAACTCTGCACTACCTAAAAACATTGTGCACAGCTTTGGAGACAAAGTGACACCAGCCAGTGAGAAGGAGGAGGAGGAAAATGGCCCTATGAGTTTCCAAAGGATGCTCAGTCATCCATTAACTTTCCAGCCCCCATGTGAAGGGAAAGAAAGCAACCCCATAAAGCCGATGAGGCGGGAGGGTGTGCAGGGGGCTAGCTCAATGAACTTTAATCATTGCTATTGCTCTGGCAGGCCGCCGTGGCTCTTTCAAGTGACTCAATAGCAAGTCAGAGAAAAAAGGCTCCCAGAAGAACAAGCTGCCACATCAAATGCCAAAGTAGTAATTTTAGCTTCTAGGCCTTGCCTGAGATGTTTAAGAAACAGAATTCCCAAGATCCAAAATCTAGAATTAACTCATACTACAAACTAAAGATGTGGAAGCAGAAGACCAACAGCTCTGCTGGGAAATATCACCTAGTGTGATGCCCCCGACTCATGGCTAGAAAAGAGGTCCAAGTCAGTTCCTAATGACCATAATAACTCACCAGCACACCCAGCAAATATTTATCTAGCACCATCTCTGTGCAAAGATCTGGGTGACAAATCACTGGAACACACATGAATGTAAGACATTTACACAAGAAAATGGAAGACATTGTCTCACTCTCAAGGAACTTACAATCCAACTGGAGGGAAGGGAGGATAAATGCAAAAGTACATCAGTGTAACACTCTGCCAAAATAATGGTCCCAGACTACATTCAGCGAGGAGTGTGGACCTCGGTTAGTCTTGAGGCTTTGAGTTGGAAAGGATTAAAGGGAAATGAGAGTGATGGAGAAAAGAGCATCGGGGTTAGCAGAGCAAAGATAAGGAGGCAGAAATGGACAGGTGATGCTCAGCAGGCTCTGAGTACAGTTCTATGATTTGGAGATCCACACAGAAAGGTATAACAAAAAAAGGTCAAAAAGCAGGCTGAAGCCAAGTGTGGTGGCGCACACCTGTAATCCAAGTGCTTGGGAGGCTGAGCCAGGAAGATCCCAAGTTCAAAGCCCGCCTCAGCAATTTAGCAAGGCCCTAAGCAACTTAGCAAGACCCTGTCTCAAAATTTTAAAAAATTTTTTAAAAGGGCTAGGGATATGGTTCAGTGGCTAAATACTCCTGGGTTCAATCCCTGGTACCTCTGCGTCCCCCCACCCAAAAAAAAAGCAGGTCAGGGTTAGCAGAGAGGGCCCTACATGCTCCATGAGCAGAAGAGATACAACACAGTCCAGCAGGAAATGGTAACTGGACAAAGCAAAAGTCTTAGAAATCAGGACAGCCCAAGGAGGGTCAAAGCACAAAGAGGGTCAAAACCCAAGGAATTTCCTACCAAACAACTCCGGAAAAGACCAAATGCCAATTCAAACCAGTCCACTCTATCAAAAGACAACGGTAAACCATATGTTGCTCAAGGCGTCAGCACAAGCAGATGGAAAGCAAACCAGATCCACATTAAAATCTAGGCCCTAAGTTCCTAGAGAGCTAGCATTGGAGGATGTATTTCATTTTGTGCAGGACCCTTCTTAGCATTTAGTATTGATATATTATTACCAGTTTAATTCAATAAACAAGGACCAAGTACCTATTAGTTGGCAGAAAGGGGGACAAACAAAAATGATTATGGAGGACCAAAATATTGACTTGGCTTGTGAAAGGCCTATGGAAAATCCTGTTGGAAAAGGCAGTTTATGCTCCAGACTGGAGTTCTCAGGAGAGGTCAAGTCTGGAAACAGACATTTGGGAGTCATCAGCAAGTAGATGGAGTTAGGAAGTTAACTAGGAAAGCGAATGCAGCTGTCTGAAGACAGCATGTAGAATGAAGAAGAAAGTAGGCCCAGGCATAGGGCACCCCATGCAGGTGGACAGGGAAGGGGGAAGAGACAGAAAGTAGATGAAGGAAGAAGATAGACGTGAAAAATGTCAATAAGTGCAGAGTCTTTAAATGAGATGTCAGGCAAAGAGTTCTTAACTTGGGCAATTGAGTGTTTGTCATTATTGAGAGGCTCCTCTGCCAGATCTAGTTTATATGTCCCTCCCTTATATGCACACACCTGTCTCCTTGACCACCTGGAAAACTGTGCACTCTTCCAGCTGCAATGGTTGTTCTGGTCCTTCATGCTGTTGGTGGGCTGGCCTGACAGTACTTGGTCTTGAGCTTGTGCTGCATGCCTCTCAAAATCCCACCTCAGGGTTTTCCTGTTGCCACTGAGGCATGAAATTTGGAAGGATCTATTTAGCCAGAAGCCATGTGACCAAGAATGCAGAGGAACTGAAGCTCCATGAGGTCAAACTTTGACCCAGAGAATGGGAGTTGATGAATTGAAACTTTTCCCTCTTTCCCAGTATACAGATCCAAAAGGTTCTCTGAGATGTCCCTCTGAGATGTCCCTCCAGGCCAAGCAAGCTTCTCATGAAGCTGTGATAAGCTTCTAAGCAGTGCTTGATATTGCTTTCCCTCCTCCCTTTCTCTCTCCTACCTTCTCCTCAGTCCTGCTTCCCTGGGATGGTTCTCACAAATAAAGTGTAAGCTTCATTTTCTAGGCAATCTGGACTAAGACATTCATCATGTGCCAGGCACTGTCCTAGAGGCTGGTAGACAATCCTTTCCTAGATGAAACTCTTATGCAATGAAAGTATCTACCCAGCAGATCCTTGAATTCAATCATTACTTTTCAAGAACTCAATATATGTGTTAAGTCATCGGTTGGTTTTAAGAACTGATTTAGCTGACTATAGTTGATCTTGTATAGAAAAGTAAACTCCATAAAAGTTACAGGCAGATGCATTTTTTATATTTAATAGTAATCACAAATGCCATTTATTAAATGATCATCATGTGCCGAGCAAGTCTATATTGAGTCATTATTCAAGTATAAAGGTACATTATCTCAATCCTCAAAATACCCTGGGGAAATAAATTTGCAGTAAAGCAGAGTGGTTAAGAGCACAGATTCTGCCAGACGTGGTGGCGCACGCCTGTAATCCCAGAGGCTTGGGAGGCTGAGGCAGGAAGATAGCAAGTTCAAAGCCAGCCTTGGCAATGGCGAGGTGCTAAGCAACTCAACGAGACCCTGTCTCTACATAAAACACAAAATAGGGCTAGGGATGTGGATCAGTGGTCGAGTACCTCTGTATTAAATCCTCAATTACCCCCCTCCCCCCCAAAAAAACCCTCAGATATCTCTGAATGCAGAAAATATGTGCTTTTTTTTGGTACTGGGGATTGAACTCAGGGGCACTCAACCACTGAGCCATATCCCCAACCCTATTTTGAGTTTTATGTAGAGACAGGGTCTCACTGAGTTGCTTAGTGCCTCGTTTTTTTTGCTGAGGCTAGCTTTGAACTCACGATTCTCCAGTCTCAGCCTCCCAAAGTGCTGGGATTACAGGCGTGCACTACCACACCCAGCTGAAACCTGAGTTTTAATTTGAGCTCTGCCACCTGCTAGCAGTGTATCCTTGAACAAGACACTTAATCTCTCTAGGTCTGTTTCATTATCTATAAAATGGCGTTTGTAACAGCAGTCACTCTACTGATTATTTTGAAGAGTAAAAGAAATAATGTATATAAAGTACTTACCACATATCTGATGCCTAGTAAGCCCCCTTTTAATTAAAAATCAACCAGATTCCTCCCACTTGAACCTAGATGTGTTGAATTCTAAAACAAGTGCTCCTAAACACTCCTCCACACCGTTGTTTATGAAGCTAAGATGTGGTCCCATTTGATTCATTCATCCTGGAATCCTATAGATCTAAGCTGGCAATGTGTATTAGTTAACAAAGAGGATCCTTGAATTTATTAACAAAGAGCCTTCATTCTCACCATCTTAACTCTGATTGTTTAAGTGTATGCGTTGGGATGGAGTAGAAAAACAAACACTTTACTATCATTTCTTCTTAAAGTCCATGCCACCACTTAGGGATGCTATCAGCTGGAGAGGTGGCAGAAGGAAAAAAAAAAAAATCAAACTAAGGAGTCAGACTGGCCTCAAAATCCAGCTCCATCACTTAACTAGCTGTGTGACCTTAGACAAATTAGTGAACCTCACTCACTCCCTGTGCCTCAATTTCTCTATCTGCAAAATTTTGACTATAATAGTGCCTATTAAAAGTTAAAATATTGACTTTTTATAAGTTAATATTTGTAAAAGTAATTAGAATAGTTCCACATACATAGTAAGCATTAGACATATTTTTGTTAAATATATAAGTAAAATGTATCTCATGAGTTCTTTGTTCCAGAAGGTATAGAAAGTAATAGAAATTGAACAGACCAAATTAATGGCTTTAAGCTTTTGCGAACCAAGCCAGTTCACATACATACACAGACACACTCACACACACAATTGGAACAAAAATTTCATGAAAACAATATCCTTAGTACATGCCACAAACTCTGATATTAACTGCTTTTTTACTTTTATTTTTTTAATTTATTTTTTAAATGTTTTAGTTGTTGATGGATCTTTATTTTATTTATTTACATGTGGTGCTGAGACTCAAACCCAGGATCTCACACATGCTAGGCAGGTGCTCTACCACTAAGCCACAACCCAGCCCCTTAACTGCTTTTTTAAATGGTAGTTGTAGATCATTAATTTGATTTTATGATCTACTAGAAGGTCTTGGCCTAAAGTTCGAAAAGTTCTGGAATAAGCCACAGGGCCACCAAAGGCAGAACTAAAACACAGAATCTTCAAACCATTCAGCTCCTTCTTCATGGTTATTATTAAACTAGAAAGGGCCTAAGTTTCACTTCTTGCTAGAAAAGAAACTGTACATTCTGGATCCTCCTTCATTCCCTCCACAGTTCACGTGAGCACTAGAAATTCAGAGACCGCCAAGGAACTAGCAGGCACTTCCTATGTGCACAACTCATGTTACTGTTGCCTAATATAAGGCGATGCCATTCTGCTTCTGGGAGAGTTCTGGGGCCTGTTCTTTGAGCTTCATTTTCCTGGTTTTGAGGCCCAGCAACTGTAGTCACCCACTCACCTTTGGAGCAAAGAAGTTGCTGATCTAATACAACAAAGCCATGTTATATAATTAGCAAGTGGATTATAACAAACTGGATGAACTGTATTAATGGCTATGATTTTTTAAAGAGTCTTTATCTCTTAGAGATAAATACTGAAATATCTAAGGATAGACAATGTCTGATATATGCTTCAAAATAACAGGAGAATGGGAGTGGGTGGGGGATAGAATTGAAACAAGATTGCTGTGAGTTGCTGACTTCTTGAAGCAGGGCAGCGGCTGAGTGGAGTCCATGCCATTATTCTCTCTTATGTATGTTTGACATTTTTCATAATGAAGAATTTTAAGACCTAATTAATGGCATGCAAAAAAGAGACTTAAAAGACTCCAGAGTAAATGCAAAGGAATAAGATAAATGAAACAGAAAAAATATCCAAAGAATTAAACCTATGAGTAAAAAAGGCACGTCATACACTAGGAAAATGTACATAATAATCAACATCAAAACATATGATATTTAAGTTTTTGACTTTCTTTTTTTTTTAATTAATTTTTTTTTAGTTGTAGATGGACACAATATCTTTATTTATTTCTATGTGGTGCTGAGGATCGAACCCAGTGCCTCACACATGCGAGGCAAGCGCTCTACCACTGAGCCACAATCCCAGTCCCAAATTTTTGACTTTCAAAGATCAAGAAAGATTTATTTAAGATGGAGAAAAGGCAACCTTTCTAAAAGAATTGAGGGGGAAATCAAGTCAGTCTCAGACTTCTCCATAGCACCAATCAAACTCTGAAGATAAGGAAGCCATGTCTTGAAAGAATTCTGAGGGAGAGCATCTGTTATCTAAGAATATTATGACAAGCTGAGTCACCGCTCAAATGTAAAAAAGGCTCAGGCACTCTCCAATTTGAAAGATCTCAGCCTAGAAAGCACTCATGAAGCCCTCTTGAGAAACAGAAACCCTGTACTCAAGATCAATCAAAACAAAGCCAGAGGAACAGGGTAGAAAGTAAAAGAACAGGCAGATGCAACACCAAGACCAAAATGTGGGAGCATGCAGGTTGAAATGTAAATGCTAGAAACACTGGTAAGGGGAAAATGGATACACTAAGCTGTGAACACAGGGCACTGGGGAAAAACACGAATCACCGAATCCTTCCAGGCAAGAAACCAGCCAATCCATCTCAAAGTGAAGAAATAACTGAAAATGTAGTTATATATATTAATAGCAACTTCAGCCTCCTAATGGTTTTCATAACTGTACTCTTAACCTTAGAGAGAACTTGAGAAGCTATTATCTTTAGTGGAGAAGAAACATTATCTAAAGTTCAACAATTTCTTCACTTTCACATTTGTTCCCTTTCCTCTGTTAAATTCAAGTGAAATGAAATTCAATTATTTTTATTTCTAAAGCACATATGGTATAATGCCATTCCTATAAATTATTTTGCTCTCACCAGCCACCTTCTGTTTATATATAGCACCAACTGTTCACACTGGAAAAGAAAGTCCATGTGTCCCCCCACCAAATCCTTTGGCCTTCTAACCTGCCTGCCTGGTTACAGCTCCTATTTATTTGCCACCTGCAAGCCAAAATTTACCCCTTCTTGCTTACTTAAGCCCTCCTAAAATTATAGGTATCGTTTTTCCCTCTCCAGTGGATCATTCCCATAAGCAAACAAACATACCATGTTTCCCCTCTTTTTTTTTTTTTTTTTGGTAGCAGGGATTGAACCTGAAGTACTTAACCACCGAGCCAAATCTTCAGTCCTTTTTGTTTTTTATTTTGAGACAGGGTCTTGCTAAGTTGCTTAGGGCCTCAATAAGTTGCTGAGGCTGGCTTTGAACTTGCGATCTGCCTGCATCAGCCTCCTGAGCCACTGGGATTACAAGCATGTGCCACCATACCCAGCTTCCCACCTGATTTTTTAAAAAGTCATCTTCCTTAATCTCCCCTTTCCTTCTCAACCAGATACCCTTTTATCATGGTTTCTCTTTGCGATGATAATCAAAATGGTTGCTCCTACTTCCTGCCTCTACCTTCTCTCTTCAGCCCACTCTAACCAGGCTTTCACTTCTGTCATTCTTGTGGCCAGTAGTAATGGTCACCACACTGTCAAACACCACCAGTTCTCAAGACTCCACTTAACTGCCACCAGCACAGAGAATGGTCCTGGGATACCACCCTCTCCCAATATACTTCCAGACACAGATTCTATCTCCCTTGCTGCAACTTCTTCCTTTACCAACCACTAAATGCTACCATGAAATGCCCCAGATTGTCAGTTCTATGGCTGCTTTTCTGTCTCTACTTGCTTCCTAACAGGTCTCATTCAGTTTTGTGCCTGGTGACTCCCAAATCCATATCCACAGTGTAGGCCTCTCCCTGGACTTCAGCCTCTTAGATCTCTAAAGGTATTTAGACCTTATGCCCAAACCTGAACCCCTGACATCTCACCCTGACCCCTTCCCACCCCACCCATGTTCCCTATCCCCTTAATGGTACCACTATTTGCCCACTGGGCCAAAATCCTTCAGAGTTATTATTGGGTATTTTCTTTCAAACTTTCAATTTATTAGCAAACCCTGTCAGCTCTACTTTCAAAATATGTCCAGAATCCAGTCTTTTCTTAGCCCCCCTACCAGGCCCTGCTTAATGCCACACAGAAGCAGCATTTTGTTCTGAATTACTGCCCATATTGAGTCCCCCACCTCTACCTTTACTTCCCTGCACTCTGTAGTCTACACTGTGTCCCTGCTCACCAACTCCCAATGGCTTCTCACTGGAGAAGAATTGAAGGCTTTCCAATGTCTGTCTTACATGACAGACTCCAGTCTCTAAAGTTCATTCTTACTCACTGGTCCACAGACATACTGACCTCTCTGGTCACAGAACATTCCAGGCACTCTCCCACCTCAGGGACTTGACATATGCTTCCCTTAGCTAGAAGCACACTCCCCCATCTTCACCTGGCTCACACCCTCACTCCTCTCAGCTCTCTACTCAGATACTGCCTCTCAAAGCAGCCCTCACTGCCCTCCACCTGAAAGAACCCCTGACACACTATGCCCTTACCCCATTTTATCTTTCTTCACTACACTTATAAATCTATTAACGTATTTGCTATCTTTCTTCCCACTATGGCACAAGTCCCATGATGCAGGGACTCTGCTTTGCTCTCTGCTGATCCCTAATGCCTTAGTGCCTAACACATAGTACACACTCTGTGAACACACATTGATGAATGGGTGAAGGGTGTTTTGGTGAAATGGGATTCGCAACACTAATTGCTAACTTGTTTTTATCATTTGTCCATTTTTCTTGGATTTTTTTTGCCACATGTATCTACTAATTTTTCTTTCAAAACAAGCCATAATAGTCCTTTAAAAATTAAAAAAGAAATCCCACCAAAAATCAAAGGAGAGATGCATTATCTATTCAGCCCTGTTATATTTTGACAAGTGTTTCCCCCCCCCCATTATTTATGATAGCCACAAAAGGATTCACAATGCCCAAAGGACATTTTTCATAATTAATGAAATCTTTTTAGAAGGAAACTTTACTGGAACAAAAGTTTCAATTGCCCAAGACTAGCCAAAGACTGTAAACACAAACCTCCTAGTACTAGCAAAAATTGGCAAGGTTCTTCCTAAATTTTACTCCCCTCTGTAATAGTTTCTTTAAATATTGCTACTATAATCCAGATGCCAAAATCTAGCATCTGTTACGATACTGCAAACAAAAAAGTATGTAGGTCTTTGGTAATATTTAAATAGAAAATAAGAGTCTCATTTTCAATAAGCTGATACTTTATTTTTATTTTTGGTACCAGAGATTGAACTCAGGGGGCACTCAACCACTGAGCCACATCCCCAGCCCTATTTTGTGTTTTATGTAGAGACAGGGTCTCACTGAGTTGTTTAGCACCTCGCCATTGCTGAGAGTGGCTTTGAACTCGCAATTCTCCTGCCTCAGCCTCCCAAAGTGCTGAGATTTTATAGGTGTATGCCACCATGCTTGGCTTAAGCTGATACTTTCTAAATGTAAGCAGGGTCACAAGACCACAAAAGACAGTGAAAAGATTAAAAAGTGTCCCTGTGAGTCCCTGTGACACACATACCACTTAGAAAAGATCCTCCAACCAACCCATGCAAAGTAAGTGACATGAATTGCCTGGGGAAAGTAGAGAGCACAAGAAGTATTCTTTGGGTCACTGATGAGAGAAGTCCAGTGAGAAATACAAGACGTAAGTAGCAGATAAAAAAGTTCATGATTTCAGCCTCACCTCTCCTTCCCTATCTCTGGTATTACCTATATTCTCTGTTCTTTTCATGATGAGGAAGGAAACAGCAAGAGCTTGTCCACTCTGGAAATGTGGAGTAGTAATCTGGCATCTTGGGACTTGGTGTAGAGTTTGTGCAACCCCAGAAAGAATTCAAAACCTATCCCTTAACATCTAAGGATTCTAAGGCTGTTGACAAAGCAATAGACTGTGAACCCCCACTGTCTTTCAGGGTCTATCACCCTGCCAACAGTAGCCATGGCAGCTGCTTCATTTCTCCTTAAAATATCAAGGACTTTATTATTTTCCCAACTTTCCCTTTAAAATCTTACAGTTTAGGATGGGAGGAGGTATGGAGGTAGAAAAGATGGTGGAATGAGATAGACATCATTCTATGATGCGTAGATGAAGACATCTATGTCTGTATGAAGACATAGATGGTATGACTCTACCTTGTGTACAACCAGAGAAATGAAAAATTGTGCTCCATATGTGTATTGTGAATTGAAATGCATTCCTCTGTTAAAAAAAAAATTATAAATAAATAAATAAATAAATAAACTCTTACAGTTTAGAACCTCTGTATATCAAGTGAGTGGTGATGAGCCAAACAGCATTACAGTTTAAGATTAAGATTAAGGAAGTGTTGGTGGTGTTGTTTTAAACTGTGATTATTGTAACACATGCAATATAAAATTGACCACTTTAATCATTTTAGGTGTGCAGTTCGGTGGCTTTAGGTACATTCATATTGTTGTGCATCCATTACCACCATCCAAGTCCAGGATATTTTCATCTTCCCCAACTAAAACTCCGTACCCGTTAAACACTAATTCCTCATCTTCTTCTCCAATAGTCCCTGGCCACCACCATTCAGGTCAAGGGGGTTTGGAGCACTGTACAGTTTTTAATTGCTCCAATTCTTTATCATATATCACAAAAAGTGCAATTAGAGTGGACTATGGATTAAAAACAGTAAGTCTAAGAAGACTAATGATGAGATCCAATTGTCAATTAGAAGCACAGAAACAGAATCAAATCATCCAGTTCCCATTGAGATTATCTTCACCAGATCACTATGTCATGTGTATCTGATTAACCTTTCTGTACTTCAAAATCCAGTTTTTAAAAACATAGGCCATAGGGAAAACCATATCCAAACTAGACTCACAGCTGTTAGAAGAGAGGCATCCAGACCTACAATATGCTGTTCCTTATAGATGTGCAGCTGAAGCTCTGTGGTATCTTGCCACGTGGAAAACAAAATTTACAAATTATATGTAAAGGCTGGGTGTAGCTTAGTGGTACAGCACATGCCTAGCATTCATGAGACCCTGGGTTCCATCCCTAGCACCCCCACCAAAATTATATGTAAGAATAAGTCATTTCATTTTAGTGTGAAATGCAAAAACTCCAAACATTAGGTCAGGAAAGTGGGACTCTCTTGTTTCTAAATGTGTTAGCAAATAATTAAATTTCTAGCTACATTTTAAATGTATATTTGGTCTCAAACTAAGCATGATATTTTATTTTTAAGTCATTTTATGAATCATATTCTTTCTTACATAATTTATCTAAATAAATTAATAGTGCACATCACTTGTTAAATGAAAAAATTATCTCTCTATAATGGAAGCTATTAATTTAAAGTCTATATTAAAATAAGCTACATAATATTTAATAATGTTGATATAAAAGAAAATGTTTTGCCTAAATTCACTTCTTTATCATAGTTTGTAAAAATGACAACATTGTTTTTTTCTTTTAAGTCCTGAGGGGATCAAAAAATTATATTACTCTGAAAAGAGTTCATACATTTTAAAACACTAGGAAACACCAGTCTAATATGTCTTTAATTTTAACCAGCTTCCTGGGCTTGCCTTCCAAAAAGATCTAGTCTTCCAGAGAAGACAGCCTATAAGAAGAAATTATACTGTGATGAGGCCATTATCAGGGAAAAGAAGAGTGCCGTAGAAACATAAAGCCTAATTGGTCCAGGACTCAGCAAGAGGCTCTCAAAGGAGATGAATTTGAAGGACCAGAGTTAGCCAGAGGAAGAGGGCAGGAAAAAATGCTCCAGCTCAAAGGGAATGGCATCTTCAAGGGCACAGAGGCAAAACACAGAAAGTCACATGTAAATGACTAAAATAATCAAAGAAATTCATACTAGCTGGAGCATAGATTTTATGCGGGAGGTTGAATAAAGGTCAAACTAATAGAAGAGGCAGGGATTAAGCCCTGGAGAATACCATGTCTGAACAAGTATGAAGTTGTTCCTAAAAGCAATGGTAAGCCATTAATGTGGACACAGAGTAGAAATTAGATCAGCAAATCATACTATAATGATTTTAGTGACATATGTGCCTCCCTCCATCAGAGAACCAAAGTAGGAGGGAGACTTTTTAGTTTCAGAGGGTTCAAGACTCTTCTTATGACTGCTTCAGCCTGGCATCTCCAAAATCAAGCAAAATGCAGTACCCCCACCCCAAACACAGAGAACCTGGTGATCTAAAGGTTAGCAAGTAAATGACCACACACTCTGATTTTGCAAGTAGATAGGTCCCTTGGGTTAGATACTGGCAGCAAGAAAACTGCATGAGTCAGAAGATTTGAGCCTCTAGGTTTCAATTTCCTCATCTGAGAATCTGTGGTAAGTACTTATCCCCTGTCTACCCACCTCACACCATTTAAAGGCCATGTCTCAACCACATGCCTCAACAATGTCAGTGGAAAGGATTTTACCAGCTGCTTTTACTCAATCCACCAGAAAAAGACAACAAGAAGCAAGAAAATGCTTCATAACATAAAGTATGTCTAAGTTCTAAGACTCCCTGATCATTCCACATCTCAGGAAAAACACTCTCTTGTTCAAATCCATAGATGGGAATATTCAGAATTTGCTCAAGCAAGAAAAAAATCCAGAGCCAAATCAGCTAACAACAAAACACCAAAGTAAATAAAATAAAAACCAAATGAAAGACAATAAGACTAAACTGTTGATTCAATCTGGTGCTACAGCCATGGGCCAGGTTTAGGCCAAATGCAGCTGACAATAGTGATCAGCCTGGCATTCGGTGACCCAGGTTCTCAACCATGAATGAACTATGTGACTTGCTCGATATTACTCGGTACTGATATTACAAATTAGTCATGATTTTACATGTCCCCAAAAGTTAGTACTAATTTTAAAGATCAATGAGAAAGTAAAAGCAGAACATGGTGAGGTCCATCAGAGAAAAGCCCTCAAGTTCCTATTATTTTGTTTTGTCAAGAATTTTTAAGACATACAGAAAATTGTTTTAAATTATTTTATGCATCTCCAGAATTTTGGGGCAGGGATTCTGTCAAAACTAATTTAAAAAAAAATTTTTTTAAAACATACATTTTGAGTAAATGACACAAAATATCACAGTAGTCTGATTGGATCCTCTCAGAAATTTCATTTTCCTTTCTCATAGAGTAGACTTCCCCAACTTTTACAAAGGAAATCTCTATTCTAGTTCTTTATTATTAATTGGCACTTTTCTCAGAACAAAAGCCTTAAAGCACAGCTACTCGAATTCATGAGCTCTATTCGGAAGCATCTTATACATACTTTCTATTATGACAGTCAGCACAATGTACAGTAATTAGCATTTTACACCTGTCTTCCCTGCCAGGCTGGGAGCATGACAAGTCCAAGACCATGTCTTATTCGGTGTTATACCCCCAGCACCTAGTGAAGAGCTGGCATAAATGTTGAATTGAAATAAATGGAAATGAATTGTGCTTTCCCCGTCTTCAACAATGAATCTTTGGCAGATTCCAACAAAGCCTCGGAGTTAACTATGTGCAGATCCTGGGTCAGCTAGATTCACAATGAAGATTTCTGCCTAATTGCCTCTTTCTCCACCCTTCATTCCCCTTCCCTCCCCACCTCCAGAGGGGAGTTCCCACTGGAAATTGCACAATTCTTTGTGCTGAGAGAAACAACAAGCTTAGTTCCTGTTGACCTGAACAGCATAATGTTCTGGCACAGGCTCTTCCACCTTCATGGGAGAGTAGCAGACCCAATCTAGCTTGTTTTTCTAACTAAAAAACTGTCATTTGAACTTCTATTATGTCACTCCCATACTACCTTCTAAGACACTCACTTCTCTTCTATCCTTATCAGTCTCATAATAAGCCAACAGAACTTTCAGACAGACTGAGACAGTGTTTTGGGATGCTTTGTGATCATAACCCATAATGAGCAATACACGTCACATGTTATATTGTAACTGAGTACACACTTTTGTGCACATATACACACTCATTCCTTTAAAAAAAGTGTGATGCAACAATAATTACCCTTTTTACATCCAATTCATTTTGATTATTTTCTATTCCTTTATTCCATTTAAGTTTTCAAAGAAACTGGAGAATGGTCTACTAAATTAGCTTCACAACCTGACCTAGGAAGGAGTCACAATCTGCAGGTGGAAAACACTGGTTTACAGACAGGGCTCTTAGCCAATATTTCAAAATCACTGTAACACAACAGTTCTTAAAAACAAAACAAATAGAAAATCAGGTACACAAGGTGAAATTCTCTTCTGGAATAAAGCACTCCACGTCCTCTGTTAGAAAATCACAGCATTACTGGACTTGGCAAAGGGGTTGGGACTAGACTGGACCCATATATGCCCAAGATCCAACCAGGCCAAGAGAAAACTCCTTTCTCCAAGGAAATGAAACACGTCCCAAGTGGTCCTCCCACTTTTCGTGGGTGTGAAGATGGATAATGAAGAGAGTTGATGCAGTTGGTGGATTTCTTCCTGGAGTGTGAGTTTTAAAGTACTTTCACTTCTATGACTTTGTTTAATGAGATTCACTCAGAAAGTTCATTTCCAGAATTAGAAATTATCAGGTAGGTGGTACAAAAAACCGTTTCAGGGTGATTTCTGGGACAGGAGGGTCAGCAATGGGAAACACCTTCAGAAAATTGCTAATATAAAATATGCAAAAAATCATATGCATTTGAGATTCTTGAAGCAGAGCAACGGGAAAGACTGCATCAAGAGTGAGCTGTGCAGTCTGGCTGCTCTGTGTGCCAGGGAAGGAGGGCGGGAAGAATCTCACCAACTTACCAGATCTCAAACAGGGCAGCTTTCCAGGTGCCTGGAAAGGCTCTGATGCCAGTTTCTCTGTATTCTCCCTTATAATCAACCCATACCAATTCCCAGGGCAGAGACCCTAGGGAGTTCAGAAGATGGTAGAGATGAAAGCTGTAAGATCTGATGGTACTAGCTATGATTCAGATATAAACAGATACAGATGGAGAGATTTACAAAATAAAAGCCAGTGGCCTAACACAGTATGGCATGATCATGCACCTCCTTCTCTGTCCTCTTCAGACCCTGATCCCTACCTACTCTCTGACCTCGACTCCTAATATTCCCCCCTCATCTCCACCAAAACACACAATTTTGGCCACAGTGGCCTTCTTGCTGGCCCTCAAATATCCAAAGCACACTTGAACATTAGGCTCTAGCTTAGGCCTCAGGCACTGGCTGCTGCCTCTGCCTGGGATGCTTTTCTCCCAATAGCCACACAACTTACACTCTCACCTCTTTCAAATCTTTGTACAAATGTGACTTACTCTATGAGTCCTCACCTAAATGCTCCTGGTCCCCATTTTAAAATGCAATCTTACTTCACCATCCAGCACCCCATACCCCGCTTACTATACTCATTACCTTCTAAATATTATGCAATGAATAAGTCTGTAACTTAGGATATTAATACTTCTTACCTACTCTGTGATGCCCCCCACCAAAAAACAAAACAAAACAAAACAAAAAACCAGGGCAGTGTACTATGGAGGGTGATAAGACTAAAATGCACATGGTCATTTACACTGAAGTCTAATGGTCACCCCTTCAAGATAGATTAATGATATCAGGACTCGTTTCTAAGAGGGAGGAGTTTACCTGCAGGATGGATAGGCAGAAGTCACCCAAAGGAGGGGAGAAAAGCAAGGGCAGAAGAGATCTGTACAAAACAATCAGAGACTTTAAACAAGTTATCTATGAGCTATTTACCTGTACCTGAGCAAGAACAAACAGAAGTTTGAGAAAGACCTTCTGGTCAAGTCTCCAAATGCCATCTAGAATGACCTATGAAGAAATGTTTGTACCTATTTAATATGACCTACTTCCAGAGCATCATGGCTCTGAAACATAAAGAAACAAAAAAACCAACTTGTCTTCATTAAAAAAAAAAATTGAAATGAATTTATCCAATAGCCAGATGAAAACCACCAAGATTTTGGGTGTGTCTATGGGCCCACAAGATTGACACCTGAAGCTGGGAGCAGTGGCACGCGCCTGTAATCCCAGCACTTTGGGAGGCTGAGACAGGAGAATCACGAGTTCAAAGCCAGCCTCAGCAATGGCGAGGTGCTAAACCACTCAGTGAGACCCTGTCTCTACATAAAACAAAATAGGGCTGGGGATGTGGCTCAGTGGTCGAGTACCCCTGAGTTCAAACCCTGGTACCAAAAAAAAAAAAGAGTGACACTTGAACACTGAGGGTGGGGAGGGTAAGGTTAGGGGGACACAAACCAAGGGCTTAGCTTTTTGGTCCTGAAAACTACACAGGTCTGGGGAGCAAACACCCAGTTGCAGTGCTCTAATAAAGTCAATATCATGAGTCTGCTCTCTGTGAGAAGGTAACACCTTAAAAATAAAACAAGGAAAGCTAAAAAGATTCCTCATCTCTTCCATCTCACTGAAGGGTTAGTGCCTTAGAAGTAGGTAGATAGTCTCCTGCCTAGAGAAAGCCCCAGCAAGGATTTCAGTCCACAAGGGGGCAATTTCAGAAAGAGGAGGCCATAAAACAATTAAAGAGGAAATGAGCTGATTTGTAGCTGGTTATAATCCATACGTCCAAAGCAGCATCACTATCAAGAGCAATCTCACATTAGTCACTGGCTTTTCAACCCAGCAATTTTCTTCACTTCTTCAAAAAACCCCATGTTTTATCATGGAGGGGAGTTAGAAAGAAAGCAGAAGTTCGATTTCTCACATCTAAGCCCCTCGGGCAATCTGAATTTACTGAAGCTATTCTCTCGGGAGGGGACATATTGTGACCAAGCTTTCCTGCACTACCTCCTGCCATCTGCAAAATTAAATTAAATGGTCCTTCGCTTTTGAAAACCTGCCATCAGTGTACCAAAGGGAACATCTGAGTATACCAGGCAGGGATGATGGCTTTTCCTTTTTACCAACACACACAAATCATTAGGAGATTAAGTCTCTGAATAGCTAATGTGCATTTTCATAAAGAAGTTAAACACTCAATCTGACACCCACATGGAAGGGGCTGAAAGGGACTGGGACTGTACTTGCTGCTGCTCTTGGAAGATGATGAAAAGCAGGGCAGACCAAAAGCTTTTTTTTTTTTAACTTCATTTTTATTGGGGGGGAGGGTGTCAAGAACGGACACAGAAAATCAAGTGCCAAGAGCTGGAGGGGAGGAGAAAAGGGCTGTTCTAGGCCTACATGGCACTGAGAAGGTCCCAGGAAGGGGAACAGTATCCTCCATCTCAACCCACCCTATGAGGCTATTCCAAGAACAAGGCAAAGCCTGTAGTCACCACACTGCAGAGCGCTGCTCTAAGGCACATTGAGATTTGAAGCAAAGCAAAGTATTCCTGTTACTTTTTGTCCTTTCTGCTTTACCATAGTTTCCATTTTCTGACTCTAAAACCCAGACAAAAGATTCTGGTGGTTTTAGCCATCTCCCCCATTTTCCTCTGACTGAACAATTTAATTCAACAGTTATTTCCTCACTCACCTGGTCTCACTTCCAATATACCTAAATTTGGAACAATGAAAGCAAGTGGGTGAAAAGGAATAAAGAAAAGAAAATTCAAGAAATGACAATCTTTAAAGTAGCAATATATAATTTTTTTTAAAAAGGAACTCAGACTGAGAACAGACTTTATATGAATATAAAATTGCACACGAATCATATTCAATTCAAACCACTTCAATTAAATAAATCTTTAGTGAGCACCTAGTATTATGCCCTGTGGGGGTAAAACCAAAAATGGTCAGCACACCATCTAATGCAAAACACAGTAGAATCCTATTCATGCACCTAGAGGAGACTTTTAGGAAAACCTAGCAGAGGCTCTGGATTAGGGATATATAAGAAAGAAACTATGCCTACATAAAGGTCATTTTTGTTCTGTAGTACTAGGGATTGAACTCAGGCTGGCCTTGAACTTGCCCTCCTCTTTTGTTAGCCTTTCAAATAGCTGGGATTACAGGTGTGCACCAACATGCCCAGCATCAAGGTCACTATTAATGATTTCTTTGGATCTATTTGCCATCCCCCAACACCAGCATGGGCAAACAGGGAATTATAGGGGCCACAGCTGAGGCAGAGAGAGAGATCAAATGGCTGCCTATAAAGCTCAGGAATATATGCTTCTTGATGAGCTGTCTGGCGGGATGCATGTGAGAAAGAACCCTTGCATCACATTCTTTAAGAAATTATAATCCACAGAGAGGTTGTTTAGCAAGATTTCTTTTTTAAACTACCATTGTTAATAATAAATCTCTTTCCCTTCTCCCCTATCGTGTTCTGAAAGATACAGAATTTTCAGAGCAAGAATTAAGAATAAATGTACTTCTTGGGCTGGGATTGTAGCTCGGTGGTAGAGCACTTGCCTTGCATGCGGGAGGCACTGGGTTCAATCCTCAGCACTACATAAAAATAAATAAATAAAATAAAGATATGTGTGTCTATCTACAACTAAAAAAAGAATAAATGTACTTCTTGACCTGAAATCTAGGAAAAGATACGAGGTTGTCAGAATGGACTGAATCAGAAGGGACAGAGAAAAACAAATGAAATCAAAGAACTTGGAAACAAGGAACTCTGCAATGCTCCTTGCCCCACAATATCTACACTGCCAGCACAACATCCAGCTCTTATAGAATCACATATTTGATGTCATAAAGATGATGTAAACACGGTGACTATCCACAGAAGGGTTTTTATGAAAATGAAAAGTTCCTCTAGCAGACTTATCAAAATTAGGACAATCTCTTTCAAGCTTTCACACTGCTGTCCTTCAGGGAGGCTCTGGATCAGTCAGAACCTGGAATGACATCAGACCTCCGTGCCACTTGTCCTACTATCAGTGTCTGCCAGGAACTAGCCAAAAACAAAAGTCCAAATTCTTCAGGGAGAAGGTTTCTCACTCTGGATCCTAACTCTAATCTGAAAAATTCACGATACAATCAGTCGTCCACAACAAAGAGGTTCCACTTTAAAAATCCAAGGACACAGAGGCAGAGCCAACGTGACAGAGCTTGAATTCCAGTAGGAAACAGAAATCCCCAGATAGCCTCTGTCCAAGAGCAAAAGCTCACCAGGCTGGAAGGAAGGACTCCTGGCACAATATGGCACACACCACTCACTCCTGCTCCTTCTTCCCAGAAACCAATCTCCTGGTCCTCCAGAGATACAGGGCCTTCTCCTAGTATGTATGGCTGCAGGACAAAATCAGGGAGCAGCCTGCTACATTGCAATGTTCTTATATTGCTATGAGTTCCAGGGACCTCCAAACCCCTGCTACTCTAAGATGTAAAAAGTGAGGCAAAGGAGCCAGGCACGGTGGCACACGCCTGTAATACCAGCACTTTGGGAGGCTGAGACAGGAGAATCACAAGTTCAAAGCCAGCCTCAGCAACAGTGAGGTGCTAAGCAACTCAGTGAGACCCTGTCTCTACACAAAACACAAAATAGGGCTGGGGATGTAGCTCAGTGGTTGAGAGCCCTTGAGTTCAATCCACAGTACCAAAAAAAAAAAAAAAAAAAAAAGGTGAGAGAAAAGATTTTGTGGCTGCAAAGATGATTTAAAAGAAAAAGGTATTGCCTTTCTTAATAATTATTTCATTTTGCTCTTTTGCATTTTCGAAACTATGACAATCATGTTGCTTTTCTATTAGAAGAAAGCAGTCTCGTTTAAAATATTTATTTTTAACTCAGTAGGAGCACTATTCAGAATGCTTTGAGGCAATGCTCTGGGGGTGCCTTACCCCTGTTGGAGCGGGAAATGGGACACTGACAAAGAATAAAAGAGTATCCCATTGTTTAAAAAAAGGAAAAGGTGAAAAATCTGAGGAGCTGGGAAAGTATAGGCATATTCTATGCTTTAGCGTGCATATTTATACTAAAGAAAAATTAATTTGTAACAGAAGGCACCTGGATGGGTAGGGGTACTGCACAAGAAAGCACTCTAAATAAAGAATTAGTTTCTGGATATTTTCTGAGAAGAAAGATTTTTTACATGGGTGGTTTTGATCCCTGGGTATTTCCGAGCTCCAAGGCCTGGGCAGACAACAGAATCCTGAAAGCTGAGGCTTTCTCTGTCGTACTAGCTTACCTCCTGTTCCAGGAGGGCCAGAAACAGCTCTTGGCCAAGGAGACAGGACAGGAGCCCTGCTGGCCCCTACTTACAGAGACTTCAGCTCATTTCCTTATGGCTTCTTGGAAGACTAGAGCCTTAGAAATTCTTCACCATGAGCCTCAGGAGAGAATATTCTAATGTGAATTCAGTGTTGCATGGGCCTGGGCTCAGAGGAAGCACAATCACTGAAGGGAGAGACAGATGCCAATTTCCAACAGAAACATCTGTTCCTTCCAGCTCAGGAAAATCTGTTGGCAAACAACAGCGTGGTAGGATTTTTTTGTTAGAAAAAAGCTAAAAAGCACATCACAGAGAAATGGACCAATGCTATTAGGATAAATGAAACCTCCATGTTTTTTAAGGGAAGAGAACCAAAATTATTCTTCCTGAACTTGTGCCCACTGTCGCCAAAGCCTGGACACCATGTTTCTCCCTGATAAGCCACTGGTCTAGGTCAACGTCCTGTGTTATTGACTGAAAACCATCAGTTATGGAAAAGAAGTTCATTTAAGTTTTTTTTTTCCCTAGGTAAGAGTCTACAGCTGTCCATGTCCAGACCCTGCTAGGCAACTGGGAAGCCCCAAAGAGAAGCTTTAAACTCAAACAGCACCACCGTCTCATCCCATGCTCCAGAATGTTTTGTAATCTATAGCAGCACTTTTTTTTTTTTTTTTTGGCACCAGGGATTGAACTCAGGGGCACTCAACCACTGACCCACATCCCCAGCCCTATTTTGTGTTTTATGTAGAGACAGGGTCTCACTGAGTTGCTTAGCACCTCGCCATTGCTGAGGCTGGCTTTGAACTCGCGATTCTCCTGTCTCAGCCTCCCAAAGTGCTGGGATTACAAGCGTGAGCCACCGCGCCTGGCTAGCAGCACTTTTTGTTTGCCTCAATGACTAGGGAAGTGCTACTAGCATTTAGTGCAAAGGGATAGGAATATAAGGTCCTCTACAGGGTGGGACAGTACCATACACCAAAAAGTATCCAACATGCCAACAGCATCTCTGTTAAGAACCACTATGGACAGAAGAAGTGGCTTGGTTCAGCTTGGTTTTGCCTTATGTTTTCCTCAATATGCGTAACATTCATTCACAGAGGGAAACACTTTTAAACAATACAAAACAGTGAACAATAAAAAGTAAGTTCCCCTTCCCTCCCTGCCTGCCCCAAAGTTCTATACCTTTGAGAAAACCACAGTTACTATTTTTTTCTATATTCTCTTAGAAATATCCAATATATATACAAGCATCTGGGTAAATGTCCCTTTCTTTTTAAAAACACAGCCCTAGCACATTTTTGCTTTCGCAATTATGTATTGTGAAGGTATTTCATGACAGTGCATATCAATCTGTCTCTGCTTTCTACTGGCTACATACCATTTACCTGGATGACCATGCTATCATTTACTCAACCAGTCCCATTTGATGGTTCTCACCATTGTTTCCATTTTTTTTGGTCACCATAAACAATGCTGATATTAATGCAAATATGAGTATAAAGTCCTGGAAGGGAACTCATAAGTTGAAAGGTATGAACATTTCAAATTTTTTTATGATGCCCAACAATGTATGAGACTTCCTGCTATCCTACATACCCAGAGACTGCAAAGCATTAGCAAATGTTTTTATCGAGTATGTGAAAAATGATTATTAGTTATAATGTAATTTGTATTTCTCAATTATGAGCAAGATCAGGCATCAGTCATTTCCCACGTTCATATGTCTGTATGTTGCAATAAGTTTTTGTGGTTGTCCATTTCTTTGAAACAACAGTCCATGCTCTTTGCTCACTTTTTCTTTTGGATTACTGATCTTTTTGATTTTGTTGGCTGTGCAAACACTATCTCTAAAGGAAATTAACCCTTTCTCATTGCTGTAAATTCTTTCCCCTGTTTGTCTTTGGGCTTGAGGATCTTTTTTTTTTTAAATCTGGAGAACTTCTAAAATTTATCAATTTTTTCTTATATAGCTTCAGAATTTTCTATCATGCTTAGGGTATATTCTGTATTTTTTAAAAATAGTCTCCCATATTCTCTTTTAATATTTTTATGGTTTCATTTTATGCATGTATATTTTAAATGCTGTTCAGTTTACTTTCATACAAGGAGAAAGACAGGGATCCAATTTAATTTTTTTCCCAAATGGCAACCCACTTGTCTCAAAATCAGTTACTGAAAAATCCATTCCTCTCTCCCATCCCACCAATTTAAAATGCCATGGTTTACTCTACGCCAGATTCTTTTGCATATCTGGATCTACTTCTGAATCCTCTATCCTTTTTTTCTGGCCTCTATTTTTAATTTGAGATGCAAAAACAAAGCTAGGGAGCAACCTTGAGGTATCATAAAGAAAAGGAAATAGCCTTCAAGAGCCTGGAAGCAGTGTTCATATAAATTGGAATTAAAATTCACTATCTCCAATGACTCTAGTTAATATTCCATCGAACTTTACCCATACCTTATCTTTTGCTTTTAAACAGTTTCTATTTTTAAATGTAAGCCTTTTATTAAAGTCACACACACACACACACACACACACACACACACACACGAAAGGACACAACTCTTAATCATCTAGCTTGAAATTGTTTCACAAAGTGAAGAAAACAATGCAGCAAGTACCCAGATCCAAAAACTGACCATCACCAAGGCACCAGAGGGTCCTCGAAGTCCCCTCCAGTCGTCTCCCCCTGGGACAAACATAATCCTGATCACTGTTACTACAGATTGGTCCTGCCTGTTTAAACTCCATACAAACAGAATAACATAATATGTACTCGTTTTGTACTTCTTCCACCCAATATTATGATTAGCTTCATTCATGTTATGATGTATAGCTCTAATTCACATATTCTCATTATATACAGAAGTAGTCCACTGTATGACTATACCACCACTTACATTTATCTATTTCAGGTCTGACAGGCATTTTGGGAAGTGTTTAGATCTTACAAATACCACTTCTAACAGCATCCTCCCATGTCTTTTAGCTACTCTACCATTGTTAGCCCTTTGAAATAATTTCATTTTAGGTATGTCTTTGGCACGCAGCAAAAGAACATTCTGAAAATATTTTCCTTTTATTATTGAGTTTCAGCTCATTTGTATTTTTATATTATTTATATATTTGGTCTCAAATCTGTCATATTTTACATTATTTTACATTATTTTTACTGCTTCTAATAGAAGCAGTTATACTCTTTTTTGTTGTTATTTGTTTGTTTTTGTATTCTTCTACTTCAGGGAATTTGCATTTTTGTTCTACCAGTTATATTTATGCTAATATTTTCTAAAATATCATTGGCTTCCTTTCCCCTCTTTTATTTATTTATTTTTTTTGTGGTGCTGGGGATTGAACTCAGGAGTACTCGACCACTGAGCCCTATTTTGTGTTTTATGTAGAGACAGGGTCTCACTGAGTTGCTTAGCGCCTCGCCATTGCTGAGGCTGGCTTTGAACTCGCGATTCTCCTGTCTCAGCCTCCCTAAGTGCTGGGATTACAGGCTTGAGCCACCGCGCCGGGCTTCCTTCCCCCTCTTACTGTCCTATTATTTGGCCTGTCAGCTTTTAATGAATCCTCTGACCCACACCTATTTGTTAACTTTGTGACAGTCCTATCCTAGTCTCTCTTTTCTATCTGCCTTCCTTCTTTTTCCTCTTTTTTATATGCATTATTTTTCAGAACACATATAATTTATATACATGATTCTTCCTACTCTTATCCTTATTTTTACTTAAGTCTTGGATTTATCTTGAAATACAATCCATATTTGTCATCGATCCTTTTGTTAAAATTTTCCCAAGTCCTATTTGCATGGAGGAACTTGTCATCTTCCATTTTAAAGGGTATTTTCACTATATATAGAATTTTATTTTGACATGATTTTCTTGGAACACTCTGAAGACATCAATCCAATTTTTTTCTGGCTTCCTTTTTATTTCTACTGAGGATTTACCTGTCAGTCTTGATTCTCCATTAAAAATAAAATGTTCTTTTTCCTCTGGTTGCTCTTAAGATTTTCTTTTTGTCTTTGTTTTTCAGTCAGTTTTACTATCATGTGCCTAGGTACAGTTTTCTGGATTTATCCTGCTTAAATTCAAAGCACTTCTCAAATCTATAGTTTGATCTTTTGTAGTTTGAGAAAACATTCTTAACATATTAACATTTTGCTTAACATACTGCTTCTATCCTGGTCTGTCTTCCTCTGAGCTTCCAATTCACTAGCATGTTAGATATTTTCTATGTGTGATTCTTTATATCTCTAATATTTTCTCCTATGTTAAAAAACACTTTTAATCTCTGTGTTTTCTTATGAATATTTTCTTCTAATATATCACTAGTTTACTCATTGTTTATTTCAATTTTATGTATAGTACATGAAACCTATCCTCTAAGTTCTTGTTTCATTTATTATATTTTTTAGTTATATAATTACCATTTTTCCATTTTAATTTCCAGTTTTTCAAAAAATTATTAATCTTGTTTTTTTTTTAAAACCCTTGAACACATTTTGCAGTTGGTTTTTAATCCATATATGACAGTTCCATTACAGGTAGCTAGATCCTCTGTGGGTCTGTTTCTACTTTCTATTATTTCTCTTAGTTTCAAATCATATGTTATGTCACCTCATATGCCTGTCTATGTTTGGCTCCATACTGTGTATTTCATATGAAAACTTATAGAAATAACTTAAGATGTCTTCAAAGAAGATATCCCTTTGCTTTTTAGATGTGGCTAAGAAAACTGGCCATCTAATCAAGATCTTTAACCTGTTTAGAGTGAGAAGGTATTAAACTAGGTCTCAGTTTCTATAAGGTTTAATCAATTTCCAGATCATGCTTAATCCCAAATTTCTGCCCCTAAGAGCCTCAATATAAAGCTCAAACTCCTTGGAAGGTTCTAAATTCAATTTTGCATCTTGAGCCCAGTGAATGTTTGAAAGTTTATTAGGTTTCTGGACTCTCAGCTGCCTATTACAAAATCAGAAGATACCCCAAGGGGGGAATTTGTCACAGTGCCAGCCTCTAATTTTCCTTATTTTCCAAGACTATGGCCCCATAATGTCTTATGGCCTAGTCAACTCTCCAATGACTCCAAACAGTTCTTTTTTTTTTTTTTTGTACTACTTCTGGGTTATTCTCTGTAAAATTTCCCTGTCTGTGATATCCAGAAGAATAGCTACAATGAAAAAGGCTTATGACGAGATGAGTAACTGGATAAGCAGCTTGAGGAGGTCATCATAATTCAGGGTTCCATCTATAATTCTTTAGTGAATCAATACAGTATTTTATATTATAAAGATAGCAGGTGGACTGCCAGGCATCTCATCACATTTTAAGAAATGAAAAGCATCAAGCATAAGAGAAACGGGTCATACCAGTCAAGTCTGTTTCCTTTTACATATGTTTTTTAATAAATAAAATTTTTTTCTTTGGGTTCTTTTTGCTCTGTTCATAATAACTTGTCTTTTCTTTTACTAGAGGGGATTATGAACAAATCATATAACCTTTCTAGGCCTTAGTTTCTGCCCAATAAGTTACTTGCTGTAGATGAGCTCTAAGCTCCTTCCAGCTCAAACATTCTTAGATTTTTTTTTTTTTTTTAAATAAAATGGAACGAAACAGGAGACTTAATCTATTTAAGAAGCAAGACCTGGGGGCTGGTTGTAGCTTAGCAGTAGAGCACTTGCCTAGCTTGTGTTACGCCTTGGATTGGATTTCTAGCACCAAAAAAAGAGAAGCAACTAAACTTGAAGATGCAGAATTTATCTCCTGGATAGCAAAGGTCTCAATTTAAGTTAAATCAATATGCTAAAACCTAGATTTAAAAATTAAATTGGTGAGAAAGAAATAGGTTCACTGCATGAAAAATGTGATCTTATAGCAGGTCTTATGAAATTTTTTAATCCCTTTAATTTATGATTAGATTTACAGTAATTCAATTTGCACACAACTTTCAAAATCCATAGGCTCTTTTGTTCATGCCTTAAGGATCATTATTTTCCTGCAACAGACCAATACTCCTTGGGTTTCCTATCACCAAGAACATCACACATTCCTTCCCTTGTAGTTCTGTAACCACCATTATATGATTTTAGGAGCAATATTCTAAGTGCTTCTCAAACACAAATATCCAGCTATTAATGAGCTTTCAAAGGAAACACCTTTAAACTTCTAACTTGAATTTTTACATATTTACTTCTTTAGAAGTGGAATGTTGAGAGATTCCATATACTTGCTTAAAAGAAGTATGAAAAGATTCCTTATTTAATTTCCCCACCCTTTCTCACATTCCTCATGACCAACCATCCTCCCAAAAGGGGGCTAAAATTTGCCTACGTTATGCCAAATATTTCAGCTTTATTTTCACCATGGAAAAAACATTAAACTAAGCTGAATTATTCATGAGGCCCTAGGTAACGTGATCACTGTTTTTGGCCTTCACCTTCAGTCTCAACTCTTTTTAGGGTTTCTGAATGGGACTAACAAGGGACTTTAATATACACATCATTAAACTGTTGGCATGTGTCCTGACACGGAAATTTACAATATATCAAAACACCCATATATTTGCAAAGATGTGTGTGTGTGTGTGTGTGTGTGTTTAATGCTGGAGAGTTCTTACTTTCATCCATTTTCCCTACTTCCCTGAAGTTGCATCCAGATTAAATTTTCAGAGTATAAGCCAAAATAAGATGACTAAAATATTTAAGACAGAAAAAAATTTCAGCTCAGTTTACAGATCCTCAACCTTCCTCTGGGGATGATTATAAGACTGGTTTGACTGATGAAGGGCAAGTATCACCAGCACAAGCCTCCAGATTCTCTTTCATTGCAGTTGCGAAAAGGTTTTTCTGAATTGAATGCAGTGGCACATGCCTGTAATTCCAGCTACTTGGGAGGCTGAGGCAGGGAGGAGCGGAAGTTCCAGGCCAGCTGCAGCAACATGGCAAGACCTGATCTCAAAAAATAAAAAATAAAAAAAAGATTGGGGATGTATTTTACTGTAAAGTGCCCCTGGGCTCAATCCCCAGTATTGGAAAAAACAACAACAACCACCAAAAAAAGAGTGGTTTTCTGAATTTGGACATAAAATTACACAGTCCATACTCTACCAGTGCCCACAGCTTTTCCATAAGTTGGTTCATCCTTATGACCATCCTTTAGACAATCCTCTCTCCTAACCTTACTCCAGGGTCATGACTTGGTTCTGCCCCAAAGTAAAGCAGGGTGTTGGCGGGTAGGGGGCTGATAAGCTCCCTTTCTCCCATTTCAATCCCCAGGCACCATTTTCCTCAGTTCTTCACACTGAGGCAGAATAAGTGCTGCCCATTCTTGTATCAAGAGACTTTCAGGTTACACAAAGTCAATCATTAACAGCCGGCAATGCAACTAATATTCCTCAACAATCAGTCCCAAGCTCCATCTCTATGCTTCTTGCAGGAAAAACAAAAAAACAAAAAGACTGTAACCAGTCTCAAAACTTTCACTGGGGACATTTAAAGGAACATTTTATCAATCAACATATTTCCAAAATCATATTAAACAAGCTATACGGATTATGCACTCATTTCTATTCCACTTCTCCCCAATATAGTAGCCAGGTTAACAGTACTAAACTGGACCAGTATCTACTAAGCAACCAGACCTCAGAACAATCTGACTGCAGAAGATGAGTACCCTCAGGGACGGGCTTAACAGCACATAAAGCTCAAAGCTTGGATTTCATCTCCCACCAAACCCAGTGGGATACTAATGAGTTTTCAAAGATACAAAGCAAATTAATATCATTCTTGGCTGTCATTTATTTTAGAGTGCACTAGCTACTTAATTTTGTCACAAGGCTACAAAGTAACACATGTTCTCTTTTGCTTTCAGTGTTACTCTTTTCCAAGTCATAAGAAAACACTCTAGAAACCCAGAATCTTAAATTCTTTTTTTCTTTTTTGATATTGGGGATTGAACCCAGAGGCACTTAACCATTGAGCCACATCCTCAGCACTTTTTTTTTCTTTTCTTTTTTTTTTTTTTTTGGGGGACAGGGTCTGAGTTGCTTAGGGCCTTGCTAAGTTGCTGGCTTTGAACTTGCAATCCTCCTGGCCTCAGCCTCCCAAGCCACTAGGATTACAGGTGTGTGTTACCACACCTGACTCCAGAATCTTAAGACACATAGAGAAACATTAAAGAACATTAACAAGGATTCTGGCAGATTTCCAGTTGCTTCCCATGAACTTTTTGGTTTTTAGAGATTTATCTTTAACATGAACTCATTTATTTTCTTTCATAGCATTTATCTCAATTTATAATTATCTTTATTTGTTTACTTATTTGTTGTCTATTTCCCTCACCGACTGTAGGTTCCATGAAAGATACTTCATTTTTCTCATTCACTGTTATATCTTCAACCTAACAGTGCCCAGTATGAAGTTAAGTAATCAATAAGTATGTATTAATTGAAATAGTATGGGTTGGATTTTGCTACAGGAATAAATAATCCTAAAAATTTCAGTGGGTTAACACAACCAAAGTTCATTTTATATTTATGTTGTGTGTCTGACAAGGGTCAGAAGGGAGAAATCTATTCATCATTATATTTCAAGGTCCCAGAATGACAGAGGTTCCACTTTGTCACAAACTTTCACATCACTGAGGCAGAAAAAGAGAGCATTGAACTATCTCATACTGGGAATTGTTTCTGCCCAGAAGTGTCATGTACTGTTACATTTTGCTGGCTAAAACAAGTAATATGGCCAGCCCTAATTTCAAAGGGAAGAAGAAAAGTAGGTGTGAGTGAGTGCTGGCAGTCTGTAGATAATTAAATAGCAAATCTAGAATCATGCTACCGAAGAGGCTTCATTTGGTCCATTCCTCTGTTTCTAGGCAAGGATGTAATTAGAAGAAGATAACAAACAACTACCAGAAGAACCAAAAGAAAATATGTCTGAATAGCCATATTCAGACAGGTAAATCTTTACCAAAAGAAAATATGTCTGAATAGCCCAATCAAGACAAAACACCTGTACTCATTATGCCATTTAACCTAAGAACAAAGTAAATGATTAAGGTATACTCTGAACTCATGTTCCTTACAATAAAACCTTCTTGGGAACAGAAACAACTGTAGAAAATGTATGATTATGTGATGTCACGCTTTCAGATAACCAAAAAACAAAGAAACAAAACAAAACAAAAAACCAGTTCACTAAAATCCATTCATACATTTATTTTTTACTGAAGTCATACATGTGAACAAAAGCAATAATCTTGTGACAGTACTTAGGCAAACCAAGACACCCATTGCCCCAGAAGGCCTGCACATTCTGACTCACATTTGGAACTTTCTCTAGAGCACATCTCTTAGTATTTCCTGCGGATAGAGCGAGCAAGATTTAATTCCTGCTAGATAGTTTTTTTTTTTTTCTTCTTTTATCTCCACCAGTCAGTCTCTTCCAGTGAGATAACCTCCAGTCACAACTCTCCCTCCAAATGAATTCCCAAGTTGCCATGGTAACTAACACCTTCCTCCAATACTGTCAATATGCTTCCCAACCCTGAAGGCAGCCCTCTTGATACACTGCCAGAAGTACCAATCTCCTCCTGCAAGAGAGAGCACCTGCCTTCTCTCCAAGGCTACAAATGAGACTCTTCCGAAGACTCTGCTAATAATAGTAGCAGCTCCCACCTACTGGAAGCCAACTCTATAACTATTATCTCATTTAATCATTTCCCCAAACACACTGTACAGTAGATGTCATTCTCCTTGTTTTACAGATTTAAATACCTATATTGTCAGAGGTTATATAATTTGGTCAACAAGCAGAACAAGGATGTGAACACACAATTCTCCAATGACACTGTCCCTGAAGCATCTTCCATCAGCAGAAAGTCTTTTCCAGTTCAATGGAGTGACCTCACCAGCCTTGTTCTTCCAGCTGGTCTGGCTCCTTTTTCCAAAAAGCTTCTCTACCCTTCAAGACAATTTTGTTTGCTCTAATAGCAATACACTACTATAAATCTGATGTGACTTTAAGGTGTGTTAATGCAGATTAAATACTATGAAAGAAAAGCTTCATTCTCCCGTTCTTCAACTCCAAGGGCTTTGGTGGGGAAGAATGAGATAATGGGTGTTGCGTTTTGTACAGAGAGTACAGGTACAAGATCTAGACCTAGCAGATGTTAAGTTATCCACAATGTACCAAGTGCCAAGGAACATCAGTAAGAGTGGAATTGCAGCGAATTTGCTTTCTTGAGCCCCTTCAGAGCCTTCCCATCAACCCAAAAGTGGCGCACACTTGCAACCCACTATTCTCCCCTAAACACAAGTTTAGGGACACACAAAGCAAGCACTGTACTTACTTCTTAAATGATCCCTCCCTTCCCCCACCCCCAACACACAGGGAGACTTTATGCTAGCCTAGTAAATAAGAAGGAAACACCATCCCACAGTTATTTTTCCAGTCTGCCTTTTTTAACCACTCACCTGGCAGAAACTCTTACTCCCCTGGCCAGTAGCTATTTGTAAAACCAGTCTGCTTCCCTATTTTCACACCAAAGATACTCATTCTTTAGCAGAAAGGGGAGTATACTAAATTAGACAAATTAGCAAGTCACCTAGCATGTTGCCACCCACTCTATTGAGGCACACAAACAAGAGAATTAACCCAATGTGTTGTCTATAATAAACAGGACACTGTACCCATCAGAACCCCAAAGGATGGCAGAGGATGACTAATCCCAAGCAGTACTGGCTACAATGGCCCATTTCCCTATTTTCTAACTGTGCTGAAATTCAAAGGCACATGTCCCCATCCCATCTTCCCTTGCATGCTTCTGCACATCAATCCATTAAGAATCTGAAGTGTAATTTATCTTATTCACTATTATCCTGTTAAATTGCTCTACAGCTGCCATGGCAGTAATTGCAGTGATCAGTGATTCAGACTTCTTGAGCAAAGGGCCTTAAGTAGGTTTCATTATTAAAATCTCCAAAGGTTTTATTATTAAAATAAGCCTAAGATAGAGCAGCATGCCTCCACGGGGCAGTCATACTTATGGTTCTTGAGTTACAAAGAGATGTCGGTACTGTCATCAATGTTTGATTCGTGAATACCAGTAATTGGGAATTTATCAATCAATGGAACTAACAAGCATTCTAAAACAGAAGAATCTCATTTTTAAGTACTTATGCAGTACTGTGCAACTTTTAGAAAAAGCTGCCTTTAGCAGGGCTTGGTGGTGCACACTTGCAATCCCAGCACTTTGGGAGGCTGAGACTGGAAAATCAAAGCCAGTTCAAAGCCAGCCTCATCAAGAGCGAGACGCTAAGCAACTCAGTGAGACCCTGTCTCTACATAAAACACAAAATAGGGCTGAGGATGTGGCTCAGTGGTCGAGTATCCCTGAATTCAATCCCTGGTCCGCCCACCACCACCAAAAAAAGCTGCCTTTAGCTGAGCACAGTGGCGCACACCCGTAATCCCAGCAGCTCAGGAGCCTGAGGCAGGAGGATCTCAAGTTCAAAGGCAGCTTCAGCAACTTAGCAAGGCTCTAAGCAACTTAACGAGAGCCCATCTCAAAATAAAAATAAAAATGGACTGGGGATGTGGGGATGTGGCTAAGTGATTAAGCACCCCTGGGTTTAATCCCTGGTACCAAAAAAATAAAATAAAGTAATAAAAAGCTGCCTTTATTCACTGAGGCATGTAATAATAGCAAACACAGAAAACAACTCAAGTGTCTATTTATAAGCAACTGGTTCAACAAACAGAGGCAGCCATACACATAACAGAATATTATGCAACTCCGATAAAGAACAAGACCACTTTCTCTGAACTAACATAGAAAGATCCCTGGGACATACTGGTAAGAATAAAAGACAACTTATAAAACAAGTTATAATGTGCTAACTTTTGTGTACAAAAATGGAGGGGGAGAAGAATATATATTCATGTTTGCTCACATTTACATAAGGGAACACTGGACAGATGTATAAAAAACCATTAAGAGTAGCATATAGGGCTGGGGTTGTGGCTCAGTTCTGGAGTGCTTGCTTAGGATGAGTGAGGCACTGGATTTGATCCTCAACACCACATAAAAAAATAAATAAAGTTCTTTAAAAAAAAAAAAAGAGTAGTATATAGTAAAGAACAAGCAATCCACAGGGTGGAAGTTATATTTCTCCACAGAAACCTTCCAACATAATTTATTCTCATTTTTAAACTACCTACTTAATTCCCTTGGCAAGGGGAGGATTGGTAGGGATTTGAAACTCCATTATGCCACACTGGGACCAGATGATCAGGCTTCAGACTTCTTACCTTCAGGACAGAAGAGTAGTAAGACTATTACTTGAAAAAAGAAACTAATAAAACATGTGGTCCACTAAAATTTGAATATTATATGTAAGAGTGAATTAGCTCAGCCTTCTAAAACTGTGCAAATAGCAGGTGGGTGACACTGTGACACAAAAGTGGGGTGGAGGTGGGGCAGCAGGTAGAGAGGGGTCCTGCTTCTCCACTCTCTTTACAATTCTCATTTTATTCCTGGGTTTTCAGAAAGGATTTTTGTAAAGAAGGGAGATTTACACCCAAGTCTAGGATTACATCTAACTTAAGGCCACTTTCAATACAAGTGCTTTTTTATGAGTTACTTCCGTGCTTCTCCTTTTGCAGACAAAAAGAAAAGAAAGAAAAGGAAAGGGGCAGCTATTGTTCAGGGCATGTCAGGGGTTTATCTAGCCTTGCAGGTTAAGAGAAATGGCATCCAAATGAATAAAATTAAGCCACCTGTCTAATCCGAGTGTCAGAGAATTCTTGCTCCAACAAAATTCCAAGGATAACTAGACCTTCCTATTTATCCACAGCCTAGCAGTCATCAATCAACTGCAGAGTTAAAAGGTCACAAATGCTCCAATGTTGGGTTGGAGACAGAAGGGAAAAACCCCTAGAGCCACCCCAATCATCCCCTTAAGAGAAAGAGGTTGGCAGCAGAAGAATTGGAAAGGCCACCCTCATCAGACCCTGCCAGCCTCCACAAAAAAAATATTCTACAGTCATGGGATAACCAGACAAACTGCTTAGATTTGTCTCCTCTCTAGATCCAAATTGTACAGGAAATAAATGCCTAATGAGGTCTGTCTCCACCCTCCTCTTCACACTCTCCTTGGGAGAGCCACTAGCTGAGGAATCCGGAATTCCCGTTACCATGAGTCTAGGACTCAGGCTTGTGAGCTCCAGACCTGGGTTCCCCACTCCCCTTTAGAGATCTTTCCCTGGATGTGGCTGACATCCTCCTGAGTGTCATCTGTCCAGAGATAAATTCCTTTTTTTTTTTTTTTTTTAAAGTTTCAAAGTTATAATGCATGGTTTAAAAGCAAGGAAGGGAAAAAAGAGAGAAGGCTGGTTACAGGTCTGGGAAAGAAAGACATGGAGAAGTTAAGAGAAGGATATGTTTGGGGAAAATCCAGTGGCCCCAAATCCCACCCTGAGCTCAGCCATGAAAGAAGGTACCTTACCCCTTCAATCACCCAGTCAACAATAAGCTGTACTGCTTTATTACCTCCTCCAATCTCTGAAAGCCTCACTTCCCCTGTATTTTCATTGATACTACCTCATTCAATTATCTCATCATTCATTCAATAACATGTAGTAAGTATAGATCATAGCTAGGTGCTATTACACAGAATAAAAGCAGTATGATCCCAACTTCCTGGTGGCTCAACATCTAATTATTTCTCACCTGAACTATTCAGATACACTCTTGTCTTCTACAACTCATTCTTTACACCGCACCCAGAACATCTCCTCAAAACTTGAGTTAGATCATTTCACTCATAGGTAGGCAAACTCCTCTTACAAAGGCCAGGTAGTAAATATTGTAGGCTTGTGAGCCATATGTTGTTTCTCACAACTACTGAACTCTGCACTCATCATGTAAAGCACCAATCACAATGTGTAGAGCCAATGGGGGTGCTGTTCCAATATGATTTATTTACAGAAACAGGCAGCAGGCCAAATGGGCCAAAACAGGGCTCGGACTGTTGTTTGCCGAGTCTTGATTTAATTAATTACAGTGCTTCTTATTCCACTGGAATTAATCCAAGTCTTTCCCATGGCCTAGAAGGCCCTGCAACCTCATCTCACTACCATTTGCTTGTCTATGTTCCATTATGACCCAGCTACCTTGACTTCTATGGAGCTCAGACATTGCATCAAGTCCATTCCCATCCCAGGACCTGCACTTGCTGTTCTCCCTATTAGGATCACTCTTCCCTAGATCTCCCTTGAGTTGCCTCGGCTCATCTCCTCAAAGAGGCCCTCAATCACTACCCCCAATGGGTCAGCACCTACCCAGGGCACAAACATTCTAAGTCCCATGGCTTTATTGATTTTCTTCAAATCACTTATCATCTGAAAAACTTCGTTTCTTGCATGTGTATTATCTGTCTTCCCAACCACTACACCTATTCTCTGAGGGCAGATGATGTCTAATATGTTTATCTGTAGGCTCCCAACACTAGAACTATGCCTGACACTTAGTAGGAGCTTGAAAAATATCTATTGAGCTGTTACTGCCTCCAATCTCAATCCCTCTACCCCACTACTATCCTTACTGCCACCAGTAATTTATCTAAAACTTAAGTGGATCATGTCATTCTCCTGCTTAAAATACTTCCACTGGCTTTAAGACACAGATGCAAATTATATGGCAAGGCTATTATAGCCTTATGAAACCTTCTGATGCTCTCCCATAGACTGTAAGCACAGACATGTCTCATTTATCTTATCTAAGGTGCCCAGAACAGTACCAGGAACACTGATGGTGCTCCATGAATGCAGAAGGAAATCAATCTACAGATTGGATCAATGAAGCAGAATGCTAAATTCCAGCATGATAACTCAAAAATGTCATATGTGAAGGCCACAAAGCAAGATTTTTGTACAAGATTCTTACTTCCCTTTCTTTGGAAGCAACTTGAGTGGAGGCTATGCTTGTACTCTGAATCTGACTTCGGATTTGTCACCCAGATTCTACCTGGCAGATAGCCAGCTGTGAGTGGAAAGAATCATTTTCTAAAAGAATAATGGAAGAAGGCAGAGAGAAATAATGCACATTTCTCCATGCTGTTTCCTGTGAGCAACTCTGGTAAAAGAGTTAGGAAGGGAGACATAACACTTGGGTGTAAATGTAACTTAAAGATTCTCCATGGATTCCAAGTGTTCACATTCTCCCTGTCATCTATTAGCAAAGACAACCTAATGCTGGCTATTTTGCTATATAAAACAACCCAAGAGATTCAGGGAATTTCTTCAGAACTACCTCACCAATAGAATGAAAATTGTTACTTCTAGAAGAATTTCCATTAGCCCTTTGAAATCCTTCAACATTCATTAAGGCCAAAGAGTTTTCACCTAATTCAGTCCGATGGGTGTGAGAATAGAGTCTTTCTAGGGAATACAGACTCCCAAATTGTTCAGCTGGTTAGAGAGGAGGGAATTTATTATTCAAAATCAAAGGGAAATGAAAAGAGGCTAACCCAGAATTCCATTATTCTCTTTCATGGGTGGGGGATTGAGTTCCAGAGATATTCTGTCACCTTTACATGACCTCCTTAGCATCTAAAAGCTTCAGGTTGGAACAGCCAGCTAGGTTCTCTGATGTAACAGAATCTGCTTTAGCAAAGCTTATGCTGAGCCTTCTCCAGACTCCAGAAATGATAGGCTATAAATTACTGAGTCTCTTATTTGTTATAATGAAGTATGAGCTAGTGCAGTTCTGAATCACCACTCTAAATACTATTCTGAGTTGTCTGAAGCAAATTTGACCGAGGCTCCTTTCTACTCACCTGTGGGTCTAGTCACAGGATCCAAGTAAGGGATGGGGGAACAAGGCTCCTGGTGTTCCCCTAATATTTGCATCTCTTCCATATTTGGTATCTCCATATGAAGAAGCTAAACGGACTAAACCAAAATAACAAAATGATTTACCTTTTACATAGAACCTTGTGCAGATCCACAAAACTGCATCCAAGATAGCTGAATAGTCAACTTTGAGGACTAACTGACATAACAGCAATCAGCCAGATTTGAGACCTCATAAAATTCTGTCAAGGATCTGTCTGTATCAACATGAGAGACAAGAACCAACCATCATTCAAATTGTTCCATTTAACAAAACCATGGTCCATTATCAATCCTTAAGTCCATTTGAAATGGTACAGAGCCAGGGAAACCTATTCCCTGATAGGAAATCAACAGAATGTCCTGTTAAACACCACTCTTAAGATGCTGAAATCCTTGGGTTACAAGAGGAAAGAAAAGATAGAGAATGGGTCAAGCAGGTACGTGCCATGCCAAAAGCACACTACAACCTCCTCCCCACCCTGCCTAATCCTAGGCAGGCTGAGGCTCTCAAACTAAGGCAGGAACTCAGAACCCAGGAAGCAATGGAAATCCTGAAAGACCAGGTAGGTTCTTGATGAGAGATGGAAGGTTTCAGATAAATGGAATAGTGCTAGAACACAGGGTCCCAAGGGCAGAAGGCTGAGCCCAGGCAAAGCCTTGCTTGCTAGAGTATTAAGTATGCAAGGGCTGGAGTAACTATTCTTGTCAGAGAAACTGGCTCCAGCAAGGGCAGCTTGGCAGTCAAAGGCACGGCATACATACGATTGGCAAAATTCAATGTAATTGAAGCAAAAATTTCAGAAACAGACCATAAATAGGTGTAAAGGAGGAGATTCTCAGAGATGAATCTTTATAAGAGCAAGGCAGAACTTCATGGTAGTTTCTAGAGATCCGTTGATTTCCAGCAAGAGCCTCATAGGGACTATGAGCAGGAGCAGGCTGTAGTCCCAGGAAAGAAGGTTTATAAAAGTAATTCAACCCTGGAGTACAGACTGTTCTCTACTAAAAGGATCCAGGTCCTTTGGTGAAATGGCTGATTCTCTGTATGGCAAGATATAGAGCCTGGAACAACTGGTTTAACAGAAAGTAAGGAAGGCATCAAAGTTCACCAGGGCCATATCAAAAGGATATGGAGTCAACCTGAAGGTACACCTACTAATCTGAGACAATGTGTGCATACAAAACAATTAATAACAATGACAGCAGTGGATTGAAACATCAAATGCATAATAATCTATGAGTTCCTGGGTTCAATCCCAAGTACCACAAACAAATGCAAAAAAAACTATGAACTCTCAATGACATTCAGAAAACAACAATGACAATAACAACAAAGTATTGGTCATTAGCGGATCACTAAGTCATTATTCTTAAAAGTAATTTTAAGCTGAGGATATAGCTCAGTTGGTAGAGTGCTTGCCTTGCATGCACAAAGCCCTGGGTTCAATCCCCAGCACCACAAAAAAAAAAAAAAAAAAAAGTAATTTTAAAAGGAAAATGGGATAGGGAAATTAGGTATTTACCTAGTCTTTCCTGCACAAGGAAGATGGGTTTGAAGCAGATAAAACAAATTTGGTAATAACTGCTTAATTTCAGTGCTGGATACATGTTTTAACTGTGTATATTGGAACTCCCTTTTCCTCCAGCCCCAGCCCAAAAAAACCCAAGACAGAATCTAAGCCAAGGAAAGAGGAGGATATGAGAAGCAATTTTAACCCTGATGGGCAGAGCCAACTGGAAGGACACAAGGAGGTGCCAAATTGCAGAGGTCTCAGGTTGCCAGCCCTTAATCTCAGGTCCCAAGGAAGCATGGCTTACTAAAGGGTGGATGTGAGACTATCTAGAGAACTTGCTTTTCAGTCATAATTGGCTCAGGAACTCAAAAGGGCCTGGTCTTTAGTGAAATACAACAGAAGACCCAGGCATAAACCTTATATCTATAGCCATCTGATTTTCAACAAAGGAGCCAAAAACATACATTGGTGAAAGGACAGCCTCTGCAGCGAACGGTTCTGGGGAAACTTGACTTCCACCTGTAGAAGAATGAAAGTGGATCCCTTTCTCTCACCCTGCACAAAAACCAACTCAAAGGGGATCAAAGACTTTAATGTAAGACCCAAAGCTCTGATACCACTAGAGGAAAATATAGGGGAAACACTTCAAAACACAGATACAGGCAACAATTTCCTGAACAGGACTCCAATAGCTCTGGGGGAAAAAAAGCAAAAATGGACAAACGGGATTATATCAATTTAAAAAGCTTCTGCAAGCTGGGTGCGGCTATAATCCCAGCGGTTTGGGAGGCCAAGGCAGGAGGATTGCGAGTTCAAAGCCAGCCTTAGCAATTTAGCAAGGTCCTAAGTAACTCAGTGAGACCCTATCTTTAAATAAAATATAAAAAAGGGCTGGGAATGTGGCTTAGTGGTTAAGTACCCCTGGGTTAAATCTCCAGTACCAACAAACAAAAAAGCTTCTGCACATCAAAGCAAATAATTAACAAGCTTAAGAGGCAGCTGGCAGAACAGGAGAAAATCTTCACCACCTATTCATCTGACAGAGGATTAATATCCAGAATATATAAAGAAATAAAACATTGAACAGCAAAAGAATTCAATAAACAAATGGGCAAATGAACTGGACAGACACTTCTCAAAAGAAGTACTAATGGCCAATAAATATATGAAAAAAGCTCAACATCTTCAGCCATCAAGGAAATGCAAATCAAAACTACATTGAGTCAGGTGTGGTGGCGCATGCCTGTAATCCCAGTGGCTTGGGAGGCTGAGGCAGGAGGATTGTGAGTTCAAAGCCAGCCTCAGCAAAGGCGAGGCGCTAAGCAACTCAGTGAGACCCTGTCTCTAAATAATACACAAAATAGGGCTGGAGATGTGGCTCAGTGGTTGAGTGCCCCTACGTTCAATCCCCGATACCAAAAAATAACAAATGCTGGGGAGGAGGGGGGTGGAGAGAAACCTTCATACATTGTTGGTGGGAATGTAAATTACTATGGCCACTATGGAAAACAGTATAGAGGATCTTCAAAAAACTAAAAATAAATCTACCATAAGATCTAGCTATCCCATTCCTGGGCACAGTCAAAGGAAACAAAGCCAGCATACTATAGAGATGCCTACATACCCATGTTTATCACGGCAATATTCACAATAGCCAAGTTATGGAATTAGCCTAGATGCCCATCAGCTAATGAATAAATAAAATGTGATACAAACACACACACACACACACACACACACACACACACATATCACGGTGTATTATTCAGCCACAAAGAACAAACTCATGTCATCTGCAGGGAAATAGATGGAACCGAAGATCACATTAAGCAAAACAAGCTAGATCCAAAAATACAAATATCACATGTTTTCTCTCATATGTGGAATCTAGAAGGGTTAAAAAAAATGACATGAAAGTAGAGGGGAAGTGTTAGGAAAGGGGAAGATGACCAGGAAGAGGGGGAAGAGGGAGAAGTAAGAGAGGGTATTAAGGAGTGTGAATCTAAAGTGTACTTTAGTGGCTAGGGTTCTGGCTCAGTGGTAGAGCGCTTGCCTGGCATGCGTGAGGCACTGGGTTCGATTCCTCAGCACTGCATATAAATAAATGAATAAAATAAAGGTTCATCAACAACTAAAAAAAAATTTAAAAAGTAAAAAATAAAGTGTACTTTATATGCTTATATGAAATTGTCACAATGAAACCTATTATTTATACAATTAATATGCACTAATGATTATAATGAAATTGATTGCTATTTAAAAAAAAGGCCTGGCCTTAAAAATGGAGACCTCGTGTAACTTCAATCAAGAGGTGGTGAGGAAATCAAAGACAAGAGACAGGTGGCAAGGGCTAGCTAAAAAGCACACACAGGTTAAGGGTAAAAGTCATGCTGAATCCTGTAGTCTAGACTGCTTTACCAAAAGCAGCAACAAAAGACCTCATCATGCCCCCAGCTCACCTCCATCCACATCTCAAGAGCTACACACAGCACCACCAAAGGGACCAGCCTAAGGGCAGTGTTCTCAACAGACCAGCTGTGAATATCCAGACACTCGGCCTCTACAGCTCAGTTCAGCCCCTCCCTGGCACTGCTCAAGAAGCCAGCTCCGAAAACCTGCATCCTGACACCCCACTGCCAGACAACTTAAACAGCAAAGAGCGACTCATGGAAACAGCAATGCTAGCTACCAGGAAGAGTTGTGCGGGGACAATGAAAAGAGGAAAAGCAGATCCCTTGGGTTTGGCCAAGGCCTTCAGTACTTTCAAATGCAGAATCCATGCACCTCTGGGGCTGTGGAGATCCAAAGGCAGGTTGACGCCTTCCATCTCCTGGAAGATAAATGAGCAGGCAAGCTGGCCAGAAAACCACTCAGGGCATTACTCTATAAAGAATCTTTACAGGGTCAAAGAGGAATAGGTCTATAGGCTGTGTGTATTCCCAGCAGATTCTGAGGATGATGTCAGAATCCTTTTCCAGATGTGTTTTAACACTGTGGTCACTTGTATTCCTGCCACTGAACGTCACTGCTTTGCTAATTTGAACTGATTCCAGCTCAGGCTGACCCCTAGCTCCCTGGATCTGGTTACCATTAGCTGAGACTATCATCCATTCTCTATCCTTTCAAAAAGTCCTAAAAAGAGCTCTTCACCTGCTCTTTCAAGGCAAGTAAGAATGTCTGCCAAAGAAACTGGGAGGCAGGGGAGTAGGATTGAGAGAAAATACAATTAGCATACTACCAAGATAGCAAAAAGTCAAGGGAGTTGAGAACTAGGGCTCACATTTATTTCCAAAGCTGGGTCAATATCTTTTTGCTTGTATCTAAATAAAGTGCTAATTTAAAACTGCTACTGGAAAAAGGAGACAGGGGAAAAAGCAAACCTTTAAAAGCAGACCTTTTAGCACTGAAAACAACAATTGGTAAGAATTTGAATTATCTGGTTATTTACCTATGGGCTAAAGAATTGCCTCTACCTCTAAGGATCAGGGCACTCAGAATCAATGGCAGAACCTAAGTCAGAATCCAGCACAAACCTGATCACCAAAAACATCACAGTGAGTCCTCTTGACCTTGAGATTGCTTCTCTAGCTTTTTGGTAAGAAAATATATGAGAACGAAGCCCTTTCACCACCCCCACTCGTTTGAACTATTTGACATCTGTCTTGTCCAGATCAATGGCTCCCATGAATGCTGAGGCCCAGACCAGAAAACCACCCAGGCTACAAGAGGGCGAAAAAGTAGCATTACAAAGCCTGTAGATGTAAAAGGAAGAATTCAGCTGACTCTTAAATTCCACTCACTCAACCTTAAAAAGAGTCTAAACAGAGTAGGTCCTGGTTCCTAACTCTAGGCCTTATTGAGGCATGGTCCTAAATTTTTCTGAACTTTATTTTGCCCACCAAATCCAAGAAAATTAAACCAAAATATATTTTGCAACCAAAGCAAAATGAAGCTCTCTAAATGGGATGGCAGTGGTACTCAGGGCACTTGAACTTCCCTTGACTCAAAAACGTCTATTTGGAAGTCAGTATCCCCAAAGTACATTCAATCTATACCGCAAAATGTTCAGGCAAACTAGGAAAGTCCAGAGCCTTTGCTTGAGTAAAACTAGATTCAGTAAAAGTATGAGGTTTTTTTGCATAAAAAGGTATTGTAACAGAGGCCACAGGGAGTGGAATTAAGTATGACACCTTCTTTGTGTATGATCAAAGTGCCTTATAAACTCAAATTGGGGCACCTTGTATCACAAACCAGATGGCAAGAAATTAAATAAATTTAAGTCTTTTTTTATGCCATCCCAATCACATCACGGTCAATTCACAAACATGTTCCAGCAAATGCTGGAGGAGTCTTTCTCTCTTTAAAGTCCCTGCTCACTGCTCCCTGTTGAACAAAAGACCTCACGCACTTACAAAGAGGATGGAAATAGGCCAGCTTCAGGACACATGCTGCATGGGGAGAGCTGACTATCCCAGAGAGCCGACTCTACACCCTTCTGACAACTCCACAATAGAGTGGCTACACACAAACGCTTGAAATAAGGAAGTTCATCAAGAAAATGAACAGTTGGCAAGATCAAGGCTTCTGATCCAAAGGGCTTGCAGCTGGTCTGGCCATTCATCAAAAAATCTGAATTTAAATGGAAGACACATTCAACTGTGACATGTAATAAAACAACTGGAGCAGCAAAGGCTCTTGATTTAGGTTTCCTTTCCACCCTGCACATCTCCTGTCAATGAAGGAGTGTGTCTGTGGTATTCCTGGCACTTCCAGGGCAGTTCCCAATCACACTGGTCAACCTTTTGGTATTTTCCACACATATTACTAGGTCATTGTCCATCTACACTAAAACTAAAATGTGCAGAGAAAAGCTCCTGTTTAGAATCTGGAGAGACACTGTCAAATCTAAAAGTCCACAGACTTCCTCGAACAGGGGACTACATGTAAGAAAGACTATGGAATCAGATGTCAGAATCCTAATTTCAGATTGACCTCCAACCAGCTTCATGACTTTGGGTAATTCACATACTTTCTCTGGAGTTTGTTGTTCTTCTATCAATAATGAGAGAAGACAAACCAAATGATCTCTCAGATCCCTTTCAATCCATCCTTTGGCTTTTTAACTAAAGAGCAATATTAATACGGCTAACAAGGAATCTTAAACTCCACAGGAGCCATTGGGATCAGGCTTCACAAATTTTTTTAAATAAAAATTCTATTCCACACAGAAATAGCCATTCTGACCACATCTTCTCCACACCAGCTGTCATACAGATGTACTGCACTACTGGTCCAAGAGGCCCCTTCTACAGAGGACATTGACTAAATAAGTGTAATAAGCTGATTTATTTACTCAAACAACAGTTATTTACTAAGTGCCTCATAGGCATTAGGGATAGAATAGGACAAAACAGACAAAATCCTTTCCTTAGGGAGCTTACAGTCAAGTGAATGTCAGACATAAGTCAAATGGGAAATGTGAGGTGGGCATACACTTTATAAAGAACCATCAGGAAGGCCTTGGGGATAAGGTGACCTTTGTGCAGAGATCCAAGACAGTGAGGAAGTAAGCTATACAGATACTTGGGGGAAAATGTTCCAGACAGAAGAAACAGCAGGGCCCTAAAACAGGACTGGGCCAAGCATGGCTGCCATGTTGAAGGAAACACAAGCCCAAGGCTGATGACAAGGAGAGCACTAGGAAGCAAAGACCCATGGGGAGTAGGGGCAGGAGCATGTAGGAGATGCAGAGCCACTGGGAGCTTTAAACAGGAGAAACAGGATCTGAATTCCATTTTTAAAGGACTGCTTGAGCTGTGTGTTGAGAATATGCTGAAGGGGGCAAGAATGGAAACAAAGAAACCAGTTAGGAGACAACCAAAATAACCCAGGTGAAAGATGATGGCAGCTGGACCCATGGTAGCAGTAGAGAGGAGAGCTGAGGGACAGTCAGAGTCTGGGATGTGTCCTAAAGCACAATCAACAGGATCTTGGAAAATCCTACTGCAGAATCAATGAAGCTAAATGAAACTAAATTCATTTAGCTGGGGGAAGGGAGTTATTTATCACCCAGTGTCCAACACAATACCTGGCACACAATGGATAGACAGAAAGTGTTGAAGGAGCAAATATGGAACTGAATATATTACAAAGCCAAAAGACCTGCAGTTTGCATGAGTCATTAGGACACCCAATGTTCTAGTCATTTGGTACTAGAACATATTTTACTAGCAACAAATCCCCTCCTCAGGGTGAATCTCTCTCTTTTTGTGAAAGGTTCTCCTTTATAACACATTTCACAGTAGTAAGCAGTGCAGCTGCCAGAAAAGTTCACATAAATATGGCTGAGATTCTAAACAACTGGGCCATTTCCCTAAGAGGCCATATGTAGTCACCAAAGCTCACATTACCTCGGCACCTCCCAGCTTAAATATAGGAGAAATGTTTCATGAGTAAGTTCACATTTCAAAAAGTACTGAGTCATGAGGACAACTAAAAAGATATGTTTGTGAATAATGTTATTACTATTATTACAGCCAGCAAGGAATAACAAAAGCCAAATCTGAACTATTCTACAGGAGAGGCCATGAGCTATTCTCCAATGTGCTCCACTTCCTCTATGAAGTTGAAAACAGGAATTTCTAAATTCTTTTCCCAACAGCTCTACTCTGAAAAAGGTGACAATTCCTAACTACTGGAGCTCCAGTGTAAGTCTTTGGAGTCCCAAAGTTTTTAACCCACAGAGACTGACATCATGCAAAAGGTACAGAAAATTCAACATCAGGGAGAAAAAACAAAAAAGGTGTGTTATAAACTTACTTTCTGGCAGCAGTTGTTTCTGCTAAGTCATCGATCATCTTGAAGGGCTAAATTAAAGCCAACATTAATCAGGAAGTAGGCACACAAAAAAAAATCTTACTTACCAAAACAGAAAAAGGAGGAAGAAGGATAAGACATGTAAAACGATTAAGAACAAATTACATTGAAAGGTAAGCTATGACATTTGGAAGACCAAATCCTAGACAGATTCATCAGCTGAGTTGGAAATCATTTGATGTGACCTTGGACTAATTGTTTAACTTCTGTGGCTCTGTCTCCCATCTGTGCCTGAGCCTCCCACTCACAGTAAAGGAGAGCAAATGATTTCAGCCCCCTTCTATCTTAACAGGGATGTTCTGCAGCTGAGATCATGTCTCTGGAAGCTCCAGGGATTCCCTGGAGAAAGGCACTCCATAAACATGGACATGGTCTTTAGTAAGATAATTAAGAATCAGGCTGCTTTTGGAAACACCTCCACAGTATGAAGGCTCTTTCTCCCCAGCACCACTGGCTTCAGAGTTGGGCAACCAATATGCTCAGATAATATGAAAACACAGGAATGGGGCAAGCCTCTCTGCAGATAATGTCAGGATTCCTAGATTTGAATGCATAATGAATACATTCAGGTGTTTAATAACAAACATTTAGTGATGTTTTTAAATCACCAGTATCTTTGAAATGACCACACTGTTGTCCATCTAGGAAGAGAGATGCATGTGAAGAATGCTGTAGCAGTGGGCCCATGATGGTGAACCCTGGGCAAGTTCTGACTTCAATTTCTACCTCTCTTTTATAGGTCTAACAATACTGAGGATTAAATGAGGTGACATGGGAAATACAGCTGGCACAGGCCTGGCTCAAAGAAGCAAAATAAGTGCTAAAGCTCTCCTCCCTCACAGGAGTCTACTCAGTAAAATGAGTGCTGTTAATCCTTTAATCACAGATCCTGGGGAAAATAAAACAGGAAAGATTCATCCATAAATATCTTATCTGCCTTTATTTCCTTATAACCCTTTGAATAGAGTGGAGTAAACAGGCCAAACTTTAATTAGAATCACAATGTGGGATGTCCCAGGTAAGCCAGGCTTATAACCTCCAGGCAATTAGGAGGAGACTGGTTTTTAATAGTCTGCTCCATACCAGTTGAGTCAATGACAGAAGCAGACCTGGGCCTTTGTCCCAGCTTCCCAAAGAAATCCATTAGCCAGGCATACATGGCTCCAATGGGATGTGGGGTCAAAGGCTTTCTATTCCGGCCATTGTGGTCTAAAAATAGACACCCCAGCACAGGGCAAATGGACTCACAAGGATTGTGTTCATCTACTATCCATGTTACCATCTGAGGACTATTTAAAGCATGAGGCCAGAAAGCCTCGCTCTGAACAGGAGGACTGATGAGGGGAAATAGGCAGGGTGTGTTGTAATATAGTTCTTCTACAACTTATAAATATACTGCCACTTATAGAGCCCCACCTGGGGCCCCAGGATCTTGAGACGCACATCTGTCCTCACGGGCTCAGAATCTTACTTGGCTCTCTATCAATCACTGGACAAGGAAGGCCAAGTTCCATTTTATACATGGAAAAGTGGGAAACACGGAGGAACAGGTTTCCACACCAAGTTCATTGCTAATAACAGAGACAAACTACAACTGACTACTTCCATGTCAGTCCCTTTTCCCCTTGGTTCTAATTTCACAACTTCCCTGCCAGGTGGGCAGTTATTTTGTTTACACTTTACAATAAGAACACTGAGGTTCTTGGAGTAAGACAAAGCGACTTACTTTTGTGATCTAATTTACATGTGGCATAGCCAGGATGTGAACCTAGGTCTCTGATGCCAGAGCTTCTTATTAAGGGTTTTGGATGTAGTTTGATCATGCTGCTTGTCTTGGTTTCTCTCTGCTGATTTAAGAATACAAGGAACCTATAATCCAAAACCATACTGAACATTAGATCTCATGCCTTATTATTGAGATCATCGATTTGGTGAGTAAAGAGAATTAAGTAGTCCAAGACCAACAGCAGAGTCTTTAGCGACAGAAACCAGACCGTAATTCCAATTAGCTAAACAAAACAGATAAACTCCACATCAAAGGGATCTTCACTAGAAAAGACCAGGTGACATGGAGGCCCTGATAAGACTTCATCTCATTATTTCTCCTGTCCTGACACCCCTACACTCCAGCTGTTTTCATATACAGTCATCCCTGGTATTTGGTATCCTCAGAGATACCAAAATCCAAGAATGTTCAAGTCTCATATGAAATGGCTTATTATTTGCATATAACCTATCACATCTTCCCATGTACATTTATTCATCTCTAAATTACTTATAATTCCTAATGCAATGTAAATGACATGTGGATAGGCGTTACACTATATGGTTTAGGTAATAATGGAAAGATTGAGGATCTGTGAAATGGCAGGAGGTTACAGCAAGATGTGCCTACACATCTCTGCAATCTCATGAGTTCAATGTAGTGTTCAGCACACAGCAAATTCAAGTTTTGCTTTTTGGAACTTTCTGGAAATTTTTTCCCATACATTTTTATCCATTTTGGTTGAATGTGGAGATACGGAATTCATGGATACAGAAGGCTGATCCAGCATCTTGCTGTCACTAATGCAAAGACAAGTTCTTGAGACTACAATAGTATGAAGATTTTTATCTTGCAAAGCCATTTTCCTAACTGGTCTCTTTACTGCTTACCTTTTGTCAAATTTCACATTTCCCAGAATACATCTAAAGTGACAGCTCTAGGCCTTACCATTTTAAATATAACAGACCACAATTTGTCAGATCAGGACAATATCAATTCTCTAGCCCTTTTGTTTCCATGTCTCTTACAGAAAGTTACCTATATTGAAATCTTTGACATCACTCAAATCAAAGACAGCAGTTGTAGGTGAGAAGGAGTCACATATACACACAGACACACACACAAATTAGTAGAATTGATAAGCTTAAAAAGGTAAACGTGGAGCTGGGCATGGTGCACACACTTGCAATCCCAATGACTTGGGAGGCTGAGACAGGGGAATGGCAAGTTCAAGATCAGCAACTTAGTGAGACTCTAAGCAAGTTAATGAGACCTTGACTCAATATAAAAAATAAAAAGGGATTTGGGAGGCTGAGACAGGAGTTCAAAGCCAGCCTCAGCAACAGCAAGGCGCTAACCAACTCAGTGAGACCCTGTCTCTACATAAAACACAAAATAGGGCTGGGGATGTGGCTCAGTGGTCAAGTACTCCTGAGTTCAATTCCTGGTACCAAAAATAAATAAATAAATAAAATAAGAAGGGCTGAGGATGTGGCTCAGTAGTTAAGTGCCCCTGCTTTCAATACCTGGTACCAAAAGAAAAAAAAAAGGTATATGTGATATAGTTTAAACCAAACTGAGCATGTTCTCACAATCCATTCGAAAAGACTTTACCTGAAGGCTAACTCATTTAACTCAACACTGAGGTAGAATGGTCTGGGGCTCTACAAGGTATCCTACTAGTAGCCTCTATGCTTTTCCAAGCCAGCCCTCCAGGGCCTGGCTTTGATATGGCTGCCACTTCCACAAGAGAAGATGAAAATTGTTCCTCTTCTTTTTTCTACCCTCCTCCTCCTCATCGGATGAAGCATGCTAACTGGCATTTTTCTTATCTAGGGAAGCTAGCTTGCAGCAGTGACAAATGGAAAGTTGGGGATCACAGTCAAGGCATATAGTTAACATAAATAGGAATATGCTGCTGACGGCGTGAACTCTTGTCAAGTCTATAGCCAATGTTTCCCCTACACTCATTTACCATAAATCTTAAATCAGGAGTGAAGGTGAAAGGAGGCTTCAGGTTCCCATGCACCACCTATTCTGGGGGCGGGGGGGACAGTGCTGGAGATCAAACCCAGGCCCTCACGCATGCCAGGCAAGCACACTACCACTGAGCTGCATCCTCAGTACATCATTTTTTTTTTTTAGTATTTTTTTAGTTGTTGATGGACCTTTTTTTAATTGTTATTCATTTATTTATATGCAGTGCTGAGAATTGAACCCAGTGCCTCACACATGCTAGGCAAGCACTCTACCACTAGCCACAACCCCAGCCCCCCAGTACACCATTCTTAAGGAAGAAAAAAATTTTCCTTTTTTCTAAGTGGGGCTCTCTGATTATAATACCTTTTGGAATGAATGAATGGATTTGGTATTCAGGGTAAGAAAAAAAAGGAAATGAGATTTTCTTTTCCCATTTAGAGAAATGAGGAAGTAGAATGGTTCATACACAGGCCTCATGCCTTTCAGAGAATGTGTGTGGAGGTGATGTCACAATTTCAGGCACTCCCTGAAGAAAATCTTATCTCATAATGGGTTCTAATTTAACACATCCTTTTTTTTTTTTTTTTTTTTTTGGTACCAGGGATTGAACTCAGGGGTACTCGACCACTGAGCCACATCCCCAGCCCTATTTTGTGTTTTATGTAGGGACAGGGCCTCACTGAGTTGCTTAGCACTTCACCGTTGCTGAAGCTGGCTTTGAACTCGTGATCCTCCTGCCTCAGCCTCCCAAAATACTGGGATCTCAGGCATGCACCACGGCGCCTGGCTCACATGTCCTTTTAAAATACTGACATGCATGTATCAGTGTTAAATAATAAGCACACAGGATAGGGGCTGGATGTATGTTTGCCTTACTTTACCTAGTTCAAGCATATTCAAACTAGGATCATTTGGTGATTGTGACAGTGACAACACAGATCCTGGCTAATACCATCACCATCCAAATCCTGCAGAAAAAAAATGCTACTTGGAAACATTTTCCTCTATCAAACACAACAGAAGATAGGGAAGCTGGATGATCAATCCAGTTTCCAGACACTAATATATTCAAATCAATCAGTAGTCACTGAGCAACCAGAAGTGGCCAGCAATCTAGTCATTCACCATTGTGTGCTATCAGTATGCATCAGGCATTTTTAGTCCTGCTTTTTAACTTTCAAAGGCCAATCAAGTTCAACCCCAATGTCAAAGTCTAAACAACAAATCAAAGAATACTTAAATCGCTCAAGAAGGTTTAGTTCAATCAGCCAAAGTACCACTCTACTTGGCAGAAAGAACCTCCTGAGAATAAGAAAAGCCACTCCATCTACCAAGAAGACCCAAATGGTCTCTATGGAAGAAGCAGGACAAGTGGAAGTCCACTTTTTGAGACCTAATCTACCCTCTCCCTCCAGATCCCTTACACTAGAAAGCCATCCCCTCCTCCAGCTCTGTCTGGGAGTATAAAATTTTCTACCAAAAGAGGAAGGTCTGGAGGATGCTAGCAGCTGTCATAAGTTTCCTTATGACTTGAAGACTGTTGGCTATGGTCAGGGGCAGTCAGAGTCCACATTCCAAAGCATCTTGTTTCCTGTTCTCTAGGTTAGAGCCCCCAGCTAAGAATAGCACTCCATTTAGCCTTCAGTGGACACAGCCTTTTCATTTTCTGTTTTCTCTTATATATGCACAAAAGTCTGTTCTTGTACCTTCTCCCAGTTAAATGGAAATATGTTTAAATGGGCATAGAGCAGCAGTTTTATCCCCTGTCCAATCTATCAAAGGGTACAGAGAAATTCCACTTCAGAGCTGAGTGTCACAACAATTGGTGGGGCACAGGCTCCCTCTCAGAAGCTCCAAATAAAGACACACTCAAAGGGTAACTCAGCAGCAAAACATAGTATGCCCAGTATCTTCCCAGAACCTCACCTTTGTGTATGCCTCAAACCTAAAGAGAACCAGAGGACTATAAAACTGGTCTCGTTTTATTAAGTCAAATAATACCAAATCACCTACAAAATGGAGATCTCATATATTAACCTAACAGAATCCTAAAAAGCAATAAGGCATTTTGCACACAAGCAAGAAAGCAAAATCCAGTTGTTTCCCACATGGTTCCAATCCAAACAATTTTCTATTAGTCTTTAGTAATTAAACATTTTGCAGGAAGGTTAAAACCTATAGAACACCTTGCAAGACAGGCTGGCATTGGTAAAAGACATCCATTCACTCATTCATTCCACAGCTGTTATGGTTTAGATATGAAGCACCCTCTAAAAGCTCATGTGTGAGACAATGCAAGAAAATTTAGAGATGAAAAGATTAGGTTATGAGAGCCTGAACCTTTGGGGTTTATATTTTGTCCCTGGTGAGTGGGGCTTTGCTTCCTGACTGCCAAGTCCTAAGGTGCTTTTTTCCTTCACATCCTTCGGCCATGATATTCTGCCTCACATCAGGCCCAGAGCAATGGAGTCAGTCACTATGGACTGAGACTTCTGAGGCCGTGACTGCCAAATAAACTTTTCCTCTTCAAAAATTGTTCTTGTCAGGTCTTTTGGTCACAGCGGAGAAAAAGCTAAAACAACATCTATATCCATATTCATTCCTGGCCCCCAAGAACTCACAGAGAAACAGGCAAATACAACACAATTTGAAAACTGCTAAACTAGAATTAGGCACAACTTTCATGGAACTCAATTACAAGATTTCTTGCACTGAATTTTGCTTGATTATTTGCACGTGGGCCTCACCAATGAGATGATGCACATTAGAGGGCAGGATCCATATTGTCTTTGTCTTTAAATCCCCAGCATCCAGTGCCATCCTTATCCAACACAAAGTTGGTGATAAATACTTTCGCTAAATGACTAAATGACTCTTGGGAGGTAAGTGGGCCATTTGTACAAGCAGTGTTTCTGTTAAGAACTTTAAGGTTCTTATAGTTCAGACCAGACTATTAATTACAGCACTAGAAAGAAAATAGCAGACTCCTGATTATAGAACCACAAAGAAAAGAAAAAAGGGGGGAGGGGGCACTTGCACTTTATAATCAAAGTAAGTCTGAAATTACAGACTAAAATCTGCCTCTAGCTGGAAGTGTGGCAGCATCTTTCTCTCTCAATTTAACATCTTTTGATTTCGATTGATTTTCCGAACTTTTTAAGGACAGAACCATCAAGAGTAAAGGAAGTAAAAGGTGTTCTGTGAATTAAAGTAACGAGGACAAACCCAAACAGGTCAAATGTGAGGGAGACAGCACTTTCCATTTGTCTTTTGGAAAACAGTGTCCACTGAGAAGATGTGGTAGTGGTGGGTCTGAGGGAGCAGGCATTATTCCATCTGGGGACTGGGATACCTTTTATGAGCTTTAAATTTTGTTTAAAAAAGAAAAAAGAAATCTAATTCATATGGGCACCAAAATAGGTAATCAAATGTTGAATTAAAGGATCAAGATGAGAGAAGAGATTATGCTACCAGGTGATCAGAGTTGAAGGACACACACACACATACACACACACGCACACACACACTATAAAACCTTCCCAGACTTTTTTAAAAAGTCACTTGGGTCACCTTTTAAACCTACAGAGTAATTATTTCTAGAAGAAAACAGCAGGCAGAAAACTAACCTAAAAAACCCTTCATCCTTCAAAGTTGAATATTTTGATATAGACTCAAGAAATCTTTCCGGTAATCTGAGCTTTGGAAAAGGGCAGCATAAGATCTCTTCCTGAAATGAAATTTTTATCTACACATTAACTTCTAAAGAGTCTGGCTGAGCACCATACTGCTTTGCAAGTAGAGGAAGTCTTTATCCTAATAAATTGATCTCATCAATTTAACTGTACATTTGATCCCAGGACCCTTTGTGGGCCTAATAACCCTAGGGAGGCCCAGAAGTGAGGCTATCCCCAGGGTGGCCCACTTCATCATAGCCACCAGCAGACAAGAAAGAGCCATCAGGGAGATTCTGATTTTATTATGTAAATCACAGGAAGCCACAGTTAGTTTTTCTCTGCTACAGCCTCCTGATTTCTACCCAGTGCAATCAACAGAGGGGAAAGAAGTGTGGCTGCATTAATGAGAATGACAGAGCTGGCTGCTCCCACTTGGTAGTAGATGCTCCTCCACAAGCGACTAACTGTGAATATTCACAATTGAGTTTCTCTCTTTTTTTCTCTCAAACCTATTTCAGTTGATTTACTTCCAAGGAATCCAAGAGATAACATAAATGGCCAAGGGTTCAGGTCAAGTTCAAAAGCCCTGTGGGAAAAGCATAGACTTTGGAGGTAGTTCTAGGATCTCAGTTCCTCAGAGCTGTGTGACCTTGGGTATGTTTCTCTGAGTCGCATGTTCCTCATATTTAAAATGCAGATAATAAGATTCATGTCACGGGCTGGGGTTGTGGCTCAGTAGTAGAGTGCTCCCCTAGCAAGCATGAGGCACTTGGTTCAATCCTGAGCACCACATAAAAATAAGCAAGCAAAATAAAGGCATGGGAAAAAAAAAAAAAAGATTCACCCCATATAGATGTTATGGATTATTTTTGAGGAGTTTCTAAGGCTAGAGATTTGGGGAGGGCTATTTGACTTCATTTTGCCTCAGGGAAGCAAAAATCTGATATGAAACTAAAAGAAGAATGATGTCCAGATATGGCCTAGGCATGGACTAACAACTGCTTGTGTATGGGGCTGAGATGCTGGATTCCAGGGAGCCAGCTCTTTGCATTTAAGGCCAAATTCAAGGAGACTTCCATGGTGATGGGTGCAGTGCGTCTCCATGACATGCTCAACACCACTGCACAATCCTCACTCTATTTTATAATTCCTCAATTGGCCAATTTTATCTATCCAGTTCAGAATGGAACCCAAAGACTAACAAGACCAGTCAATGTCTTTCTTTTCAAGGAGTATAAAGTAAACCAAGAAAGACTCAGAGAATTCATTCTAGCATGAAACCAGCCTTACTAGTAAAGTCACTCCTCAATCAAAATCCACTCTTGTCAAGGTATCTATCAAAAAAATCAAACTGTATCCAGGTGCAGTAGCACATGCCTATAATCCCAGTAACCCAGGAGGTTGAGGCAGGAAGATCCCAAGTTCAAAGTCAGTCTCAGTAAGACCCTCAGCAACTTAGTGAGGCTTTGTCTCAAAATTAAAAAAAAAATAAAAAGGGCTGGAGATGGGGATGTAGCTCAGCGGTAGAGTGCCCCTGGGTTCAATACCCAGTATAAAAAAAACATCAAACTGCTACAGACAAGCAGGAAAACTGGCCACACAACAACACACCGTCCCACTGGCCGAAAAGTACATCAAGAATCCTTTCATTTAGCTTTCAGGCCAAGATGTACTTCTATCAATTTAAAGCCAACCACAAAAGTAGCTAATGCTTCTTCTTTTGAGTTGAGGGACTAGAGAAGGTGGCCTCTAACTGCCATCTCCCTCTCTTCATTGTGGTCTCCTTTCACCCTACAAAAAAAGGAAGAGACTGACATTCAGAATAGCCTTACAAAGAAATTCTATTTGCCAGCCCACAGGCATTTTGTTTGGTTGGGTTTTTTATTTTCTGTTGTTGCTGCCTGTTGCCTTCCTGACCAAGAGGCCCAAAGACTAGCACTTTTTGAGATTCATTTCTGGCTATGAATAAATTTGTACAAACTGGCTTTGTGGTATCTGCTAGGTCCCCAAAGTATGGAGGAACACAAGACCTTAACTCTCTCTTAAAATCAGCTCAGAAACAACCTCATGCCAACTGCTAGGAAAATTATTTCTATCAACACCACTCTCAAATGGAGCCCTTCCACCCTGTACTGAGCTCCCAGCCAGGTCCCAGGGACCCACACTGCTGTTTGTTTTGGCACCTGCAAGCAGCTTGTTCACACACATCCAGACTACCAGAGCAACAGGAGTTTCAGAAGGGCCCTCCAACAAGGGAGAGACCCAGAAAGAAAGTGACAGGCAGGGTCTGATGTCCCACAGTAACCTGTTATCACTGTTACTCTGGCTTATTCACCACCTGCCAGAAGTTGAATTCAAATACTCAGCAACCCCTAGCCCTCAAGGATTCTTTCTTTCATCCTCGGAGTCAGGACAATGCCTGCTCTGGTTCCCTGCAAGACAAAAGCAAGAGCCAGTTCCTCCCTCTAGGCAGGCTCTGTAGGTGTAAGGGCTCCTTCCAACCTGCCTGGAAGGACCCTCAACCCTTATAAGAAGCAGCACTCTGAAAACAAACTGTCCTCACTACTCCCCTGTTCAAAAAGTCAACCTTTGTACCATATCCTCACTGGCTCCCAAATATTCCTCAGATGCAAATGAAAATAATAACAGTATGCTTTATGCCTTCTTTCAGGGACATGGAGATTAACTGAGATAATACACCTGGAGCATGGTGCTGGCACAAAGCAAGCACTCAACAAATATTAGTTATTATTGACATTGCTTTTATTAATGTAAGAATGCAACAGAGTAACGATTAAGAGAGGATCTTCCTAAAATGCATGTTTTGCCAACCTAAGTGTAAAAGCTTCTCTGTCAATTTTCAGTTCCTCATGTAAACAGAAGGAACTAGTGCAGCCAAAATCCTCAATGATAGTCTAAAGGTTCTTATATGGATTTTGATTATGTTACGTGTAGTGATACATACACAGATCCACTTATTCAAGAAAGAGTTGTTCAGACCAACTATGTATACAGCAGTGCACTAAGTATGTGTGTGTATACACTTATGTATACACCTATATATACACACACAGATAAAATTAAGAAGACACATTCATATATATGTATTTATATATGTACTTTTCAGCACCTGCTATGGGCCAGCCAATATATTAGGAGATATTTGAGATACACAGATAAATAAGAAACGGTCCCTACCCTTCCAAAGCTTATTGTCTAAGAGAAGAATTATAACTAAAGGCACTAAGTTAAAATTCCTTGTAACAAGCAATAGACGCCAAAAGTTAAGAAATATACACAAACGATGCTATCTTAACTGACCTGCCGTTTATCTGACATATTTCAACTACACTGAAATACACATTGGCTGGGACCTACGACATGCAGAGGGCTGGTTGCTAGTAGACCCACTGTTGTGGATCTGCCTTGCTCCCACCAGTCAGGCTGGGTGCTTCCCCAGGGTCAGTAGTTATATTTGTTATTTTAATTATATACTAAACTATTATATTGACTGATGAAATATGAGTGCAAAAAAAAGTGTTTCCATGAAAAATAAGATGAATGCTTTGAAAGGACTTGACAAGGACAAGTTGTTTTAAAATATTGCTGCTGAATTAGGTACACAAGTCAATGATAAAAGATTATGGTGGTGGAGTTTAAAAATCTGAAAATATTCTGCATTTTACTTCTCAAATGTATTTAAGAACTTGTTCCATTTCAAACTGAAACTGGAAATCACAGATATGTTAATGGTATAGTTTACAAAAAGAAAGTCAATAGAATTCTACACTCTAAGAAAAAGCCTTGGCCCCTGTTACAGATTTGTGAATATATGTACCGTTATGTATTTTAAAATTAGAATAAAATGAGCCGGGCACAGTGGCATACACCTGTAATAACAGCACTTTGGGAGGCCGAGACAGGAGAATCGCGAGTTCAAAGCCAGCCTCAGCAATGGAGAGGTGCTAAGCAACTCAGTGAGACCCTGTCTCTACATAAAACACAAAATAGGGCTGGGAATGTGGCTCAGCGGTCGAGTACCCCTGAGTTCAACTGCAGGTACCAAACAAAGAAAAAAGAAAAAAGAAAAAAATGCATAGGGACTGCTTGTTTTATTGGTGTTTTTTTAAGATTCTCTTTTTTAACTGACTTTTGGGGATTAACTGATCAACTACTGGCCCAAATGTGCCCCAGATAAGATGTCTCCAGTATACCTGCCTGCATCTCTTAGGCTGATAACAAAATGAAGTTATATTCCCTAACCCACACCAACTAGATAGCAAAGAAAGCTGTCTTAGGATTTTATTAAAATAAGCATGTTAACTACCTCTCAAACAGTTAAGGTATGGGTGGAATACTGAATTTCAGTCAGATTTCCAGAAATGGAAATGCTAATGTTTGTGAGCATAACTTGTATGTTGACTATGTATATCCTAAAATATGAACCCAAAGATGGTATCCCAAATGCTACCTCAACTTTGGTCAGAGGTCTAAATACAGCTATGACTTGATCTAAGCTTCTGACATTCCAGCCTGGCATGTGATGCTACTTCTTCAAGAAGAAAATGTCTACTTAGAGGTTTGAAAAAAGCTACAAGGAC
>CM053410.1:59195769-59237645 GCA_028644305.1 Xerus rutilus
AAAGACAAGTATTGGTATGAAAGGAGGGGAAAGAACTGGGAAAGCCTTTGTATATTGAGAGCTGAGTTTATTTTTGCTCTCTGCCAACTGTGGCAAGGTAATTCTACATGCATCATTTAGCTTTCTCACTAGAAACAAAATAGAGTAAGTCAGTTAATGCCTTGCATTCTACACTTCCAACTCTAGAATCACTTGTTTTTTTCCCTGAAAATTAAATTGATTCTCACAGAATAGCACCCAAATGTGCACTTTCAGAGGCAGATCCCCAAACTGATGCGATTCTCAATGGGAAGATGAGGAGGCATTTTCCATTTTAATTTGGAGTTAGAAAATCGGTGAGTTTCATTTTCTTCATCAGGAGTGGGCCTAGATGACTTCCAAAATCCCTCTCCTTTCCAAACTCTCTGATTTCAACAGAAAAAAAAAAAAAGAGTTTCAGTGATAGGTATAGAATTTATAGTCAGATATTAAGAAGAAATTCCTAAGTTGAGAGCTATCAATCAATGAAACAGGTTTCAAATTAAGTTGTGGAATCTTCTTCCCCAGAGACGGTTAAAAATAGGTTAGACAACCATATGTCTTGGTAGGGTGCAGCCCTTCCAGGAGGCATCAGAACAAAATTCTCCTCCCTTCCCACAAAGAAAGGATCAGGGCTATGGGGAAAAAAGGAAGAGGGCATCCATTCCTATGGGCCCAGGTAAAGCTGGGGTGAAGCAGCTGAGCTGTCCTGTAGAAAGGGAAGATACAAGCAGCAAAGAGGAAAATACAAGGGGAAAAAGACATGAAATAACCACACAGCTCTGAGTTCTCTGGGGAGGGCTGAGCCAATCTGCTTCCCAGAGGCAGCAGCTCTGTTTGGTTCTAGGGACAGGGAGCTCAGCCACAACTCCTTGGGGAGAATATTATTCCCCTCCCTAGTTCCCAAATGAGTGTATACATGCAGCCTAAATGGAAACTAGGAACTGTCAAATAAATCCAAGATCTTCCCAGGTGAACAATAACACCTACCTGGTGTCTCCAAAAAAGTTTTCCTTTAAAACAGTCTTTTTTCTTTTCCTTGCCACCCTCCTTGGCCATATGTAATCCTACCCATTTCCTGCAGTCCTGAATGTTTCTTCATTGTTATGGAAAGCTCTCTTGGGGCACGAAAAGGAATGAAACCTTCCTGGACCTTTAGAAACCTAACTCCAACGGGAAATGGAAGAGACAGCTTTGCTACAACCTATGACCTCTGCAAAACTGGAATTGTCCCTTTCTCTGCAGACATGAGCAGTCTTCTGTCCCCATCTCTGTACAGTCACTCAGATGTATACACATAAGGTTCTCAACTAAGTCTCTGTTCCTATCACCATGTCTTTTGGAAGCACATTGGAGTCAGTCACATGGCCTTGTCACATAGGCCTTTGGGTACCTAGCTGTGCTGTTTTCCAAACCTTCACAGTGCAAGAGGTCCCTGCAGGGGGAAAGAGGAGGGCAGTGAGACAAGGAGGCAATACCAGGGCCTCACCAAGCTGATGTATGTCTCAAAGTAAAGAGTAAGGCGATGGATGGCCACCAGTGTTGAGAGCCAGACACTAGGGAGTACAAGACAGAACCAGTGCCTAGGCTATGCTCTAGGGAAGGAAAAAAAATTTTTTTTCTGGTTGAGGTCACCAGCAAATGAGAAACCTGAAGCTCAAGCATGCAGGCCAGTGAGTTTTCTTCCTTCACCAAAGCCAGAGAAATTTATAAGATAACTAGGAGAAAATCAATACTGCAAGGTCCCAGGTTTAAGATGAGCCTTTGCAGAAGACAAATCTGAGTCTGTTCTGTCCCTGTGGCTATCCTACATCAGATGAGATACAGCTTTTACCCCAACATAAGATACCAGACTTACAGAGAAGAAAAGGAAAATAGATAATGGATATGAAAGGGTCCTGAAAACTCAAATAACCCAAAACAAATGGGAGAGATTCACATAATAGCACATGGCTAACCCCAAATTGGGTGACTAAATGGGAGCAAACCTCACCCACAAAAGCAGAGACCATCATTCTAGGTCACTGCCTGGGGCCACTGAACAGGCTTATTTAGGACATTTATCTTCCATCTTGCTGGTCCAAAGGCAAAGCTAGCTATGTAAAGGAACAGCCCCCTTTCTTCCTTTATTGGATGCCACAGAGCAACTCCAAGAGCATGTATGGGCTAGCGTGTGGGCAAACACCCCGACCCTCTGGAACGTTCTGTATACTATGGGCAAAACCAGGACTTTGGAACAGTATTTGGGGAAGTATCTATCTTCAGAACCTAACTTGGGTACAGAAAGAGGGCTCAGGGTAGGGCCTGCTCTGTGTAGCTATGAAACTCAAGGTTGCTGATTTTTCAGAGCTGGGATCTTCAAAGTCTTTGGAACTCACTCATCAGATACAGGATTCAGATTGTTTAACACCTTGGGGAACCGCAACTAAGCAACAGAGAGCAGGTTTCCAAGGCAGAGACTGAGCAGACCTGCAGAAGCAGAGCATCCTCTAGAGGTCGCCTCCTCCACCACCTCATCACCTCCCACCCTCCACCTCTCTGCAAGTTATGGGAAGCAAATGCTGGCAGGTGAGTGGGTGTCTCGTTTTTTCAAGCTCACCTGGGAAGGAGAACCCACATTATCTTTCTATAGCCTGGAGCTGGGAAAAGACGGGAAGGAAGGAACTAACAATGGAGTAACCAACCCACTAACTTCCCATTTACTATCATAACTCAACACGATGCAGCTGGCTGGCTGCCAGCCAGTATTCTCTCCAGAAGGATACAGCTAGCTGAAAGGCTGTCAAATCAGAGTGCGGGGTTGTGAGAAGAGCATTGGATTAGACATCAAAAGACAGGGGACAGGAGGCAGGAAATGCAAAGAAGCATGAAGGAACTTTTGGGGGTGACAGAAATATTCAATATAGTGATTATGATTGTGTTTATACAAGCATATGCATTTGTCAAAACTCATGGAACTATAAGGTTAAAATAGGTTCACTTTATTGTATGTAAATAACATCTCAATATTGTTTAAAAAAAAAAAACACTATGCATTCTACATTCTGATTCTGCCCTTCTTAGCTGTGTAACCTTGGGTTTGTCACTTAGCCTACTTAATGCTTCAGTTTTCTGAGTTTTTAAATGGGATTAATAATTTCTGACCTGCTGACCTCATGGGATTTTTAAGATATAATATAAGCAAATCCCCTTTAAAAAGCACAAAATGCTAAGCAAATATGAGGTGACTATAATTATGTCAACAGTTGGGATGTCCATTGCTATACATTTCCTGGTGATCTTTTTTTTTTTTTCTTGGTGATCTTAAAGAGGGAAAATTCTGTTCTATTTCCTTTTCCCCCCAGTACTGGGGATAGAATCCAGGACTTCAAACATTAGGTAAGCGCTACACTCCAGTCCTTATTTTATTTTTGTCCTGGCTGGCCTTGAATTTGTGACCCTCCTGCTTCAGCCTCCCAAGTATCTGGGATTAGATGTGCACCCCTTTCCCCTTAGCTGTTCGATTGATGATGGTTCAAAAATCTTTCCTCTGGAAAACTTTGATGTGAGTATTCTTTCTACTTGCTTTGGATAATCTGCCTTCCCACCTCTTCATTTTTGAAGTTCACTCTATTGCATGAGACCATGCGGGCCTTCTGGCTCTCACAGATAAGCACCCAACAAGGGAGCCCAGCCCCTGAGCACAGTCACTGGCAAGAACACAGACACCACAGTAGATAACATGCTGAAATTGTGGGCTCGTCCCTTTCTGAGGAAATGAGTGAGTTGGCATTTTACACACTGCCACAGAGAGCTCTTTCTGGGAGAAGGAAAGGAAAGAGAACAGGCTTTCCTCAGAGAAGGACAGAAGAGACAAAAACACTTCCCCTGGGCAGTAAGGTACAAACTTACCCATCTAGGAGAATTAATTAAAAGGGACTGCAATGATCTAATCCAACTGTTTGATTTTTTTAAATTCGGAAACTATTTCTCAGAGAGGACAAGAGTTCAAGTCCAAGCAAAATTGTTCAGTAGGTCCAACTGCAGGTGCCAACCTTTTAGTTTCAGCCCCACATACCTGCTTACTTTCCCCAAGGGTGCCTGTAATGGGATCTAGTGTCTTAGACCCTTATCAAAATCTCATTCAGAAAACCAATACAATCTCTCACTAAAATATAAATAAACAACTAGACTTCTGAGAGAGGTCTGGAAAAAGAACATTTTAAAGAGAGAAAGCTAAGAGTGGAAGAAATGTCTGCAGCCCATCTACCTACAGGGGATCTTGACAACAGTCTTAAAAGCAGACCCCATGAGTGGTTTTGTACTTAGCATTAGACAAATAGGAGTACCAAAGCTTGAAACTCTTCCAGATAAATTCAAGTGGGTTTACAAAGTAGTTCAAGTGGGCCTACAGAGTTGTGGGTCTTATCTGCAAGCCTGCCTTACCATCCTACAGGGCCTGTGCTCTAAGTAGCAACAATGACCTCTGGAAAGGTGTTACACATCTAGTATAAATGGAATCAGAGATCCACATAGGCCCCTGCCACTGCTGTCCTTTCCTTGCAAATGCTCCTTTCATGTCCGTATGTTAAGAATACCACTCATTCTGGTTTCACCTAGTGGAAAGAGAAAATAAGTCTCACATTTGTCCATTTGTCACCTGGTTCAAGCCACCATCATCCCCCTCTCGATTCCTGTAAGAACTTTGCAAATTGTATACCTCCTTCCACTTTTTATCCACTAATATCCATTTTACACACAGCAAGCAGAGTGATCTTAAAAATATAAATAGAGCAGATGTCACTCCCCTGCTCATTGCCTTCCTTGGCTTCCCACTGCACTGGCAATCAAAGGCAGAGTCCCTACTGTATTCTTTAGGTGCCCTGTGGCCTGGCCATCCCTGAATATTCCACCTCACTCCATATTCCTCTCCCACTTACTTGCTACCCTCTGGTCACAGATAAGCACCCAACAAGGGAGCCCAGCCCCTGAGCACAGTCACTGGCAAGAACACAGACACCACAGTAGATAACATGCTGAAATTGTGGGCTCGTCCCTCTGTTCCTCAAACATACATAGCTTCAGACCCTGGTATCTGCTGCCCCTAGATCTTCCCTTGGCTGGCTCCTTTGTTTTCATCAGTGTCAGCTCAGGCGTCATCTCCAAGAGGCCTTCCCTGTCTGTGCATGAGTCAGTAAGCTCCCTCCTCCCTGCTGACCATTTTCCAGCTCACCATCTTTCTTCTGCTTCCTTCAGAACACTCAGCTACCTTAAATTATCCTGTTAATCTGTCCATGTATTAGTCTGTTAAATATTTCTCTCACTAAGATTACAGCTTCATGAGAAGATGGTCTTGCTTTTTTGGGGGATGAGGGGTACAGGAATTGAACCCAGGGACACTTTACCACTGAGCCACATCCCCAGCCCTTTATTGTATTTTATTTAGAGACAAGGTCTCATTGAGTTGTTTAGGGCCTCGCTAAGTTGCTGAGGCTGGCTTTGAATTTGTGATCCTCCTGCCTCAGCTTCCCAAGCCTCTGGGATTACAGGTGTGCATCACCGCACCTAGCTTGTTCTGTCTTTCTGATAACTCTATCAGAGATAGAGCTAGCACCAGAGTCTAGTGCATAGTGGATAAGCATCACATTACGCTGACCACATGAATGAATCAATGAATCAATGAATGAGTGACTGAATAAATGAATGGTTTTTTAAAAATTTATTTATTTATTTAAATGCATTTCAAGTCATAGCACATATACAGAGCTCAATTTTCCATCTCTCTGGTTGCAAACAAGACAGAGTCACACCATTTGTGTCTTCATACGTGCACCTAGGGTAGTGATATCCATCTCATTCAGCCATTTTTGCTACTCCCATTCCCCCTCTCCTCCCCCACCTTCCTTCTGTCCCATCCAAAGTTCCTTCATTTCTCCCATGCTCCCCACCCCCACGCCCCTTATGTATCAGTATCCACTAATCAGAGAAAACATTTGGCCTTTGGTTTTTTGGGATTGGCTTACTTCACTTAGCATGACGTTCTCCAATTACATCCTAAATGAATGGGTTTTTTAAATGAACAAAACTGAATGTCTGGTAGGCATCATAGAGTCCATGTCCTGGGTCATGTCTGCACCCACAAGAAATGCCAATGCTGACATACACTTTAACAGGGAAATACATCTCTGAGATGCAGAGGTAAGATCAAGAGCTTCCATTAGGCATTTGCATAACTAATCATCAGCATTCCCAGGCTGAGATACCCATAATACCAACTTTAGCACTGATCTGAAGGAAACCTACTCATTTAAACTGACAAAAACATGCTTTCATTTTCATTTCCATTACAAAGTATGCCAGTGTCACAGAAACATTTTGATTGACTGAACATCTTTATCTCAATACAAGTGGCAACTGATCAGTTTACCACGGAACACTTCAATCACTCAAGTCAAAAGCAGAGAAAACTTTTTGTTTACTTATAAGGAATAAGTAAGATATCTAAAATGTATAAAACTAATACTTGAAATTCTCTTTTAAGAGATACTAAGTTGTTACCCATTTGCTTTGGAATAAGGTGAGATGGATATATGTGTTAATATATACATATATGTGTATATATACAAACACACACGCACACACATGCATACATATCTATAAAGTCACACACCACACACAAAACCACTTGTGGTCAACAGCAGACCACATACACAATAGTCCCATAAGATTAAAATGGAGCTGACATATCCTCTCACCTAGTGATGTCATAGCCAGGTAACATCATAGGGCAATGCTTTACTCATGTGTTTGTGGGGATGCTGTGTAAACAAACCCACTGAGCTGCTAGTCCTATAAAAGTACAGCATATACAATTATGCACAGTGCGTAATACTTGAAAATAACAATAAACAGCTACGTTATTGGTTTATGTGTTTACTATGCTATACTTGTCATCTTTAGAATGCACTCCTATTTTTTTTTTTTTTTAAAGTTTACTGTAAAACAGTGTGCTGTGTTACACTGGCAGCAGCCTCAGGCATCTCCCATTTACTGCATCTCTTGGTTGCATCCAGGGGTCCAATTGAATGACTGACCTGCACCATCTAGATTTGTGTGAGGATACTCCATGATGTTCGCATAAAGATGAAATCAACTAATGTCATTTTTTCAGAATATGTCCCTGTTGTTAACAACACATGACTGCATCTGTGTGTATAATATGTATTATACACATAACAAGTAACCAGAAGAACCCCCCTCACAACTGTCCTGGAACACTGACTCTACAGCCCAGCAAGTGACACACCACTTCATTTCCATCAAGACTAATTCCTGCTGGAGATGCATCTCAGTGGTAGAGCAAAATGCTTGTCTAGTATGCACCATGCCCTGGGTTCAATCCCCAGCACCAGGAGGGGGAAAAAAGATTTTAATTCCTGTCCCTGTAGAGAATAAATGAAATAATAGAACCAAAAGCTCTTTGAGTCTCTAAAAGATAAAATCTACAGAAATCCTGAAAGAAGAAAAACAAATACTGTTTCTGAGAGAGAAAAAAAGCAACTGCATTAAAAAAAAAAAAGGTGAAGAGTCAAGGTACTAATTGCTGAAGAGTCCTTCAAGTTGAAGAGACATCCTTGACTCTCCTTCCCCATCCTGCAGCTCTGTTCTTCTTTGCAAAGCTATTCACAGTGAGTAGGTCCCTCAATTTAGTTTGTTTATTCAGTGGCCTTTTGACAGCCAAAATGCTAGGAGCTGCTGAGGTGCGGCTGCCTTGCAGGCCTGTGCAGGCTTCTACCACACCCCGGTTGCAGCTTAGTTGAAAATTAAAATAGCCAAAAAGACTTTTAATGAGTTGTTAATGATTTAAGTATTCATGGTGATATGCTTACAAGATAAGACAAAGGGAACATAAGAACAGTGAAACCAATCAAACCAAAAATACATTCAACAGTGGTGATTGCAATCTTACACAACCTCTGCATAAATAGAGGAAGCTTTCAAAAGAGAATTAGGACTGGAAGATCCTACTAGCCAGCTTTCTGCCTCCACTCAGATGCTAACAAAGTATTCTAACCTTTTCTTTCTTTTTTTTTTGTTAATTTTGAGTCAGGGTATCACTAAGTTGCTGAGGTTGTCCTCAAACTTGCAATTCTCCTGCCTCAGCCTCCTAAGTCACTGGGATTACAGGTGTAGGCCCCTTCCTCCTACCCTCTTCTTTAAACTCCCCCAAGCAGGGTTTTCTATAGCCTTCTGTAATGTTATTTTACTGTTCTACAAACACCTGGCTGTATCTGATATCAGCCCTACCTTTCCTCTGCTTACTTGAGGACAGGATTAAAACTAAAGTTGTTCTCTGAAGATAAAAGCACACTGGTCAACATTAAAGATCATCTATTTGAAGTAAAACTTGCTTTAAGCAGGCTAATGAACTTCACGCTTACAGGTTCTCACACTTGGTATATTTTTCTAAAACATCCCAACAAGATAAGAGATTGGGAACTGGCTTTCTTGGTTAGTTGAGAAATAATGTAATCTTTAAAAAAAAAAAACATGAAAGAATTGCTCTGCTTGGAAACCAGCAGACATGAGCCTTTCTTTTGTACAATATTTTTGCAAGCGTATTTTGATTTATGCAGATTTATCTAAGTTAGGAATAAAATGGAATAATATAACACCAAAATAAACTTTATGAAGGACCTCCAATTTCCCATTCTCCACTTCAAAATAAATTAAAGTCAAGACACACATATTGTCACTAAATAAGAATGATTCCAGGTAATGACTAAGGTGTTTCTTCAAGCTATCATCAAGCATATGTCTTAATCACCTGAGTGCCCAGCACCATGTTAAACACCACTGGCAGGTACAAAAGGAGTGCACAGGTTCCTGTCAACGTACTTAACAATCTACAGACAACTCTCAGTTAATTTACCAATAAAGTTACACTGCATGATGACATTATTTGTAAATTTGTTATTTGAAGTTCAAACACATATTACCATAAAAGGCATGGTATGTATAGTGCCTCAGTTCTCAAACTGGCAGAACACTGTCTTAAGCCCACAATAGGACTGAAACACAATCATGTGCAAATGAAACACAATACAGAAAACTATTGTAACATGAGAAAAATCCTACATGTATATGGTGCTTTGTTAGCTACAAAGAATTTTTCATATATACACACTTTACTGGGCAGTGAAGATGGGTGGTGATTTGGTAGCACATATTTCTCAATGGTCAAAGGAACAGAAACACAGCCTGGAAACTTTTTCAAAGTCACATAGCTACTAAGTGGCAGTTGGATTCTAATGTTTGGTCTTGTAACTCCAAATCCCATTGTCTCTCCACTAAGGTAAAACGCAAGAAGAAATGGGTGTGGGGTGTTTTGTTTTGCTTGGTTTTTTCAGACTGGTACCTGAGGAGGAAATTTGATTTGAGAAAGATGAGGAGGTAAAGGGAGAATTTAAGTGATTCAAAAGGAGGCTTAGGGGCACTTGCAGAAGCTTTCAAGGTTGACAGCACCGGTGCTTTATTGCTTTCATTTCACTTTGAGCCTTGTGGCCAGGCCTTTCCTCCTTTCAGTTTCCTCACTGGCACTTTTCAAGTTCATGTGCCACAATTAGGATATGTTGGGGGAGGATGTTTGGATTGGGTTTTAACTCATGAACAAGAACACACCTAGATTTGTGAAAAGGTTTGAAAAGATATCCTTGTAGTAAGGATGAGTATTGGAAAAGAGAAAGGAAGAAGTAAAATGAAGAAGACAAATATGTCTATAGAAAGGCTGCCTGAGGCAGAATTAACTGAGCTACAACCCTGGAAAGAAGGCAAAGGAGGAAGGGGGCAGAGGGAGGGCATTATTCTATTTAAGAGACACAGGGACAAATGTAGAGTCAGTCCTCACCACTGTGCCATCAGGCCAGAGCAGCCTGACCGGGGACACAGGAAGAAGGCAGCAGCCACACCTACCTATATATAATCATGAGTCTGTCCTCCACAGTGAGGGTCTACAGTGGAGATGGCATCTATGAAATTATCAGGTGACAATACAAATAATCCCATGCCTCACACAAAAAGCCCCTCTAATTAAATAAAACACAAAGAGTTTCATTCATTCATCCATTTACTATGTGCCAAGCACTGCACTAGATGCTACAGAAACAAAGATGGGCAGGAGGAATCCCGGTCCTCCAGGAGTTCAGAGCTTAGCAGGCAAGAAAGATGGATAAACAAACAAATGCAAAATGGTGCTATCAGTACAAGCTCCTGTATAGTTAAACACCCAGTACAGCATTGGCAGAGCCCAATAGGTTCCCCAACATGCTCAACCTGGCAAACTCGTTACTTATCATTTATCCATCCATATACAGAGGTCCACACGCTTAGGCCAAATCTACATTATTAATCACATATTTACCAGCTAAGTCACTTTCCTGATGTCTGTCCTGCCTAAGTCACTGTTTTGTTTTCAAGGGGTAAGAATGCGTGCGTTCATAAATCTCACCTAAATTGTATAAGAGCAACCTGAACTTGGGGCGGTGCAAAAGGAGTTCACCATAACATGGCATGTCATTTCCAGCATGGTCCAGAAGGCAAGAGGTGATTCATTTTAACAAACATCCTTGACTCAATGTTATATAGGTCAAGCCCCATTAAAACACACACCAAGAGACTGTCCACCTTCTCTTGTCACAGCAAATAAAATTTTAATTCATATTTATTTGGGCTATGTAATTTATAAACCGGATGCTTAAGCATTATCCCATTGCATCAACATAACAAACCCTAGTTGGAGGTAATATATGTTCATCTTATATCTGAAGCAGCAGAGGTCAAGAGAGGTTAGGGACTTACTCAGGGCCATGCAGTTGATGGCAAGGGTTAGAGTTGAGACTGGTACTCAAGCCTTCCAACCTCCAGCTGGGTGTTTTGCTTTGTTGTGTTTATCAAACTGTGGCTTGGAATTCCCACTCTAATCATGGGTGATCTTTGTTACTAAAAAGGAAAAAGGGGGAAAAAAAAAAGCAAGGAGGAAGATAATAATTCCTACAGTCTCCCTGGGTCCAACGTTTTGGATGAGACATAACCACAGGCCACTCTGCTCAAAACAGAAACAACACTAAGATTTCAACAGCTTTGGAGGCAATGAAGGAATACATAAAGTTCAACTGCCAATACCCTTGAATGTATTTTCCTATAAATAGCTTTAGCTTGATCCCCTCTTTCAACAAAACGTAAATCACAATCTCTAATCAAATCTTTTATCAAAGAACCATCTCACCATCCCAGATTGATTCAAATTAAGATGATTGGCCACTCCTGCCTCCACACCCTGAAACAGTACTGGCACCACCCAGTCATGTTTCGCGCAACACAGCCTCTCCCACACTCCCTGGGATGCCTTTAAAATAACTTGGTCCTTAGCCAGCTCTTCAACCATGGGAGCTCAGATGGTGGAGGGTGGTGGCAGGGCTTGACTTGACTTCTCTTCAATTCACAGCGGACCCTCAGAAGAGGCCTTGGACCTACTCTCTGGGCAAGGCAGCACCAGACTCAAGTTTTTCCTCTCCTGGCTTAGCTGTGCTCATTCCTTACAGGGCATGGGGACAGAAAATGCTATTTATTCCCAAACACAAACACGAAGAATATTTCTCAAACTGAAATGTAAAGACACTACAAACGAGGTCAGGTATTTGGCATGTACAGGAGGTGTCGTCTATTTCACAGTTTCTCTGCAACATTCCCAATTTAGAAGAAAGGAAAAATGGCAGATTTAATGAAGTAGGGGGTGGGAGGAGGAGGTAAGGATGACACTCACTTGCCTGATGAAATTCCTGCTTCAATGAAACTGTCACCTCAAACTCAGGATGTCGAAAATAATGCTCATTCTCTCCCAACCACAGCACCTCTTTCTGAATTCCTTATGTCTATTTCTGCCATTGTCACCTTTGATCTCCCCTTCTCCCAAGCCAGAGACCTCCAGCATTCCTAATTCTTATCTCATCCTTAGTCCCCACCCCCATCTCTGCAGCTCATTTTCCCATCTTAGTGGTGTCTCTTGACACAGTGTGGTCAAACATGGTACTGAGGGTAAAAGAACAAGTAGCCTTTGGAACTAAACCTGAGCTGCAATCCCCACTCCAGTACAAGTCACTGTCACCTCGGATCATCTGCCTGAATGCAAGTTTCTTGTTCAGTAAATGGAGAATCACACTTCCCCCATAGGTGGCTCTAGTAATTGATCACTCTCTTTTTTTAAAATATTATATATATTTTTAGTTGTAGATGGACACAATACCTTTGTTTGTTTGTTTGTATGTGGTGCTGCAGATCGAACCCAGTGCCTCATAGTGCTAGGCAAGCACTCTACCACTGAGCTACAACCCCAGCCTGGAATTGATTACTCTTTAACAACATATTTGTAGCATCCAGGGCAGGGCCCAGCACAGACTAGTGTACCCTGTGTGGGCAGAAGCAGGCCTCCATTTCCCTTCCCAACCAGGCTGCCCGGGGCAGCCAAGGAGTCCCTCTGAATGGACTTCACCACCATTCCTCAGTGTAGACTGCCTCCATTGTTCTACATTGCCCCAGTGTGGAGCCAGACACTGGCTGACCTTCAAGTGCATTTGAAACTCCTCAGCCTGTTCTTACTCCTCTGTCCATGACTCCTCTGCTCCAGCCATAGTCTATTCACTCACTCAGCACACATTTATTGGGTCGCCACCACGTGGCAACATGGTGCCAGATGCTGGAAACACTGAAATCAAAGGCTGCCCACTGCTCACCCTCCAAGAACTCATAAGCTTTCTGGTAGGAGTGTGTGTCTGGGAGAGGGACAAGATGACTGGGGGAGTGTGGATAAAACCATCATTGTATTAGGGTGTAGGAAGTGATGCAGGAGTGGTGAGCATGGAGGGGGCTGTGGGAACACCACTAAGGGAAGACACACTGCCTCTGTTCTTCCCTCCCACTCTCAACTTAGCCAAATCTTACTCCATAAATCAAGGTCTTATTCATTCTGGCCCACACCTCTCCCATCTCAGAATTCCTCAAGTTCTTATCAACAGAACTCACTTTTAGTCATCCCCAGGCTGATGTCATTTCTTGTATTGCTGTGGGTTAATTTTTTTTTAATTACTTTTTGTATACATAGGCTGTTTTTCTTTACTGGTTTGTGTAGTCATAGAGGATAAGGACTAGACTCTAGATAGCTCTAAACTGCTCACAGGAACTACATAACAATTATTGGTGGCACAGGTGATACACGTGTATCTACTGACAATCACAAAATAATGTATTTATCTTACTTTGGAAATGCATTGTCTTCTCGCTGCTAGGTTCTAACTTCCTACCCTTTGTGTTCAAACTAAGATAAGAAAGAAAACCCTTAGCTACCTCTGAAAAACTTTTTGAAATACAATTTGTTAAAATGGTAGTTTTTAAACTTAAAAAAAGGTGTAAGAATTTCTTTGAATTCTTCAAATAAAATCTCAAGTGGATGTCAAATATAGTAAACAATGATAAAGCTGTTCTGGCTGGGGCTGTGGTGACAGCCTAGTACTGCCTCTCTCAAGAGGTAAAAAATTCACCTCCCTCACTAGAAACTCCAGATGCACATCCAGAGCATAATTGTGAATTCTTGCCCACAAATATGTAGAAACTAGATAAATGTACAAAAGTGACATTAAAAATCAATAGGAGAGCCAGGTGTGGTGGCACACGCCTGTAATCTCAGCAGCTCAGGAGGCAAAGGCAGGAGGAGGAGCACAAGTTCAAAGCCAGCCTCAGCAAAAGCGAAGTGCTAAACAACTCAGTGAAACCCTGTCTCTAAATAAAATACAAACTAGGTCTATGGATGTGGCTCAGTGATTGAGTCCCTGAGTTCAATCCCCAGTACTCCCCCCCAAAAAAAATTAATAGGAGAAAAGATGCACCTTTAAATAAATGGGGGTAGGACAAACAGCCATGTGGAATATAAAATCAAGTTAGATCCCTACCTCACACCATGTATATAAATAAATTCCTCATTTATTTAAGACAGATATGTGAAAGTAATATTTAAAACCTTTAAAAGAAAACACAGGAAAATATCATGACTTCAGGATAAGAAAGTGATGTGTGTGTGTGTGTGTGTGTGTGTGTGTGTGTGTTCTAAGTAAGTCTAGGCAATAGAGTTAGATACACTTAATTATATTAAAATTGGAAATTTCTTATACATCAAAGTCAATAAAAAGTGAAATGATGAGCTGACTCCAAGATAACATATTTATTTCATCCATAATCACCAATAACCAGAATATATAAGGAAAACCTATACATCAAAAATAAGAAAGATAGCCTTAAAAAGCTGTGTCTGGACTGGAACTTAAGAACTGCTCTGGGAAAGGCTCCAGTAAAGGACAGAACACCGTGATGTGCCATTTTGTCCCATTTATTTGTTAACATTTTATTATAGTTTATAATATTCATGACCATGTATTATCTCAATTTATCTACACAAAAAACTCTGGAATGTAAGCAGAACATATATTATGCCATTTTATCAACCTAATTTGCAATTCTATTAAGAAAACAACTATTTCTTTAAAAAAACATCTGTTTACACCAAAATCTGTACACAAGTCTTACTATCATCTTTATTCTAATAACCAAAAACTGGCAACAACTCAAGTGCCCTTCAATGGGTAAAAGGCTAAATTGTCATACACAGGATAGTTCTCAGCAATGAAAAGAAATGTACTACTGATTTACCCAACCTGCATGAATATCCAGAGAATTATGACGACAAAGAAAGTCAATCCTAAAAGACTACATACTTATGATTCCATTTTTATAATGTTTGTATAATATTCTTGAAATGACATGGAGAACAGATCAGTGGTTGCCAATAACTAAAGGAATAAAGACTAAAGGCGGGGGGCTGGGATTGTAGCTCAGCGGTAGAGCGCTTGCCTCGCATGCGTGAGGCCCTGGGTTCGATCCTCAGCACCACGTACAAAGCAATAAAAAATAAAGACATTGTGTTCATCTACAACTAAAAAAAAAAATCTTTAAAAAAAAAAAGACTAAAGGGGGAAGGTAGGAAGAGGGGGTAAAAGAGCAGAACTATAAAATGGCAACATGAAGCCGGGCGCGGAGGCGCACGCCTGTAATCCCAGCACTTAGGAAGACTGAGATAGGAGAATCGAATCGCGAGTACAAAGCTAGCCTCAGCAAAGGCGAGGCGCTAAGCAACTCAGTGAGACCCTGTCTCTACATAAAACACAAAATAGGGCTGGGGATGTGGCTCAGTGGTCCAGTGCCCCTGAGTTCAATCTCCAATACCAAAAAAAAAAGGCAACATGAGGGTTCAGTATTTGATTGAATCAATGTCAACATCAATGTTCCGGTTGTGATACTGTATTGTACTGTATAGCCTTGAAAGCCATTACCCATTGAGGAAAACTAAAGGGCATGCACAATCTCTCTGTTTTATTTCTGACAGCTGTGTGTAAATGTATAATTAACTCAAAATAAAATATTTTAAAAAAGACAAAAACCAAAGGCCTGAACTCACTCCGCCCTCGTGTAGTACCATTGTGAGGTGAAATGAGATAAAGTATAGGAAGGCACTCAGACTACTGTGTGCTCTATGAATGCTAGGTAGCAATCATCTTCTTGCCCCATCACCTAGCCTCACCAGCATTACTCACCATCAGACTATCCCACTGTCCACAGGGCCTTTGACAGCTCTCTGCAGTGGTCCTATTGCTGAATCTGTGTAATCTATCCACCCCTCCAATAGACTGAAGTTCCTTGAAGACAGAAGCCTTTTAATCTCTCAATGCCCACAACCTAGCACATTACCAAGCACACAGTAGGTGTTACATACATGGATGCCAGATTAAAGTTAGCTCATGATCTTCTTGTTCAATACAAAGTGTCTCAACAGTGAAGGAAGTGAGGAAGGGAGGGGACTGGAAAGGACACCCCAGCAGCCAAGAGCCTACGCCTTGCACCCTCCTCCCTCCCAAGTTGCTAAGAACCCAAATGCAGCAAAGGCCTGCACAGAGGGTGTGGCAGCAGCACGAAAACATGAGTTAACTCATCAGGCCTCTTTCTTATTCTAGTTCAAGTTCTGCAGATAAGAGAATTGACCATTTACAGTTTGGGTCACTGGAACAAGATGGAAAGGTGGGCTGTGCTACACTCTTCTGGAAAGGATTTTAAAGGTTATCCGACAGTTCTTTTCCTGAAAAGATTAGACCGAAGAATTGCCCAGGGGCAGAAGAATGTACTAAATCATCGGTCAAGATCACTCAGAGACCTCGCACTCTTGGTCTGGGCAAACATATTTGGCTAGTGGGGTGGGGGTGGGGGTTCCCACGCCCTGAAAACAATGCTAACTCCTCACTCCTACTCCAAATAGTTTTCATGCATAAAAAAGCACAAGCGGTTGCTTTGCTGCCCCTAATGTTATCAGCTAATTTTTCAAATTCTTACTCAATTACATATCACACTCTTATCTGCAATCTCCACAGGCCAAATAGCCCTGCTTTCACACCATGCCCACTAAGCCTGCAGAACCCAAGTGTCCCTCCCAAGTAATTCCTGCTCTCATAAACATGAGATCATTTTACATTAAGTCTTGGAAGAGAGTGAGGGGTGTGTGTGCGTGTGCGCGCGCACTCAGGTACTTTTTCTTCTAGGAAGACTAAGAGGAGATATGAAGCAAGTGAGAGTTAAAAACTTAAGAGGTTTCTGTTTCTGCCTAAATAATGATTAACTCTTTTGCAGCTGAATCCAAAAAAGCTGGCATTTCTGGACTGGCAATCCTGTTCCCTGGCCAAAAGAATAGAAGAAAGTGCAAGCAAGCAAGCTCTCCGCATCCGCCCCCCCCAACACACACACACACACACACACACACACACACACAAACTTACTCTTAGAAAGAAATAACTGGCACAATCAGATGCAGGCTCTGGCAGTGTGGATGCTACTGTAGTCTGAAGGAGAACTAGGTGTTTTAAAATTGTGTTGTTACTGGCCTTAACATATCCAGATCAAGAACCTCATTAATCAAAGTAACAGATGTCATCTACCCAAAATGCTCCGATGTTTGGTTTAAAATTGCTGACAGCAAAGAGCTGAGATAACTTACATCACCACAAATCACTGAATAAATAAGAGAGATCAAGCGATATGGCACAATTGGCTCCAAGGATGCCCAAAACACAAAGCCTATTAATGTCACTTAAAGCTGAAACCTTAAACCAGGAGTCAGAGCAATGTGTTTTAAAAAAACCTGTAATATCTGTTCTCTGGTTTCTATCCTTTCCCCAGGACAACAATCAGCATCCAGACTCTGGCAATTCACATTATGCTAACCATTCTTTGGTCATGTCCTAAAAAATGATGGGGCAAGGAACTAGTAATCCATCTTTTCCCTTTTCAGTTGAGAAGCTGAGAATCCCAAAGGTGGGCTGGCTTGTCCAAGATTAGGTAGCTAGTCCTCCATTACCCTACAGCCCTGCCTCCCTGAGAATGATATTTTTCAAATGCTGTAATGATAAAAATATGAGCTGTCATTATTATTAATAGTACTCATTTTAAAACAACAGACTGTTACTTAGCCTATTCATTAACTGAAAAGAAAACAAACATAAACATGAAAACATTTCAAGTCTGTATTACAGCATACTCCATCACAATTCTCAGAGAAAATTCCTTAGTTGACAAAGAGTCTAACATATGAAGAAGGGTAAGAGAGGCAAGAGGCCATTCCACATCCTAGGAAGGCCTGCAGTCATTTCCTGCACAGCCCAGATGTCTAGGTCAGCCCTACACAGGTTCCACATCTCCATCACCTCCCCTAGTTTGTCCCAGCCCAGATGTCAGGGTTTAAAAGCCTGCTTCCCATTTCCTTATTTCTTTAATTTTCATTAGAGACAAGAACTCAAGCTTCCTTTTAAATCCAAGTTCCGAACCAACAACATAAATGTCTCTAATACTAAGGATTACACAAATTCCATTTTCTCCAACATTGCTGAGGAAAACCACACAAACCAGTGACATGGTCATCTTCTCACTTGAGCTCTCTGAGCTTACTAGAAATCCAAGGCTTAATATATTTATTCCGATTAAAGCATTCAAGCCACAAGTCCACCTCCAGGTCCATCAAGTAACCATTCCTTGGATTTCTATGTGACACACATTTTCCTATCAGATCATGCCACCTAACCAAATGTTGCTTCAAATGCTCTCCAAGCCAGCACCACTCTGCCACCACCTGGGGTTCATCCTATGTATGCATTGTGCAGAGAATATTATTCCAAGAATATAACAGTTTTTGTACCAGCGAGTGTGCACAACATCATCATCTCCAATATCTCAAATAAGCAAGAATCATAAACAAGGAAAGCTGAGACGATATTAGGAACTTTCTAATTTAATCCCTAATCTCCCAGATGAGAAAAACAAGGCACGGGTAGGTTAAACAGGTATTACTACTAGGAAGACATTTAGAAGACTGTATTAACTCTTTTTTGATTAAGATACTAGGAAATGACAGCAATCAACTAAACATATAGCATTTCACAGTTTTAAAAGGCTTTCAAATGAATTCTTTTATGTGAGACTCACAAAAGTGTTAAAGTCAGGTGTGGTAGCAAATGCCCATATTCCCAGCAACTCAGGAGGTTGAGGCAGGAGGATGGCAAATTTGAGGCCAGCCTCAGCAATTTAGCAAGACCCTTGTGTCTCAAAACAAAAAAACAAAATGAAGAACTGGGGAACTGGGGATATTGCTCTGTGGCAAAATGCCCCTAGGTTCAATCCCCAGTACCCCCCAAAAATGTATTCAGTCAGCCTGAGTAAGAGCATCACTTAAGAGCTGTGTACTTCGGAGCCAAGGTGTTTAACTTCATTTTGCTTCTTCTGTAAAATGGGGATAATAACAGTAGCTACCTCTTAGAGCTGTCAGGAAATTCACAAGCTAATATATGTAAAGCAGTTAAGACAGAGCTTACACCTCTGGAGCCCTCAATAAATGTTGGCCATCATCATCATTAATGAAGGCCAAGAACTGTCCTCATTTTATAGATGAGGAAACTAGGAATTTTGAGACCTTAGTTGAGTTACTCCCCAAATCATAATCAAAGCCAAACTAGAACCCAAACTTTCTGCCTTCCAACCCAGTGCTCTTTCTCTTAGAACCATTCTACCTGTATAGAATCCTATAGTTCAGTTTGTTACAAAATGTCCCATTGGTCCAAAAGAAATATTGCTCCAGAATAAGTACCTCAGACAAGATGCCTGCCTCCCTGAGCAGCTTACTCAGCTGCCAAGATCTGGCCCAGTATGCCCCCCCCGCCACACACACACACACACACACACACACACGCGGAAAAAGGAACAGACCTCTAAAGGATTTCAGTGTTTGGAGAAATTGTTGCCATCTCTTAAGAAACAGGATGTATTTTTTAAAGCTCATGGCATGTCCTCTCTTGGCCAGCTCATGCTTTTGGTTCCCTTTGTTTTCTGTGCTTTGTCTTCCTGTGGAGCTCTGGCCACCCAGTCACCCACAGCTGGTGGCGAGGTCGTCATCTCCTGGGGGAGCATTCAGACACTGCCAGGATTCTAAATACAGGATCTAGACTCAAACAGCAAAGACAAGGTCCTGACTTTCACAATGCCTTTCAGATCACTTGTCCACCAATAAGCATGAGAAGAAAATATTAAAAAACAAAACAAAACAAAAAAACTGCCTTCTCTCTAACCTATGGTATCCTAAAAAACCCACAAAAATGAAGGCAGCACAATTCCCAGCTGCTTCTCCTCCCTGAGAATATGTATTATAATTTCAGAACTATCATAAATAAGGTCAAAGCTACCAAATACCATATGACTTGAAAAACCAGAGAGGAGAGTTTTCCTGTTTGTGCCTTTGGACCTTTCCTCCCCATTCACCATAGATCATACAGCTGCTTCTGGCCAGGTAATAGCTCTCACCAAACCATCTCAACAGTTTGCTGTTGAAATCAACTTGTGTTTTAAGTCCTGGTCAAGACAGATCTAAACTTTCTCCAATTTCGATTGTGAATATCTGTTTAAAATGGGGAATAAATCCTGGATAAGTGTAAAATGTGTTCCGCTTCAATTACAAAGAAAGCTTGACTTCTCTTTTAAACCCCTGGGAATTTCAAAGTTAATATTTTTCTTGGTTTCCAAGGTAAGAGATGTGATTGAAGAAATTTGATCAACTCAAGTATAGCTCTAGGGCAGTGATTCAAAAGAGGATGGGGGAGGTAATAAATAAGGAAAAACATGCCCCATTTGTAGGGGAGTGAGATAGTGCTATACAGTTTGTACGTGACATTGTATAATGATGACAGTCATGATGTTTCATCTAGTTTGAATCTCAAGTAACATTAACAAAGGAGTGACTTTTTTCAAAGTAGAAGAAGAATTGCAGAAGTATGGAGCATGGCACTATCACATCCAACCTTAACTCAGAAAGCAGTTCATTTCAATGTTTACAAACATTTTAGTGCGTACTCTGTGCTACAAGCTGGACACATGGAAATGAATAAAAGACAGTTCTATCTCCAAGATGCTCAGTGAGTTGTAAACAAAGAAATTACAATGTAACCTGATGACTGCAATAACAAGGATACTGTCCAGGAGATGCTATGGGTGTGTTGACTGCCATGTGCAGAAAGCAAGGGGAGATGCTGGGGTATCCTGTAGGTCACTGTGCTGACAGCCAGGATATGCAGTGAAGCAGGGAGGGCTTTCAGGAGGTGATAGCATCTGAGTTGGGCTTTAACAGATGAATAAATTTTCCAGGTTCAAGGAGAACCCATTCCCAAGAGAGTACACAGCATGAATAAAGCACGAAGTATGGCATGACACAACACAGTAAGAAAACCAGAGGCGGTTCAGCTCTGTGATGGTATAAACTATGAGCAGGGTACATGGAAAATCATGGATATAAAACAGTCTTTCATGCTATGAACTTCGCAGAATAACAGGTGTTTTCAAATCATTTGGTAAGACTGTACAAAGATATACTGTCAAGACCAAACTAAACTATTTCCAAAAGAAATAGTTCTTTCTAGATCATCTCTTCATTTGTTATTATAGTCAATAAATAATTACTGAGTCAGCATTTGGGCTACAATAATATTCTGGAAATGTTTCCCATGTGTAGGGACCTCGTGGAAAAATATGCTATTTATTTTGCATTTAATATTTGTTATACACTGAGCTACTACCTTAGATACATTTGCAATAAACAGCAAGGCAAGTCTTGTTATCTTCGTGTCACAGAAGAGGATGCTTGGAAGAGAAATTTTATGATTTGAGCAAAGTCAAAGAGCAAGGAGATAACACTGACAAGACTCCAAGTCAGGGCTGTTCTAACATCTATATTCTTTGCACTGCACTGTACCTCAAAACATTCCTACCAGAAGCATCATGGAAGAGAGAAGACAGAAATACAAATATTACAAACTTGAGGCAGTACAAGATCAATGCCATATGAGATCTATTAAGAAAAACACTTGCCCAGCACGGTGGTACACAGCTATAATCCCAGCAGCTGGGGAGGCTGAGGCAGGAAGATCGCGAGTTCAAAGCTAGCCTCAGCAACTTAGTGAGGCCCAAAGCAACTCAGCAAGACCCTGTCTCTAAATAAAATATAAAAAGGGCTGAGGATGTATCTCAGTGGTTGAGTGCCTCTGGGTTCAATCCCCAGTACAGAAAGAAAGAAAGAAAGAAAGAAAGAAAGAAAGAAAGAAAGAAAGACAGACTGTGGGTAAAATAAAGAGAAGGGTCATTTCTGAGCACAGTGATCAAGGAAGGTATCATCTCAGGATAGCTGGAATTTCATTAGGTAAGACATGGGGCTGGGCAGGGAGAAAGGAGCATTCTGTGAGCAGCACTCAGAACTCAGACCCTGGTGACTGTCAAGGTTCTAATTCTTGTTCTGTCTCCACCAGGGGCAGATCCCAGCAAGTTACTGAATGTCCTACACCTCACTTTCTTCATCAGCAAAATGCCATAGCAGTACTATTTCTCCTGTAAGGATTATAAAATAATCTTTATAAAGTAATAAGGATAATGCCTAGTACATGGTAAGCCCCAAACAAACAATAAAATGCTAGCTAACAGTGGATGTGTTGAAAGAATAGCAAATAGTCCAGACAGGCCTCCAATTCTCTTAAAGCAAAATGAGAAAAGTGGTTCAAATGATAGGTTGCTGCAGACTGAGGATGGAGTTCATGTCTACCTGAGAAAGTTGGTCTCTATTCAGCAGACAATTGAGAATCAATTATTAGAGGAAAGAAATCATATTTATAACATTCTGGGCAAAACTCCCATGGGAGCCCCCATCCCCTCCCCTTAGCATCTGGCTCACTTGTAACCCTTTCTAAAGAGGTGTGATGCCCTGGGGACTGGTTCAAGCAAGGTCTATAGGAAGACAGATACTGTCACATGTCAGCTCCTAACATGGCCAAGACCTTTTTTTTCCCCTTTCTTGTTCTTTCCATTCTGTACTCTCTCTCCTAAAAACAGCAATGACTGAGACACAAATATTAACCCAGCTTCCCTGAGAGCCTCTCTTTTTTCATTAAGGTAAAACAAATTTTCCAGGAACCAATCTGGGTAGCTTGGACCATTATTTATTTATTTATTACTTTGTTAAACTTAGTAATGCTTGCCTTTTACTTACTTGGCATTAAGCTAATGTCTTTCTCGTAACATGGTTACTGTAGTACTCATTTATTAGCACAATATTATAATGAAGAAACATTAGAGGTAATGGTTATTTCAATATCTTGATGTGATGGTTTCCTAGGTATATACTATATGTGAGAGATTATCAACATGTATAGTTTATTAAATGTCAATAAACTTACTAAAACTACAGTAAAAGATTAGTAACTCATGTAATTATTAAAAGGCATGACTTTTAATAATACACAATGCTCATACTATGAACATAGAGTTTCATATTAGGAACATAATATGAAAATATGAATGCATATATTAAAACCTTAACTCCAAAATACTTATAGGACAAGTGGTTATATAGAAATGTATATACAGGCTCATAAAATGTTAGCAGAGTGAACATTTTCAAAAAATAGAAATACACCTATTTTCATACCAACAGTATGAATAAGTACTGGAAGTAACTCAAGTGTCCATCAACAAATGATTCAATAAACAAAATGTGGTATATATATACAACAGAATATTATTAATATTAAAAAATAAAAAAATTCTAATATACCAACTATATGAATGAACCTTGAGGACGTCATATTAAACAGTACAGTATTTGTCACAAAACAACAAATACTATATGATTCTATTTATCTGAACTACCTCAGAAAGTGGAATGGTGGTTGACAGCAGGAAGGCAAGTTCTTGTTTAGTGAGTACAGTTTCTATTTTGCAAAATGAAGAGTTCTGTGGATGGTGATAATGGTGGCACAATAATGTCACTGTACTTAATGTCACTGAACCATATACTTCAGAACAGTTAAGACGGTAAATCTTATGTGTATCATACCACAATTAAAAAGAGAGAAATTGAGTTCCTACACATTACCATAAAAGGTATTATTTTGTAATTTTTATTTAATATTTTTTTAGTTGTAGATGGATGCAATATCTTTATTTTATTTATTTATTTGTATGTGGTGCTGAGGATCGAACCCAGTGACTCACGCATGCGAGGCAAGCGCTCTACCACTAAGCCACAGCCACAGCCCTATTTTGTAATTTTTAAAAACAATTTTTAAGAGCTATCATTATTTATTTTTAAATCAAACCTCTGCAGAGGTGACTTCCCCAGGTTCCCTGAAAGGTCAATTCTGACATCAGATTAAAACTGTACTCTTGAATTTTATTGCTAGTAGGGATTTACATATTTTCCCCTGAATGTGACAGCATTTTCCTAACATAGTCCTCAGAGGTCTAGTGCATGTAAGGGAAGCATGATACACAACATGAAGAAAACCTTTATCTGGAAGGAGAACTCTATAGGAGCCAGTGGGCAGCTCATTTTATCCAGAGTGGACAGCAGGAATTTTTAAGAGTCAGAGTCCCAACACCAGTTAATGTTAAAAGGGGACAGACTCAACTGTACATCAGGGCCAGGTCACAGTCTGTGAACTTGATAGCAGAGAAATGATCAGGGCTGGTCTAAGTTTTCAACCTGTATGGCACAAGACAGATGAGGCCCTAACTACCCAATGATGGACTTCTCCAAAGGAAATTTCTGTTCCCATTTCCCAAAGAACACTGGACATTGGCAAAGCTAAGCACTACCCTGAACATGGTTTCCAACCATTGCTGCTTTGCACAGCCCCCAGCATTCCCTGGATCCTAGCCTACAGCCTTCTCTGGGGTTTTGCAACTCCAAGATACAGTGCTTGTATTTTTCCAAGAGCTTCATTTTCTTGTAGGAGTTCACCTTACTGCATAGTTTCTATGTTCCCTGCACAAGGGAAGAAGAGCCCTCAGCCATCTCGCAGGAAGATGATAGCAACTGCTTGGGGATTCCGAGATGTTTTACTGCAGCTTTTCATAAACTGATTATATTTAAAGCTCCCAGGGGGAGACGGAGGCAGGGGCTGGGAGGAAAGAAGCTTCTTCAGGAGAAGACCTTTGCTGGCATGAGTGAGGAACTGCTCAGACCTCCCTAGGGAACAAGCTTGTTAAATACCAGCAATCAGCATTTCCAAGCACATGTGCACACACAACATTACTAGAGTTTGAAATTTCATCTCCACCTCCCAAAGGGTCCTGAAAGGGTTAAACTGTATCAGGCAAAGGCCTGTGCTTTTTCTATCAAGATGCTCCAGATGGAAATTACAAAAACTCACTTCTCAGTTCCGTGGTGCACACACACTGTTCTAAGACATTAAAAGAGAGAGAGAGAGATGATCCCTAATTTTTGCAAAAAAAGAGAAGCTGACTGCTTAGCACACAGTGCCACAGAGACTATTCCTCCTGGAATCTTTGCATTAACTATCAATCTCAAGCTTTCTAGGAGACTGCATTCAGGGTATGGAGTAGGTAAAGCAAAAGAGACCTTGAATAAGGAAGGACAATACCTGGGACTGTAGGCAGTGATGTGAATTCACCAAAATACCTCCCAGTCTAGCATCTCTGGTACTATGCCCTGCACCTCCTCACCTTTTGTTGATAAGTACCAGCAAAGAAGCTAACAGGATAGAGGCTAAAAGCACCAGATTATGACCATGAATCTGACTACTGTTTTCAAGAATATTCAGAGATTAATGTATATGAAAGTGCTTTGCAAACTGGAAAAGCTATGGGAAAAGACTCAGAATATTAGTGCTTTCCAGTCTGACATTGAGAGGCATGAACTTTCAAAGGAATCTGAACACCCACAAACCAGAAACAATGATGGTTTTTAAGAAGGCGGCTGGCTACATGGCAGGCTGACCAAGGACATGAGCACCCCTCATAAAACCACACTGGGGTAACATTGGGACTACAGTCTCAGCAGTTCTTCAGGGCACATGAAAGCAGGTGGTTTCAAGGGCAGTAAAAACCACAGGAAAGAAAGTTCCATTTAGATGGAACATTTAGAGACCACTTGAGTCAAACCACCCCAACTGAACAGCAGATGCAGGATTCTGGGCAGGGACATACAGAACAACAGTAGCCAACACTTAGGCAGTTTACCTGTTCATTTTGCAGAATAGGAAACTGATGTCCAAAAGGTTGAAATGACAGGCACAAAATACCTTTTGTTACTACTAGATGAACTTAGAACTCAAGTTTCATTTCTAGATTTGTTTCCTATCATTTAACAACTGATGCTTTGGGAGTGAATACAACATGAAGGCTTACCAACCTGCCCAAGTCAACAAGAGGGAAAGCTTACTGAAGAGGGGAAGGCTACACCGCCCTTGAACACTAACATGTGCCAGATACTATGCTAAGTGATCAATATACACTGTCTCATTGACTCCTCACAACTCTCTTAGGAAATACAGATCATTTTGCCTACTTTCCAAATTAAGAAACTGAGGCTCAGACAAATCATACAATGACTGGCAAAATGGAAATTTAAACTCTGACCCCTTTAACTCAAACCTGTGCTCTTAAGCACCAATCCAAACTGTTTTGCTATTATAGTAAATTTCTCTTTTTTTCTTGGCATCTGTAAGAGAAGTAAAGCTGGCAGCGTGTGAGCCCCATACAATACATAAAGAGCTAAAAACCATAATTCTGATAGAAGGCTTCGGCGAGGAAGGGGCAGAGTCAACCCTTGAACCCAGGTTCTTTGTCTCAAAATTCTTTGCTCTTCCAAAGTGCAGGTTCTAGAATGTATGCTCCATGAGGGTTTGGATTCTGCCTCCTTCACTGCGATATAGGATGCCCCCAGAACACATAATAAACACTCAATAAATAGCCCATAATTAAAGCTACAGTTCAGCTATGTGACCTTGGAAGTGCCTGTTATCCTTTCTGAGCCTGTTTCCTCATGTGTTGAATGGAAGATGACCATAACACCTACTTCCTGGATTGATGTAGGACTTAAATAAGAGCATTTCATGTAAAGCACTTGAGATAGGATAGAACATAATGAGCACCCAAAATGTAAAGTATTATCATTATCACAACTATTACTTATTGCCATATTTTGGCTTCTCAAGAATTTTTTCCCCACCCTGATTAGATGATATTTCATAGTAAAGACACAGAATAGGGAATTGGAAACCAGTAAACCTGCTTCTACCCTCAGAGCTCCTACCACCTTACTAGGTGACCTTGGACAAACCTCTTCAGTTCTTTGTACTCTCCTCAGCTATAAAATAAGGGATTAAACCATTCAGATCAGTTCCCTAAGCATTCATTGGGCACTTTATCTCAGGAAGACATCATGCTCACTCACCTATAAAATTCTATGATCCTGAATAGTGTCAATGGAAAAATATCACAGCAAAGCAAAACAGTCTCCTGCTTGTGGCAAGGTTGAAGAGAAATCTCAAATAGCTGACTGCATTACATCATCTCAATGAGAAATGTTTGTAAATATACCAAGTGTTTAATTTTGAGACACTCGTGAGAAATCCTTTACCAATAAGAAATTGGCAGGTTCTATTAACACCTATTAGCCTTGAATCTTCCAAAAAATAAGAGTGTAAAATCACTTTGCACCTTAGTCAAATGGTGTGCTTCTGGAGAGAAATCTGGAAAAGTCAAAGTTATTAACACTCCCTATGGCAACAGTTAAGAATAGGATGTATTAAAAGGAAAAAGAAGAAAGAAAGAATGACATATCTGGTTAAAACTGCAGAGGGAATTCCAAGAGCAGAATGTAGTACATTTGGACAGGACATGGAGGCCAGTGGCCTATTGTTTACAAAAACAGGCCCAGATTATGAACAGTGACAAGAGGCCAAGACCTCAATTATAACTCACAACCACACCTCTCTCAATCCCAGCCCAACTGAAGCTATCAATCAGTCAACTCTCCCCATCTCTGTAATAAACCTACCAATATTTGCAGCCAAGTGGATAGAAGGTCCCTTAGGGCACCTCCAGCATTGACCAAACTGATGACATACAAAAGATCCTGCAGACACAATAGGGACTTCAAACTACCTTCCAACCTTCCAAGAGATAAGGAAGCTGCCCATTACATAGTCTACCTCTACCCCCACCCCAGGCAATCATTAGAGGGGAGACATGGCCCTTCCCAAGTCCTCTATGATAGGAAAAGGTCTCCTTGCATTGGTGCAGGGAAAGAAGGAGGGGCCCCTCCCTCTGTACTCTGAAACAAAGGAAAACCCAGAGCTTCAACCATGTGGTGTAACATTTAAGGCCACCCACCTCTCCCACTCCCCAGCTAGGGTCTCAATGAACTGGAGCGGCTTGTCTCTTTCTAGGGACTGGTCAGGAAGAGCCAGTGCCTTGCGCAAACACATGCTAGGTCTCTTTTACAAGCAGGAACTCCTCCTAAGGGAAATGCTGGTTAAGAAAAGGCTATTTGAGTATGGGCTCTGATTGACTAGCCAAGTCAGGCGGTAGACTAGATGAAGAGACAGGTCACTTGGTTTCTCCAGGTCCACATTTTGCTTTACCCTTCACATTTTTGCAGAGAGGGAAATGCGGCTTTAAAAGCATGTATTCCGGAGCACAAGTCGACAACACAGAAGGGCTTAAAAATTATGTCTCCCCATTTTCCAGAATCAGCACCACCCTGAAACCCTAACATCCCAACTCTATTCAGGTTTAGGTAAGGGTGGAGATGGGGTGTGCGTGGCGCTATTCTTTCTGTTCTCTGATGACTGTATGCAGGGTGACCAGGGATGGAGAAGGTACAAGGTACACCCAATATGGCTAGGGACTTTTGTGAGGGTACCATTGCAAATCTCAGGCTTTAATGTAGTGCATTAGAAAAAACCCCGCCTCTCCCAGGGCTCTCCAAAAGGTACACCTTCTCAAGGTTGCCGTTCTGTCAGGACTCCACTTCAACCTCTGAATTAAATGTCCAAACACCTGTCAGATTTCAGTTGTCCTTCAAGGAAACCTGACCCAGCCGGGGGAGGTGAGTGCAGAATTGCTGCCTCTCTCTCCAAGAACCTCCTGCCCCTCCCCCATCCTGTCCAGCCTGGGGAAAAGAGCTGCCAAAATAATGGCCAGACCCACAAAGACACTCCTGAAGCCCACTCCAGTTCCTTACCAGTGCCTGTGGCCCCTGGCACTGCCCACCTTAGGAGGCTCAGACCCACCTCTGAAACCATCTCTGAGGTCAGCCTGGCCCCACCTGCTCCACCCAAAGAAATGAACAGCTTGCAAATCAGGGTGGAAATGCATGCCTCACCAGTCCATAGAGCATATGCATTATGCCATTTTTCAAAGCCCTTACCTTTGACCTGAGTATCGTACTCTGCTATGATCTCCTTATCCTTTTTGAATTTGGCTGGAGACGTCATGTTTTCCTTCTTTCTTCCAAATTCGAATTGTGAATTGATAGATCCAGGGGAAAAATCCAACCAAAAAATCAATACCTCCAAGACCGCTTCTCCCAAGGGCAGAAGGGGCCCCCCGCGGTGGTCTCCAGCGCTCCGGGGAGCGCGGGCTGCGGGCTGGGCACGCGGCTACGGTGGGCACATGCAGACGTTGGGCGCTGAGGCCGAGTACGGCGGCGACTGGTTCCTGTGCTAGAGCCTGAGCCGCAGCCTCAGCATTAGCCTGGAGAACGGCAGCGCCCGCAGCCTGGCCTGGGGTCTGACATCAACGACACAGGCGGGGAGTGGAAGTCCTTCCGCACAACATGGTGTGGGGGTGCGGGGGTGTGGACGCGCCCAGCTCTGTCCCTGGGAGCGAGTGGGTTTGTATCGGGGTGCCGAGGGAGGGCTGGGCGTGCTTCGCGGTTTTTTGTCGTACAGGCTCAAAGATGCTGCAAATCAAATCCCAAACGGGAGCCGCAGCAGCGCGGACTGGATCGGAAGTCGTTTGCTCCGGTTCACTTGCCTGTAAATGCAGGAAAAGGGGGAGGGGGCGATCAACCCGAAAGCAGATCCTAATCGCAGAGGGGGTGGGGTTGGGGACATCGCTCCGAGCCTGGCCTGGGCCCATTCATCTCGGCCAAACGCTGCCTGGCCAGCAGAGCCCGGCCCAGCGAGGTGGGGAGGAAGGAAGCTCCCTCCGGATTTTTGTTTTAAGGCTGAAAGAAAACACTTTGGAGCAGCCGCCTGCGCGGGCTCCGGGCGGGGACTGCGGCGGGAACGCGGAGCTCCGGGCGGGGACTGCGGCACCTCGGCGGCTTCCCGAGCCCCGCCAGCACTGGGCAGCCGCCAGCCCAAGGGGGCCCTCTGGCCCTGCCCGCGACGCGGCCCCTAACCCCCGGCTAGGGCACCTCCCTGGACATCAAAAGGGATCAAAGCCGGAGAGGGACAAGCCACCCGGGCACAACTTTTCTTCCCTTCCCGCCCCTCCTCCCAGTTGTTTTGTTTTTGGTTACTAGCTTCTCTTGGCAGCAAAATGCTGGGGGGGGGGGTGGAATCTGCAGGAAAAAGCCTGCTCCGCACGGGACATATCCAGGAAAACAATGTGGTCGGCACAAGCAGGAAACGGGTTAGAGGCGAGGGTCGGAACCGGGAAAACCGGGGGATGGGGACGGAAGGCAGCCGTTGCCTCCCCCCAAACCAGAGACAAGACTGACTTTAATGCCATCCCCAATATTTTGTGTCACTCAAGCCCAGGAATCCCAGATACTGCACTCAATCTCAGTCTGGAGGTGGGGAGAGGTCGGTGCGAGTCGCACCAGGAGGTGCCGGAGGAGATACCTCCCCGGGCAAGGCCCAGGAGGCCAGAGAGAAACAGGCGGGAGCGTGGAGCCCGGCGTCTGGCTCCCTGGCGCGCCGCAGAGGGGACCCTCCCTCCTTGGCCGCCCCTTTCCCTCTGGGCGCCGGGAGGAGGTTCCGCGAGTGTCTTCCACTTCCCGGAGATGGCGGGAAGAAGAACCGCACTAAGGGAGGACGCGAGGGAGTAGAGGCGGCGTGGTTCATGCTGGCAGGAAGCGGGGAGGCAGTTGTGAGGTGGGGTCCTGAGGCTGGACAGGAACCCAGAGACAACTAGAGCTGCATAAGCTTGGAAAGCTGGGAGAGGGCTAGGAGAGGATGGCCTTGGGGGTGAGGGGCACTTAGGGAGACTTCGGTGGGCTGCGATGTCACATGAAGTGCAAGGATGTTAGCAACTTTGGTACCGAGATGCGGGTCTGGGAACTGCAGTGGGTGAAGAGGAGCCCTTTGGAGCGGGCTAGGAGGGTTGGACAAGGAAAGAGCCCCGGAAGCTGTGCGGAACACCCATCCTTCTGGGTCCTGGTCTGTGACCTGGGCTGTCTGCCAGGGGAAGAGGCCAGCCGATGGTCACCGGCTACGCCAATGACGGCTGACCCAAGGTGGATCCAAGCTGCCGGTGTGATGAGGAAATGGGGAGGGGGCTGGATGCAGGCTGCGCTACGATAAGTCAGCCAGGACAGAATCTCAAACAGTGTGGTGATGGGCGGAGAGACATGCAGTCCTGGGAAGTATTATGGGCTGTACTGGGAGATTTGGAGAGGGTTGGGGGCGAGGTGGGGCGGGCTGAGGGATTCCAGGCGCGCCGAACAGCTAAGGCGATGCCGCGAGCAGCATCCGCGCTCTCTCCTTCCCGCCCCAGCCCGGGTTTGTTCGATCAGTGCTCAAGCCTGGAAGTAGGGAAGGAAGGGGAGAGGGAAGGAGCCTTTACCTGGCTCTGACGCGACGGGTCTCGGGCCCCTGGCTCCACTTCCCACTCGGAGCTCTCCTCCCCTCTCTTCCCCACCACCCGCTTCTACGCAGATCAGCCCCCCTAGTCCCCTGAGGAGCCTTGGCCAACTCCGCAAGACCCCGCCGGGAAGCAGAACCCACCCCTTTACCAATCACCGCCTGCTTTCTATCGACCGATGGGGCCTCCAGCCAATAGGAATAGCTGATCTCAAGAGTCCAGGGACAAGGGGAGGAGCCTACGAAACTTGGAGGTGTGACTAACACTCACTGCTGAGGCGTGGTCCCAGAGTAAGCTCCACCCGGGGCTGTAGAACTGATGGGCGGGATTAAGATGGAACCGACAACCAAACACAAACTCTTGAGAAAAGGCACGACCAATTGGACAGGGGTAGAAAGGAGGGGCGTTGCGGGGAATTTTAGCCAATAGAGAACAGAAGTAGGAGGGGACTGTAGAACATCTTCCAATAAAAAACGCAAAAGGGCGTGCCTTGCCACTTCCACCAGGGCGGGAGGAGGGTTTGCCCGAACCTCCCGAAGTCCACCAATGAGATGGGAGGCGGAGCCAAACTTGGCCCACCAGAAAGCCGATCTGATCTCCGCACCGTTACTGGGGCGGGGCGTATGGTCTCCACGCCACTGAGCGCTAGTCAGAGGAGGGCTTGAAAGCTGCCAATGCGCAACACGGGCGAACTCTAGTTCTCCCAATCGGTGCGAAGCGCTGGCAATTCAAACAGACAGCCGGTTGGAAAGGCAGAGAAAGCGAAAGAAGGAGCAAAAAACGACGTGTTCGGTGACAGACTCCGGCCCTGAAAGAGCCTGAAAAGCGGCCCTTGCCCAACTCCTCCATCAGCACCGCTCGCTCAGGAGCTGCCGCTGTGGGAAAGACCTGAGGGGACCGCGAGGGAGAGCTGAGGGAGGGAAGACGCGAGAGAAACGGCGCGAGCACGCTGAGGGCCGGGGGTACTGGGAGCCGAGCCTGCGGCCGAGCAGAGCTGAGGAAAGTCACCGGAGAACGAGGAATTGAGCATAGCCAGGGTCGTCCCGGTGGAAAAAGCTGAAGGGTTCTGAATCCTCGGAAGAGGGCGTGGGCGCAGAGGGAGGAATTGGAGAGCTCCGCGGGAGGGGCTTAGGCTGGGAGAGGGACTTAGTTAGAAGCTTTAAATAAACTGCAGAAGAAGCCTGAGGGAATTGCTGGAGGGGCGGGGGATCCTCAGAGACGCAGAAAGGGAAAGCTGATGACAAGTTTCCCTGCAAACTCCACTTGCCTCCTCCCCACCTCAAACGCCACTCCCTTCTCGGAAAGTTAAAAGGAAGCCAAATTTGTTGCCCTCCCCCCATTCCCGTTCAATAAATATTACTACCACTCTTCCACTGGGAAAACAGGAAAGGACTCTTTTCCTTCCCAATTTTAGGACTTATAAGAACTCAAGGCCTCGTGACCTTTTTTTTTTTTTTTTAGCTTAGGGGGCTCAAAGTAGGAAGGGGATCGCTCTTGTTTCCACTTTCCAAAATCCCTCACCTCATCCTTCGTGGGACGCTATGTCTACAAGCAGTTGTAGTTTCAAGGACCGATGCGTGTCCATCCTGTGTTGCAAATTCTGTAAACAAGTGCTCAGCTCTAGGGGAATGAAGGCTGTTTTGCTGGCTGATACTGACATAGACCTTTTTTCTACAGACATCCCTCCTACCAAGTAAGTCAAGCTAGTGGCGGGCAACGGTAGTCTTTAACTAAATGGGGAAAGTGTATAGCTTGGATCTCTGGGAGTCAACTAGGAGGTTATCATTTGATGTTCCAGCCACTCCCAAACGTCTGATGATCCCTTTGGAATCTATCTAAGTGGGCAGACTGTCTGGACAAAGTCTGTGGTTTAGCCAAAGTGGTCAGTCCTGATGTAATGCTTCTGGTTCAATTAAGGTCACGTGGCCACGCATCTCTTAAGTTGGATCCCTGGCTCAATGCCCTGCGTAACCATCCTATCTCACTGAATCAATTTCGTGACCTAGACGCGAAATAAATTCAGGCAAGATTTTCAGTACTGTTCGGAAAAAAAAGAAGTCACATAGGTGTTCATATTTTTCCAGTTTTCCACTATGCAATTGGCATACTGAATCAGCTCCATTGTCCATATCCCCCAATATTCTTTTCTCAAATCTCTCTCTCCCCTCTTCCTCTAGTGAGAAAGACTAAAAAAGATTTTTATGTGAGAAACGTGGAGACTTGGTCTTAAATTATCTTTGTTCCCCATAGAGCCTATTTGGGATATTATATAGTAGTTTGCATAATTGAACCCTTTTAAAATTTGATGTCAACCACTTCCCTCTTTTGAGTAAAGGGTCCTTAAAATTTCCTTCCTATATGGTAAAATATCCACTTATTTGACTCAAATATACCTTTGTCTAGATCTAAAAGAATTTTATTTCCATAATTAATATATATGTGCCCTACATGATTTCCAAGATTTTTGTTTTTTTTTAATTTTATTTATTTTTTTAGTTGTAGATGGACAGAATATCTCCATTTTATTTTTATGTGTTGCTGAGGATCGAACCCAGTGCCTCACATGTGCTAGGCGAGCACGCTACCACTGCACCACAATCTCAGCCCCAGATTTTTGTTCTTTATTAAAACTTTATTATTAAGATGGAAGTAATTATTTTTAAAATGTTAGTAGATAGCTATTCTTTAAGTCTTTGGACGCAGACTTGGAAGGAAGCAGGCTAATAGCCCCAATTCTTTTAAAACGAAGATAATGGTAATGACAAAACTTTTAAAGTTTTTAAATATATCCAAATAAAGCTACAGACTTTTCCTTCCTTGAAATCTTCTGTGAATTGTTTTAAGTATAGGCACACCTAACTGCAAAGCCAAAAACTCATTTATTTCAGAGATAAATGGATTAATATTTTGAGTTTGTGTGTACCTGTGTGCTGCAAAAAAGAATATTGTTTAGTGCCTTTTCTTTTTAGTAGCACATAGTCACATAAATTTAAAGTATTAACCTTTTTAGCCTTTCAATAGCTATGATAAGTAATAGGAGGACTCAGGTGAATTGTTGAAGGTAAGATTAACATCTGTAATAGAATCAGGTCTTGTCTATTGTTTATTCTTTGTCAGAGTTATAATAGTGATGGGTTAATGTGCTGAGATATGTGTGAATCAAATAATACGTAAGACTTTTAAATAAAAGTTTTGCCAGATGTTTATAGTAAGCTTACAAATATTTTTTAAGTTTTTTGAGTTAGAGATGGACACAATATCTTTATTTTATTTATTTCATTTATGTGGTGCTGAGGATCGAACCCAGTGCCTCACACATGAGAGGCAAGCGCTGTACCACTGAGCCACAACCCCAGCCTATGAACTTACAAATATTAACTAATTCTTACAAAATATACTATAGTTCTACTTTAGAGTCTCGGTTCTTTGGGTTTATAAAATTTGTGCTAAATTGCAATTAAAAGTACATTTGAGGGCTGGGGTTGTGGCTCAGTGGTAGAGCACTTGCCTCACATGTGTGTGGCACTGGTTTCGATTCTTAGCACCACATATAAATAAATAAAAGATCAATTGACAACTAAAAAAATTTTTTTTAAAAAAAGTACATTTGAGGGGCTGGAATTGTAGCTCTGTGGTACAGCACTTGCCTAGCACGTGTGAGGCACTGGGTTCAATCCTCAGCACCACATAAATAAACAAACAAACAAATAAATAAATAAATGTATCATGTCCATCTACAATTATAAATTTTTTTTAAAAAGTACATTTGATATGAGAAAGTATAGAAATTAGAACATTTGAGTACTGTGAGAATGAAAAATTGTACAGCTGATATGGAAAACAGCATGGTGGTTCCTTAAAAATATTAAACATAGAATTAGCATACTCAGAATTTCCACTCTGAGTATAACACCCGAAAGAATTCAAAGCAGATATCTTGAAGAGGTATTTGCACACTCGTGTTCACAACATTATTCACATTAGTAACAATCCAAATGTCCACTGATTAAAGAAAGGATAAACAAAATTATATATATGTATACACACACATATATACAATAGCATATTATTCAGCCTGGAAAGGAAGGAAATCCTGTCACATGTGGCAAAATGGATGAACTTTAAGGACATTATGCTAAGTGAAGTAAATCAGTCACAAAAAGACAAATACTCTATGATTTCACTTATAAAAAGTATCTCAAGTAGTCAAATTCATAGAAACAAAGTAGAATGGTGGTGGCCAGAAATAAGGAGATATTATATAATCAGTTTAGAGTTTCAATTTTGCAAGATGAAAAAGATCTGGAGACACTGTTGCACAACAATGTGACTATATTTAACACTTTTGAACTATATACTTGAAAATTCAGATGGTCAATTTTGTTATGATTATTATTTTTTTGCCACAAAGTTTTTTTAAAAGCGTATTTGACTGTAAACTTTTTTATTCCCCAGTGCAGTGGACTTCATTGGAAGATGCTATTTCACCGAAATCTGCAAATGTAAACTCAAGGACATCGCATGTTTAAAATGGTAATTTGTGGCACTATTCTGATAGCCTAAGTTTGGAAGATGGATGTTGACAGCAAAGCACAGAGAAAGGTTCAGTGGACTGCAACGAACACTGATATAACCCATGCAATGAGCCATTGAAAAACCATTTGTTACTTAGATCTATTTTTTAAAAGAGTCTGTGTTACTTCACATTTGTATATGATTTTGTAATTTTTCAAAGTGCACTCGCAAGTATCTGCTTTTTTTTTTTTTTTTGGTTTGTTTTTCCAGAATAAGACAAGGTAGTTTACAGGGAAACATTGGGATTTACAGTCATAAAAATCATATTTGAGTCCTTGCCCTACATTTACTCTCTATATGATCTTCAGTAAATTCCTTAAACCTCTAAATCTCTGAACACCTGTTTTCTTATTTAATTTCTATCTTATTGAGATAGAAACTTAAATGTCTTCTGTATTTACCCTATAAAGTTGTGAAGATGAAATGAATTATGAATGTTGAAAGGCTTGATAAACTATAAATAAAACATAGAAGATGGCTATTATATTTTGAGAAGTAGACAACTGAGGTTTTCTCATTTAAATGGGGTTTGAATTACAAATTATAATCCTAACAATTTAAATAAGCAAACCATTATGTGCTAATGACTCTCTGAATTTGTTCATTCAAACAATAGTTATATTGAGGGCCTAACATGTGCTAATCATTGTTATAGGGACTGGAAACAAAATAGTAATCGAGATAAAGTCACTGGCTTGTGTACATTCTATAGTAGTGGGAAGATGATCAATCATTATATTTAAATAAGTAATCTATTTAATATGATGGGAAGTCCTCCAAAGGAAATAATAAGAAGAGACAGAGAATAATAGAAGTTGAGAAAGTAGGTGAGAGTTATTTTAGATATCATGGTCACGGAAGCCATCTCATAAAGATGTAACATTGGAGTTGAGTCCTGAAGAATGAGAAAGAGACAGAGGAAGAATGTTCTAGATAGGGAATAGTAGATGCAAAGCGCCCATGGCAAGAAGAAGCTTAACATGTTAAAGGAATAAAAAGATGATAGTCAGTATGACTGAGATGTGAGCATGCGGGGAGAACAGCATAAGCAGGTTAAAGATAATGTCAGAACCCAGATAATCTAGAGCAATGTTGTCCAATAGAAATGCTTAAGTCACATGTATTTAAATTTTTTTTTTTTTTTGGTACTGGGGATTGAACTCAGGGGCACTCGACCACTGAGCCACATCCCCAGCCCTATTTTGTGTTTTATGTAGAGACAGGGTCTCACTGAGTTGCTTAACACCTTGCCGTTGCTGAGGCTGGCCTTGAACTCACGATTCTCCTGTCTCAGCCTCCCTAAGTGCTCGAGTTACAGGCTTGAGCCACCGCGCCCAGCTCACATGTATTTAAATTTTTTAGTAACATTTTAAAAAGTTAAAACAAGTGAAGTTAAGTTTAACTTAAATATACATCATTATTTAAATATGTATATTTTATTTAATCCAACGTATCTAAGATATTATCATTGCAATATATAAACAACATACATTATTTTTTAATATTTTTTTAGTTATAGATGGACACAATATCTTTATTTTATTTATTTATTTATTTTTACATGGTGCTGAGGATCGAACCCAGCGCCTCACGCATGCGAGGCAAGCACTGTACCGCTGAGCCACAATCCCAGCCCCAACAACATACATTATTAATGAGAAATTATACATTCTAGTTTTTATTCTTAATCTTTGAAATCTGGTATACATTTTACACTTATAGCACATCTCAGTTTAGGCCAGCCACATTTCAAATACTCAATAGCCACAAGGGGCTAGTGGCTATTGTTTTAGACGGCACAGATCTAGTCATTGGTGTGATTGGCTTTTTATTTTCTTTCTTGGCCAATGGGAGCCATTAAATGGGGTTTTTAACAAGGGAGCAAAATGATCTGATATATCCCCGCTAGAATGTTAATTCCATGAGATTAAGGACTTAGTATAGAACTGGATTCCTAGTATAGAACAATACCTCGCATATAACAGGTGCTCAAAAAACATTAGTTGAGTGAATGAATGAATGGATAAATGAACAGAATAAAGGTGATACTTAAAGCCATAGATTGACTCTTACAATATAGTCGTACAAGTAATTGTCAGCCCTGGTCCAAGAATGATTTTTGTTTTCATTTGTTTGCCTTGTAAGCAAGTTATGATCAGAAGACATATTTTAGATAGGCTGATACTTTTCATGGTATTTTTAATGAGGTCTCACAAAAGTGACTGACTCCCACATCTCACAGGATGACACCAGGCTATAGTAAGAATTTTTATAATTCAAGGTAGAAACAGTTTGCTTTGTATTTTTTTAAAAGTACTAACTCAAAATTCCCCGTATGTTCACTGTATTTAGTATGTGACTAGGTAGTTTTAAAAAACTGAGTGTGTGAGAAAGAGTGAGGTACTTAAAATCATCTGGATAATACTGAAGACAATAAAAACTTTTTCCAACTTTCTCTAGAGGCTGAAGATTTGCTTTATTTCTAAATTCCTTCAAAAACATTGAAACTAAAATTAGAGCAACCATCTTGTGTTTGGTTTACAGGGACTCATGCTGTCTTCCTACTCCTCCATCTGTTGAAACAGTTTTTAGGTGCTGGCATGGAACTAGAACATAGAAGAACCCAATTTGCCATGGTCCTGGAGATAGCAAAAACCTTTACCCATAGATCTGAGTGTATTTAATATATTTTGTTTGTTTTGCTGTACATCAATTTTGGGTACTTTACAGAACAAATCACAATCTTGTATTTGTACTTTACAGAACAAATTATACCCAGAAGCTAGCTTCTGAAAGAAAAAATTGTACTAGCAAAGAAATGCAAAAATATGTTAGTATTATGTCAGGCAATTTTCCCACTTGATAAAAGAATAAATAGAATATTATTTGTAATATTACAAATTATTAATTTAATATTAAATTTTAAAGAAAAAAATAAAAAAACCAATAACACAATAGAATAGACTGCAGTTATTATTAGAGTTAATTCCAATCCCAAAGATCCTAGCAGTGGGGGTAATTTGGAAGAAACGGGGGTCTAAATTATATGGTCTATTTACATTAGCACATAAAACTGCTTCTATGGGCCAGATATTACATGGTATCTAATAACATTTATTTTTGTTTTTAGTGGGAACATTGTAGGTTATCATGTGATTGTTCCATGTAGTTCCTGCCTTCTTTCCTGCAACAACGGACACTTTTGGATGTTTCACAGCCAGGCAGTTTATGGTATTAACAGACTAGACTCCACTGGTAAGAAACAATTAACTTAGGCATCTCTGTAACATTTCTCTATCAGTAAACTGAGAATGAGTTCCAATAGGTCTTTCAGAATTCCTCTGAGACCTTCATGGCTGGGTTGGATCAGTTAGTGAAATTTTAATCCTTTTCCCCTAGACATTCATTTATGAAGACTCTTGGTCAAAATGTATTGCCATTTCTATGTTTATCGTTGTATGTAAGGATTTCCAACTTGTGATTTCTTGGTCTTTTTAAAGTAATATTTTAATTGCTCTAAACTACTACCTTGAAACATATTCTGGTTCCAGAGAATTTTTGAAGATTTTAGATTAAATGAGAGAGAGAGAGAGAGAGAGAGTGTTTGTGTGTGTGTGTATGTGTGTGTGTAAAGGAGAAAGGAGACTGGAGCAATGTGGATGGAGAAGGAGCACCAGGCAATCTCTGTATTTGGTGATTCTTCAGTATAAAAATAGACAATCTGACATCTATATTATTAAGTTATAATAAAATTTTAGTCAAGGGAAATATTTAACATCAATGAGTTTTTTAATTATTTTAGTAAGAAAATACACTCCCAAGTCTTTTTTTTTTGGCACCACACCCATATTGTACTTTATTGTGGTAATAATATACATAATATAAAGTTTCTATTTTAACACATTTTTAATATGTATAGTTCAAAGGCATTAAGTGCATTTATAAGTGAGTGTGGTTATATACCAACAAAATTATGTTTATATAAACAGACATTGGAGTGGATTTGACCCTCTGGTTTACTACCAATTATTAAGGGTATGCATATGCATATAATCCTTTTTATATTGTCCAGAGCCATTCAGCTTTATTACAGGAAACATATTCTCAATGTCTAATATCTATTTATATAACAAACCAAGTTGACATTAAGGAACTTGACATTCTAATTTGACACTAACATGCTCAGAGTTTTCAATGTATGTTTTAGTCTTTGGAGCATAAGATGTATTTCCTTCTTAAAATATAAATTATTTTCCTTCATAGACCAAAAGATCATGAATTGCAAGCTATGTTGTCAGGGTCTTTAGACCTTCCAATTATGCTTGGGTTTTTAATACACTGACTTTTTTTTTTAAAATCACTTAGTATTCAACTATGGCTCTTAATCCAGCATTTGGTAGTCTTAAGATTCTAAATTTTAAGAAGGCCATTTTCTAGCAAGGGATTCTCTGAACTCCCCTAAGTAGGATATAGGTTTCTAATTTAGGCTTTTCGTTATATATTTGTCTTGCTCATGGAACATGTAACCCGGAGTTTCTGCTTTGATACTGTTTTTCCTGCTTCACAGGATTCAAAACACAGGGTGGAGATTTTTCGATTTTGATTTACTTTTAATATTGGTCAATTTTTCAAAGATAAAAGCTCAGCATTCTTTCATTCACACTGAATCTAATCCATGAGAAACAGATGTATCACAGGATTTCCTTCCTCCCTTCTTAACAGAGAAAGGAAGGTGGCACTTCTGTCAGATTCAATCTCTTAGTTTATTTTTTCTCCTTTGAACTAGTTGTGCTGAGCTGCTTCATGGCTCTGACTATTGACTCCAAGAATATCAAACTTCTCCTTTGTAACCCTAATATTGTGATTTAAAGTAAGATTTTCCAGGTATTTGGTAAAAAGGGATTTCTAATGGCATTGGAACTGTCCTTGAATCACCTGAAACAGTAACATCAAAGGAATACATACACAAGTTTTATAACATTCTAGAATGTTTAGACTGAAAACAATTCCAAGAGGTCTGTGTTCTAAGCTAGCCTTCACATACAGATCTAATTTCCCAGAACTTTCCCAAAGAGGCTTGGGAAATCTCAGCCTAAGTTCCTTAGAAATTAGGCAAATGTTCCTACAGGCAAAGTGGCTTCAGCTCTCTACTTTACCTTTATGGGTTCTAATTTTAACTTAGATTTTGTCTAGCAATTCCTTGCAATTCTGTCAGTTCTTTAGATGTCATATTACCAGAACCAGAATACCATCCACTCTTGGGGATAAGGGTGAGCAGAGGAGTGGGTTTTTTTAATAATAAGCAATTCAAACACAAAATAAATACAAAAATATTACGGTTGACATCAATGTGCCTACTAGTATCAAATAAATGTTAATTTCATACCTAATTAGATTCCAGTGTCTCTTTCAAACAGGCAATTGATTTTTTCCACTTTTTCATCAATATAAATACACATCTTTGTACATGTCTCCTTGGGCACATGTGCAAAATAGGTGACTAGAAGAAGGGATGAGTGGTAGGTTATGTTTGTAACATTTTTTTTTTATTCACATCATAGAATACTCTACAGAATTTAAAGGAGCTAAATCTACCCATATCAAACAGGAAAACCTCAGAAATACAGTGAGTGATAGAAGCAGATTAGAAAAACATATAGAATAATACTATTCTATAAAAATTTTAGATACACAAAACAATAATATATATTGTTCATGATTGCATACATTTGTAGTTAAAGTAGTAAAACCATCCTCGGGTTACTGGTACAGTTGGAAACTGGATTCAAACCAAAACTTTAAGCCTTGGTACATTCCATGCTATTGTGTGGCCACTGTCTCTGTGTATAGTGGCTATCTCCAGCTGCTGGGTCTTCCTTGTGCCCACACTGACAACTGGACAGTTTGAGATTCGCTTTTCTCATGGAACTTCCTTGGTTCTCCTAGAGGCCATTTTCCCCCACCCCTCCAGTTTAGTACTTTTAAGCTATAATATAGTACATGCCCCCCCCAAA
>CM053410.1:59238145-59250335 GCA_028644305.1 Xerus rutilus
TGTTTTTTCTCTTACAAATAATACCACAATGAAAATCTTTATGCCTACATCTTTGAGCACATGTCTGGAATACATGTGGGATAAATTCCTAGAAGTTTAGAAGCATGGAATTCCTAGAAGTATGGAATCTAAGCCTTTGTGCACCATAAAATTTGATAGACTTTCCCTGTGGTCCCACATACAGCAAATTACATTCCCACCACTTTTTTTGCAAGAATACCAACAAAGGAGTTTATTTTCAATTTTTGACAATCTGCCAATTGTCTTTTTGTAATTTTTATTTGCATGTATCTTAAGAATGGCATTCAGCATTTTTTATACTTAAAAGATCCCATTTGTGTTTCCTTTGGAGAAACAGTCTACTGTCAAATGAACTGTTCAGAAGTGAAAACAGTATATCTGCCAGTTAAAAGAAGATCCTTTTAGTCTCATCATCAGGAAAAAAACATTTCTGCCATCACAAGCTGCCTTGCAGTTCCATTGTATGATGTAGTCTGAATTCTTTGTAGTTGTCCCTCAATTCCACTGCACCAGGGAGCTAAAAAGGTCACTGTTCTCTTTAGTGTATTTGGCAGCAGAAAGTACCCAGAGAGCAAAGGAAAGTGCTAAGATGCTTCCTTGGGCACATTGGTAGAAGCTGTCACTTGCTCAGAGAATTTGGAGAATATAAGGAAGAGAAAAAGAACTTGAATAAATGTTGGGCCTCCAAGACCCCCCAGTGAAAGCATGCAGAGGCAAAATAAGCAGGAGACTCAAATTTTACAAAATGCATAATTTAAGCATGATTATTTTGTGCCATTACACTCTACAGTTTTTCTGTGCAAGTGAAAAATAAGTGAAAGGACAACGCATCAGTCAGATGTCAGTCATATCAAAAGAACTTCAGGGAAACCAGAAGCTCTGTTCTCCAGGCTGTTATCTGGAAAGGAAGAGATGCAAGGCTAACAATGGGCTGAGGGAGGGGGGCGTTGATCAGAAGGAGCTGTTCTGTCTGACACACAGTTTCTTTTCCAGGAAGGAAACATTGCTAACTAGGAAGCCAAATCCAAATTTAGGGATTTAATTAATCTTCCATTTGAAAATTATAATGAGGATAATCAGAGTCTATTCTTAGGACACCCTAAGCATTAGCATACCTGTGTGAGTAATTTACCTCAAAAGTGAATTGTTATTCCAACCATAAGATAGGCAGAATCAAACATTTCAGGGATCATCTCATTTAGCATTTTATAAACACAGGAATCTAAGCTGAGTTAAGCATTGTTTAGGGAATACATGTTCCTCACTGTAGAATAGTATAGGGCTATTTCCATCTGTAAAAACAGCTGTTAATCCATTTCTGTCACTATAACAAAATACCTAAGACTGAATAATTTATAAAGGAAAGTGGATTATTTAACTAATGGTTCTGGATTCAGGGAAGTTCAGGATCAGATAAGTCTATCTGACAAAGGCCTTGTGCTGTTATAACATGTCAGATGGCATCACAGGTAGGAGCACCTGTGGGAGTGGCAAGCAGGCACCTACAGAAGAGAAAATGGGACAAAATCTACTCTTGCGAGAACCAATCCATTCCCATGAAAACTAATCCAGTTTTTCGACTTTCATTCCTCTTAGAGGTCCCGCCTCCCAAAAGTGCTACATTGGCAACGAAATTTCCACATGAGTTTTGGTGAGGCTGAATCACATCCAAACCATAGCACCAATTACATGGCTTCTACAAGGTTCTATTTAAATATGTATTTACATAAAAATCTGTATTAGTCTACTGAAGCTGCTGTAACAAAGTACCATAGACTCGGTGGCTTAAATAACACAAATCTGCTTCTGACAGTTCAGGAGATTGAGAGATCCAAGAGCCAGTTGCTGACAGCTTTGGTTCCTGGTGAGGGCTCTCTTCCGGTCTTGCAGACAGCTGTCCTCTTGTTGTGCCCTCACATGATATAGCTAGAACTTTGGTATCTCTCCCTTATCTTAAAAGGGCACACATTCCATCATGAGAGACTCACCTTCATGATTTCATCTGAACTTAAATATCTCCTTAAGGCCCCATCTCCACATAGCATCATATTGGCAGTTAGAACTTCAATATATGAATGTGGGGAGGGGGAGGAGCACCATAGAGTCCACAGTAATAGGTATGTATTTGTTGTTTTTGTTCTTGTTGGCCACTTGTGGGAAGCAGACTCCATGATAGCAGGAACTTGACCTGTTTTTTTTTTTTTTTTATAAAAAGAAAATATTGTTAATGATTTAATGGAAAGAAGAAACACCTAAAAAATAAACTCTCATACATTATCACATTTTAGTTGATGATTCATCTGCCTCAAGAATGTTCTGTATAATTTACGAGTTAGACATGAACCAATTTCATTTACGTTCCATTCATTCTAGGTAGTTATGAAATTATAGAGGTAGATTGTATCAGTATTATGTACTTGTTGCAAAAATCAGTAAGAATGGAAACATCAAAGGCATCAAACTGATGAGAAGAAAATGCATGAAGATATGTGTCATTTCAAAATATTTAGAGTTGGCATTTCCAAATTACTTGAAGATAACATTGGCAATATTTCCAGCATGTCCTCTGTATTTCCACAATTGAATTGCAAGTAGATAGCAAAGACCCTTCAGAAATGACTCTTCACTTATCAGCGTCTATACCTGCTTTCTATTCCTTTCCTCTCACACTTGTGAATGTTCCTCTTTAGGATAAAATTTTCTCTTTGTGCAATGTATTCTATTTCTCTTAACTACTCAGGGACACTGTCATTCTTTCTCTTTCCTTTATCATTAATTTTCCCATCAGAATAGAGTCTAAATGCATATATGATGTGATTCTACATCACGTACAACCAGAGAAATGAAAAGTTGTGCTCCATCTGTGTACAATAAATCAAAATGCATTCTGCTATCATGTATACCCAAGTAGAATAAATAAATAAAAATAAATAAATAAAGAATATAGTCTAAAGATGATTTCATTTCTCTTACTAAACAAACTTCTCTGTTGATTCCATTTCCCTCTCTGATCCCTTGTCTATCAAAAATACCTTGAACAAAGATATCCTCACTGACTTTTTAAAATTAGCTCCAATCAGTTATACATGACAGCAGAAAGCTTTTTGATTCATTGTACACAAATGGAACAGAATTTTTCACTTCTCTGATTGTACATGAAGTAGAGTCACACCATTTGTGCAATCATACATGTACCTAGGGTAATGATGTCCGTCTCATTCCATCATTCTTCTTATCCCCATGCCCTCTCCTTCCCTCCCCTTTGCCCCATCCATAGTTGCTCCACTCATCCCAAGCCCTGGCCCCATTATGAATTAGCATCCACTTATCAGAGAAAACATTTGGCCCCTGGTTTTTTGGGATTGGCTTACTTCACTTAGCATGATATTCTCCAATTCCATCCATTTATCTGCTAATGCCATAATTTTATTCTCTCTTTTTTAAAAATATTTTTTAGTTTTAGGTGGACACAATATCTTTATTGATTTATTTTTATGTGGTGCTGAGGATCGAACCCAGTGCCTCACACATGCGAGGCAAACGCTCTACCACTGAGCCACAATCCCAGCCCCAATTTTATTCTCTTTCAATGCTGAGTAATTATATTCCATTGTGTATATACACCACAGTTTCTTTATCCATTCATTTATTGAAGGGCATCTAGGTGGGTTCTGCAGTTTAGCTATTGTGAATTGTGCAGTTATAAACATTGAAGTGGCTATGTCACTGTAGTATGTTGATTTTAAGTCTTTTGGGTATAGACTGAGGAGTGGGATAGCTGGGTCAAATGGTGGCTCCATTCCAAGAGGAACTTGGTCTGTTTTGACTTGAATATTCCCACCATCTAAACCTGTGGCATATACGGAGCCACAACTATATTCAATAAATATCTGTGGAATGAATGGATTTTTTGAGTGCTTACTACAATCCAAGCACTGTTCTAAGCCCTTTACATTAACTCATACCTTTTAATAGACTTATAGAGTGGGTTCTATAACTCCCTCAATTTTTACATGAGTAAACTGAGGCACACAGGAGTTAGGAGTTGCCCTGATTCCATAAGAGGCAGAACCAAGTTTTGAAACAAGGCTACTTGTCTCTTTAGCCCATTTTCTCATCCATGACACTATACAAAGAGTATAATTTCCCCCCAAAAAACCTACTAAGAAGTGCCTATGCCACTAAACATTTGCGTGGCTTTTAAAATACAATGTTGGCTAATGTATTGACTTTTCCTCTGAATATTCCATACTTTGTAGAAATGTTTCTGGTGATAACAACCCAAATTCTTCAATAAAAAACACCCATTTCAGCATTTCCATTGTGCTGTCATTTCTCAGTTTTGTGTTGTGGTCCTCACTGACTCTAATCTTGTACTTCTGGTCGCTGAGGAAGGGATTCCCTCCTACTCAGATTCTTCCCAACAAAATACTGCAATTGATTTTCTATTTTCAGGGACTTTCCAAGGTTGTAAAAAGTGATAAGTCAAGTTGTTGATAGAAAATGAACTTGGGGGGCTGGAGTTATGGCACAGTGGTAGCGTGCTCGCCTAGCATGCGTGAGGCATGGGTTCGATCCTCAGCACCACATAAAAATAAAGATATTCTGTCCACCTACAACTAAAAAATAAATATTAAAAAAAAAAAAAGAAAATGAACTTGGGGTGGAGGGTAGTGACTACCTTTATTTTTATTTATTTATTGGTACCAGGGATTGAACTCAGGGGCACTTAACCACTGAACCACATTCCCAGCCTTTTTTGAATTTTATTTAGAGACAGGGTCTCACTGAGTTGCTTAGTGCCTCACTGTTGCTGAGGCTGACTTTGAACTCACGATCCTTTGCCTCAGCCTCCCAAACCGCTGGGATGAGTGCACAGGCGTGCACCACCGTGCCCAGCCATGACAACCTTTAAGGTTGCACCAATAGCAAAACATGACACAGCTGGGTTTTGAGATGAAATGTCATTTTGCTGGCAAGAAGTATAACCTAGGAAAATGACATAAATTCCAGTTCACAATAGGCTGGCATTTTCATATTTGATTTTAAATAATTCCTATTTAATCTTGAGCTGTGGGTATATAAAAGAAACTGAGGACTTATAGCTACTAAGAGGAGGAACTGAGATTTGAAACCAAGTCTGTGTGACTACTTTTTTTTTTTTTTTTAACTCAGGAGTATTCAACCACTGAGCCACATCCCCAGCCCAATTTTGTGTTTTATGTAGAGACAGGGTCTCACTGAGTTGCTTAGCACCTTGCCATTGCTGCAGCTGGCTTTGAACTCATGATGCTCCTGTCTCAGCCTCCCTAAGTGCTGGGATTATAAGCGTGAGCCACTGCACCCTGGCTTGTGTGACTACTTTTTAAAATATTGAAAGAATTTATGTATTATAAAGTTCACCCATTTAAGATGTGCAACTCAATGGTTTTTAGTATATTTACACAGTTTTGCAACCACTGCCATAGACTGTCTGATTTTAGAACATTTTCATCCTCCCCCAAGGAAACCATACACTCAGCAGTTACCCCAATCACCACCTCCCTGGCTCTAGACAACCACTAATCTATTTTCTGTCTCTAGATTTGCCTATTCAGGACATTTCCTATAATGCTATCATGCATTCTGTGGTCTCTGGTGACTGCCTTCTTCGACTTAACATGTTTTTGAGGTTCATCCATGTTGTGACATGGGTCAGTACTTTATTTCTTGTTAATCACCTGCAAAGTCTCCCTTTTAAAAACGCTTCCTTCATCTGTAAATTTGTTCTGAATTTGGCCTGACCTCTCCAGTGAGCTCCACCTTGACCAGAACCTGTTTCCTGGTGAACCAGCTTCCGGACAAGGACATACAGACAGACTCCAGGCCCAATTTCTGGTCCATGTCAGTAGGAATCCCAGAATTCCTAGGAAAGACAAGGTTCTGCAGATGGCAGACAGTTGAGGACATGGGGATCTGCATTGGCTGAGGCTGATGGCACAGTCCCTCATTCTTTTATTTTTCTTGTGTTTAGATTTTCAAACGAAAGGTTTTTATTCAACGGCTGCTTCTCCTCAGAGTCATTTGAAGCTCTTTACAGTCATCTCCAGAAGCTTCTGCAACCGAAAAGGTTGATTCTGCTGCCACCTGCTGTCCTTACTCCAGAGACAAGATGGGAAAGAGGCCTTGTTCAGAACAAGTTCTAAAAATGTTTTTTTTCCTGATGCTGTTATTTATTTCAGTCTTTTCCTTGTGTCCATATCTTTGGGATGTATACTTAAAAGGTCTCTCAAAAACGCATCATGGGAGTGGCTCATTAAAGCTTTCTCAATAGGAAAAGAATCCTGTAAGCTTTAATTTTTTTTTCCCCTTTAATAAGACCTCAGATGCTAGGCTAGCCTGTGGAATCCATTTTTTCACTTACCTTCCTTCTCTCATCCTTCTTTTACAGGCATATTTTAATGTTTAGTATACACTAGATTTTGTGAGGGCTGTGAAGGTGAAACATGCAAAGGACTTGGGTCATTGCCTTCGAATTACACTGTGGGGGACAGTTATGCTCCCTAGTGTGGGCGGCCCCCTTGGGCAGTGAATCCTTAGACTTATTCCCCAATATTTATTTATTTAAATTTATGTTTTTAACCTATACATGAAAATATTAATGAAGTATCATCATGTGATATTGCAATACCTGTATACCTCGTTGGGTGTTTTCCTATGGAAAAAAAAAAAAAAAGATGGGCATCATTTTGCATGTGCTATTTTATTCCATGTTTTTCTTTTCACATTAGCATGGGCTTAGAGATCCTTCCATGCCTCATCTCTCCTACTTTGCACAGCATTTTACTATATTTATGGATCGTGGTTAATGAAACCTTTCCACTATTCGTTAAGCATTGGAGTTGTGTTTATTTTCCACTTTTACAAGCAAGGCAACAAGGACTCCCTGTGCATGTCTCTCGGGGGTACATTTCTGAGGATTCCTCTAGGACACACGCTTAGAAGGAAGTCAATTTACTGAGGCAAAGGCATTCATGTTTTTCAATGTAGTAGGTAAAGCTGAATCATTCTTTTCAAAAAGCTGTCCAATTTACACCTCCACAAACAAATCCAGGCTGCCTGTTTATCCTCAGCAACACGAACACAGTATATTTTCAGGCTTTAGTTTTAGCCAATTTGATGAGATATTATTTTTTTTAAATTTTTTTTAGTTGTACATGGACACAGTATCTTTATTTTATTTTACTTATTTATATGTGGTGCTGAGGATAGAACCCAGTGACTCACGCATGTGAGGCAAGCGCTCTACCACTGAGCTATAGCCCCAGACAGAGATATTATTTTTAAAAAAATATTTTTTAGTTATACATGGACACTTTTGTTTACTTATTTTTATGTGGTGCTAAGGATTGAACCCAGTGCCTCACATGTGTGAAGCAAGCGCTCTGCCACTGAGCCACAACCTCAGCCCTGATGAGATATCATTTTGATTTGTATTTTCATGCCTAGTTAGTAAGATTGAGGATGTATTTTTATATGTTTATTGGTTACTTATATTTTCAATGAATTATTTATCTTTTGCTTATTTTCTATACTTGTCTTCTTTTCTTTAAAAAAACATTTTAAGGGCTAGGGATGTGGCTCAGTGGTAGAGCAAGCTCAGGTTCAATCCTCAGCACCACAAAAGAATAAAAAATAAAAAACAATAATAAGAAGAATAAAATTAAGTTTTACGTGCCACATAGTAATGGTACATATATATGTGGTACAGTGTGAAATTTCAGTGCATGCATACAACATGTTAATGATCAGATCAGGGTAGTTGGCACATCTATCTCAGACATTTATCATTTCTTTCTGTAGGGAACATTCAAAAATCCTTTTTTCTCACTCTTTTGAAATATTCAACCAATTGTTATTGACTATAGTTATCCTACTGTACTAAAAGACATAGGAAGTTATTACTCCCATCCAACTAGACCCTGTTCCCATTAACTATCTTTCTCCGTGTCCCTCTCTGATACTTTCCCAGGCTCTGGAAACCACTATTCTAGTTTCTCCTTTGAGATCAACTTTTTAGCTTCTTAACATAAGTGAGAACATGCAATATTTGTCTTCCTGTGCTTGGTTTATTTCAATCTAACATAATATCCTCCAGTGTCATACATGTTACTATAAATGACAGAATCTCATCTATTTTTATGGCTGAATAATATCTCATTTTTTATACCACACTTGTTTTATCCATCCATTTTTATTTGTTTATTTGTTTTTTGGATTGAACCCAGGGCTTTGCACATGCTAGGCAAGTGCTTTACCACTGAGCCACTGAGTCACATCCTCAGCCCTGCTTTATCCATTCATCTGAAGATAGTGGGTTGTATTTTTCTAATTGACAAATGGGTGCTCTTTATATATTCTGGATCCTAATTCACTGTTATGTTTGTTGCAAAATAGATACTCTGTGTACAATTTCATTGTCTCATAACAATGATAGAATGTAGGTTTTATTCTTCCTATAGGAGGACTGTCCTTTCTGAGCCTAAATGTACACCAGGTGTGGGGCATATGATCACCCTTCTTCCCAGCATCTATTTATCTGGTCTAAGGGGTAGGGGATTTTGTGTGTGTGCACAAATGCATACACATGCATATTTAAGAAAGGAGGAGGGAAAGTGGGAAGAAGGCGGGGAGAGGAAAATGAAATAGTGTGGTACTTATTCTTCAGGCCAGTTTGATGGAAAAAACCAACATGATTTCAGGGGCAGGCTCTGCTATTTCAGGGACCAGGTGACAAAGCATAATACAAAGTAAGAGGAGAGTCATTCTTCCTGTTTCTCCCAGAACACAGCAGAAGCACTCAGTGGCCTGCTGGACAGTAACTGTGAAGAGGCAGGGAGGCATCTCTTCCTGGTAGACGTGGTGGCTGTGATAGTGGCCAGAGGTCCTAGAGAGTGTCAAGAGAACATGAGCACATGTGAAACCTCCTGTAGGTGCCCAAAAATAACAGAGGAAGTCAATGATTATGCAGCTGGGGACTAAGTGGTCAGCACGGTATAGTAGTAACATCACCACAGTCTCAATGCTCCCCTGGGCATGGGCCACCCAGAATAATTGACTTCCAAATATGTAAAGACACTGAGGCCCAGAGAATTTAGGTAATTTGCCCAAAGTCATCCAGAATAGAAGTGGTGAAAGAGCCAAGGTTGCCTTGTAAACTTTCAAACATGGCTCCCAAATGGAATTCTCTCAAGCAAAACCTGAAGAGGTGACTCCTTCCTCTTCTCCTCTTTCTTCTTCTTCCCCTCCCCTTTCCTCCTCCTCCCGTTTTCACCTTCTCCTCCTCCTTCTGTGAAGCAGGACCTGAAAAGGAGATAGCACGGTCACATTCTGTGTTGGAATCAACTTCCCACCGCAGGACACAGGAAGTTCCAGGCAGCTCATTGAGGAAAAGTGTCACAAATCCAAGTTTTCACTGGCTGTCCTGCCCTGCACACTCTGTCAATCAGGTCAATTAGGCTGGGACTCTCACATCTTCAGGCCACAGGGAATGGAGCCCAGCTGGATTTTCCACCAGATTCATTGAGGTCCAGATGTTATAAAGATCCAAATATTGTGTTGGCAGGGTCTATTCAGACATTTTACTCATTCAGGCTGTTAGCCAACAAATAACTACTTAGTTCTAATCTAGGTTCCTAGACACTGTCTCAAGTTTGAGAAGAGTAGATAAAATCTGATGCTTCTGCCTCAAGAGTTTCACGGCCCAGTGAAGGAAGCAACAAGTAAATAGATATTTATAGCACAGCATAGTAAGTTGTCTTAGTTCATTTTCTGTTTCTATAACAAAATACTAGAGACAAAATAATTTATAAAGAATAGGAATTTATTTGGCTTACAGTTCTGGAAGCTGCAAGGCCCAAGGGCATGGCATTGGCATCTTCTTGGCATCTGGTGAAGGATGTTTTCCTGCACCATGCCATGGCAGAGGGCATTGCATGGTGAGACAGAGCAAGTGTGCTAGTTCTGATGGTCTCTTCTTATAAAGCCACTAATATCTTCACAGGGGCCCCACCCTCATGACCTCATCTGATCCTAATTACCTCCCAAAGGTCTCACTTCCAAATATCATTGACTTAGATTTGGGGGATTGAGTTTCCAACACATTAACTTTTGGGGGACTCATTCAAAACATAGTGTAAGTGTTATGAAGAGGAAGTCACTGGACTATGGGGTCCTAGAGGAAGATTAAGTCATGCAAACTGGGGAGAGGTTCTTATGGACATTTTTCTTGGATATGTGCCCTAAACTATAACTTGAAGGACAAGTAAGAATTTATCACGAGAAAAAGGAGTGGCAGTGTGAGGTAAAGAAATCTCAGAATGAAGGTGGACAAATGCTTCATGAAGGTTGGAGCTGCAGAAAGAGAAGGCTGAAAGGTTCCAAATCAGATCAGGCAAGGCCTTTGGGTCATTTGCTGGAGCCTGGGACAAGGCTTCAATTTGGGCAGCTTTATCTTGGGAGTTCCCATGGAATTGAAGTGGGAAACTGGGAGGATGAAACAGGGAGGAAGAGAAATCATTTCCAAGGACACATAAGCAAGCTGCTCACAAATGTAAGCCAAGGGTGGCCTTGATCCCTCCAGAAGCAGAATCATCTGCATGTGAGATCACAGAAGTATGTATCTACCAGCTGCTGCCCCTCATGGGTCTAGAGTTGTTCTATGGAGTGACAATTTCCTCATGCTTTCAGCTCACATGCACAATGCCTGAAACAGTTCCTTCCTGCAAATGTCCCACAGGTAGAGAAGCCCTGGGACATAAAGTGCACAGTTGAGGAGAGCAAATGTGAGTTTACATTTGCCGCAGCTGGAGTAAAAGCTGAGCCAAAGGATGTGAGAGCATAGGATTGGGGTATGATATACTGCACTAGGGAGCTTGGAGGGCCTTTTTTTTCCCCCTGAAGATAATAAAAATCCAATAATGTCATGAAATTTGCTTTTCAAGTTAACCCCGGTAGTTCTAGGGAGAACAAATTTAAAAAGATTAGGATGCAAGCTGAGGTGAACAGATGAACTTCACAGGGTTGTATATTTGAACTGTTGTGCTATGTGCCTGTGTGATTCTTTTGTGGAGAGAGTTCAGAGTTTTCATCAGATTCTCGGAGGGCAACCATTAAGGTAGCTAATGCTGCCGTGCGGGTGAGTGATGCTAAGAACATGACCGTGGCTGTGGGTGACGTGACTGGGAATAACTGGCTTCTCTCCAGGCACATCAGACTGAGGGTGGAAGAACAATTATTTGGGACTTTCCTCCCCCCTCAAATATATTGCTAGAAGGGGAGAGGAGGCAGGGTGTCTATTTTCTCTTTTTTTGCAGTGTGGGGATATGGAACCCAAGATTTCATATATGCTAGGCAAGTGCTATCCTACTACACTCCCAGTCCAAGGCAGTTTTTTTGGGATGGTGGTCAGAATTAGGGATTGAACCCAGAGGCGTTCTATCAGAGTTATGTCCCCAACATACATACACACACGTGTGTGTGCATGTGTGTGTGTGTGTGTGTATTGTGTATATATATATTGTGTTTTTTTTTGGTGACAGGGCTTCACTAAGTTGCCTGGGATGGCCTTGAACTTGTGATCCTCCTGTCTCAGCCTTCCAAATTGCTGAGATTACAGATGTGAGCCACTGTATCTGGCAAGGTGGGTATTTTATAGCTGTTGCCTTTAATCCTGTTTCCACGTGGCTCCTGACTATGAGGGTGCTGTTTTGGTGTTCTGTCTGCTCCTAACCTGACAGGATGTCTGATGCCACCATTGTCTTCAAGATCAGCCAGCCACTGTCTCTTTTGTCAGCCTCTGTAGACAATGCTCCACAATAAAAGATTTCCTCCTTGACTTTTCTAAGCACATTGCAGCACTATTATTATATCTTTATTATTTTATTCAAACAACAAATATTAAGTAAGTGCTAGCTGTGTACCTGGTGACACGGTGTTAGGTACCAAGAGTACAACAGTGAACTATGGGTCCTGCCCTGTGGAGGTTAGAGATCTGCAAAGGACATGGCCACAGAGCCAGGCGACAGCAAGGCACGGTGTAAATGCTGTGATGGGGAAGTACAGGGTCTGTCAGAATGCAGAGGAATGGCACCTCAGGTTTAGGAGGTCAAAGAGGCTTTTGGAAGAAGCA
>CM053410.1:59250435-59296795 GCA_028644305.1 Xerus rutilus
TATCACTGAACTACAACACCAGCCCAAAATGTACTCCCTCCACATTTTTTTTTTTGGTATTGAGGATTGAACTCAGGGGTACTCGACCACTGAGCCACATCCCCAGCCCTATTTTGTGTTTTATGTAGAGACAGGGTCTCACTGAGTTGCTTAGAGCCTCACCATTGCTGAGGCTGGCTTTGAACTCGCGATTCTCCTGTCTCAGCCTCCCAAAGTGCTGGGATTACAGGTGTGTGCCACCGTGCTTGGCTTCCCCCACATTTTTTTTTGCAGTTTTAGGGATCAAACCCAGGGCCCTGTGCATGCTAGGCAAGTGCACCAGCACTGAGCTACATACCCAGCTCCTGTATTTTTTAAAATATTTCCCCAGTGCCTAGTGAAAAGGACCAAGGGGACCATGGGTGTAAAGGCTCCAAAATCCAGAGAGATTCAGCTCTGCCTCCAAACTTGCAGGACATTTTCAAAAAAAACTTTGGAATTAGCTGGACTACACTTCTTAGAAGGCTATTATTACCCAAAAATGTCTCTTGGAGGGGTGTCACCTTCCAAGCCCATCCCTAACTGCCTTATCAAGGTATTTCTTTCAATTCCATTTAGTACTCTCTGTGAGGTTTCTGATAAAAAATAATTTTCTCTTTCAAGTTATATTTCCAGTGCTGTGTTAGTGCCCTAGTAATGTCATATCCCTCCTTAAAGATTGACATCTAAGGCAATTGCTCAACTGATTGGTTACCCCTAATTCTTGATTTTTGAAGAGTATGAGCAATTAGAGGGTTAAAAAGCAGCACCTAGGTGTTCAATGGGACACACCTCCCACAGGTTCCCTTACTTGTTGTATAAATAGATCCCTGGTCATCCCATTCTTCCTGATCCCAAGCCCTGCCTCCACTCCCAGGCCTGGATCAGTGTGAATCAGCTGAATAAGAATATAAGAGATGCATTACATGCTGGTGCCCCAGTTATACTTATAACCAGAAAGAGGAGGAGCTGGGGTCTAAGATTAAGAGGCCAGAGGGAAGGAGCTAATAATTCCTGGGTTAAAAAAATAAAATTAAAGCTTACCCAGCATGAGCAAGGCCCTGGATTCAATTTCCAACACCAAAAGAATAAGTAAATAATAAATAAATAAAATAAAACTTTACTAAAGAAAATCAGTAGTCTATACTAATACTGGCACAGAATTTATCAATTTTTTTTTTTTTTTTTTGGTACCAGGGTTGAACTCAGGGGCACTCGACCACTGAGCCACATTCCCAGCCCCATTTTGTGTTTTATGTAGAGACAGGGAAAACTGGTTCTCCGTATGTAGATTTACGAGACTAGACCCTTATCTCTCACTCTACACAAAAGTCAACTCAAAATGGATCAAACACCTAGGAATTAGACCAGAAACTATGCTACTCCTAGAAGAAAACATAGGTCAACACTCCAACATATAGGCATAGGCAATGACTTTCTCTTTAGGATCTCTTATGCTCATGAAATAATGCCAATAGTTAATAAATGGGATGGCATCCAATTTAAAAAACTTCTGCACAGCAAAGGAGACAATTAAGAATGTGAAGAGACAACCTAATAGAATGGGAGAAAAATTGTTTCTAACTACTTCCTGACAGATGATTAATATCTAGACTATATAAAGAACTCAATAAACTTAACACTAAAAAAATAACCAAATTAATAAATGGGTGAATGAATTAAACAGATACTTCTCAAAAGAAGAAATACAAATGGCCAACATATATGTGAAAAAATGTTCAACATCATTAGCAATTAGTATAATACAAATCAAAATTACACTGAGATTTCATGTCACTCCAATCAGAAGAATACAAACAATAATAAATGGGGAAGAGGACATAGAGAAAGAGAAATGCTTTACATTGTTGGTGGGATTGTAAATTAGTACAACCACTATGGAAATCAATATGAAGTTTCTTCCAAAGACTAAGAATGGAACCACCATATGACTCAGCTATACTACTCCTCAGTATTTACCCTAAAGAATTAAATTCATCACACAATAGTGATATGTATATACCCATGTTTATAGCAGCACAATTCACAGTAGCCAAACTATGGAACCAGCCTAGATGTCCATCATGAATGGATGGATAAAGAAAATGTGGAATATAAACACAATGGAGTTTTATTTAGCCATAAAGAAGAATGAAATTATGTCATTTGTAGGAAAATAGGTGGAACTTGAGAACATTATCTAAATGAAATAAGCCAAACTGCGAAGGTCAATGGCCATATATTTTCTCTCAGATGTGAAAGGTAGAGAGGAAAAAAGAAAAGTGTGTGTGTGTGTGGAGGTGGATTTCAGAAAAATTGAAGGGAGATCAGTAGAGTAGTGGAAAGTTCAGGGGAAGAGGGGAGAGAGTGCAAAGGGGAAACACCGAGCAATGATATTGTGAAATTATTTGTCATATTGTATGCATGTAAGAATATGTAATAACAAATCCCACCATTATGTACAACTATATGCACCAATAAAAATATGGAAATAATAATGTGGTAGCTCTCTAATACTTTTTGGACATATGCTGGATGGGAAAAAATTTTAGAGTTCCTATTCTGTTTATTTTTATCAGTATATAACATACTTGATCATATCCACTCTTTATTACTCTCCCTTATCCTCTCCTCCCCTGATTCCCTTGCTCTTCTCTCATAGTCCCCTTTCTATTATCATGTCGTCCCCGCCCCCTGAGATTCCACATATGAGAGAAAACATACTTGTCTTTCTGTGTCTGGCTTATTTCGCTTAATATTATGATCTCCAGTTTCATTCATTTTCCTGCAAATGCCATGATTTTGCCCTACTTTATTGCTAAATAATACTCCATTACACACACACACACACAACATTTTCTTTATCCATTTATTCATCAATGAGCACTTAGGCTAATTGCATAACTGGGCTATTATGCACTGTAGCACCTTCAATTTTAATGTACTCGATAATGTCCAAAGATCTTTCACAGAGTTCATTGATCATCTACATCCAAAGACTGCTGTTATGGTTTAGATGTTAGGTGTCCCCCAAAAGTACGTGTGTGAGACAACGCAAGAAAGTCTAGAAGTGAAATGATTGGGTTATAAAAGGCTTCATCTAAGAATTCATTAATCTCCTGATAGAGATTAACTGGGTGGTACCTGAGGTAGGTAGGATGTGCTGGAGGACGTGGGTCATTGGGGGCGTGCCTTTGGGCTATATATTTCATCCCTGTGAGTGGAGTGGTTTCTCTCTCTCTCTCTGCTTCCTGGTGTCATGTTTCCCTGTTGCTTTCCTCCACCTCGCCCTTCTGCCATGATGCTCTGCCTCCCTCCAGCCCAGAGCAGTAGAGTCAGACATCTATGAACTGAGACCTATGAAACCACGAGCCCCCAAATAAACTTTTGCTCCTCTAATTGTTTTTGTCGTGTCTTCTGGTTGTAGCAACAAAAAAGCTGACTAAAATAGTTGTGCTGAGGAATCAGTGCAGTGACTATAATTCTTATACTACTGTTAAGAAAACAAGGTAGAGCCAGGTGCGGTGGTGCGCTGTCATCCCAGCACTTTGGGAGGCTGAGACAGGAGAATCGCGAGTTCAAAGCCAGCCTCAGCAACGGCGAGGTGCTAAGCAACTCAGTGAGACCCTGTCTCTACAAAAAACACAAAATAGGGCTGGGGATGTGGCTCAGTGGTCGACTACCCCTGAGTTCAATACCCAGTACCAAAAATCAAAACAAAAACAAGTTAGCACAATTATTGCGTGCCAGTTAAAAATAATCTTAAAAAAAAAAAGAAATTAAAGATGATGAACCAAGAAGGAAAGTTTAGACTAGAGGTCAGTCTCATAGGTCCCCTCCTCCTCCTCCTCCTCCTCCTCTTCTCCCCTCCCCCATCCACCTCCTTCTATAATGGGGATTGAACCCAGGGGTGCTCTACCACTGGGCTATACTCCCAGCCCCTTTTGTATTTTCTGACACAGAGTCTTGCCAAGTTGTCCGGGCTGTCCTTGAGATTGTGATCTTCCTGCCTTAACCTCCCAAGTACCTGGGATTCCAGGTGTGGGCCACTGTGCACCCAGCACCCAATGGGTCTTCTTTCAGCTATATGCTGCACGGGGAGATTGAAGAGGCAAGTTTCTTCCTGTGATCTTGGGTGAGATCGTAACACTGAGCCCATGCCAATCAGGCATGCAAATCCCTTTTAAAGAAAATCTATCAATTTTGTACAGATCTTCTAAGTTCAAACTCTCTCAGCAAAGAATGTGATCTTCTTTCTACTCATTATCAGGAAGTCCTTCTCTCTATATAACCTTTCTTCTTCTGTTTTGAAATTAAGAAAACCTTCTCTTTTTCCTTGATTAGAAATGAAGAATTAGGTGATGTTTTTTCTCTAAGAAGAGAATTTGAAAATAATCATGCAATAACTCTAAGACCTTTTAATATTTCAAGTTTGTTCAGTTGTGGCTCAGAAGTCTTAGGCTTGGATTCTTGACTAGTCATTCAACACCTGGAGAGTGGTGTTTCCCTCCCCTGGAGCCTACAATTCAAGTGGGAAGTGAAAGAATCATATTCCTTATAATAACATAAGGCATACAGTGCTGGAGCATAGGGCTCCCTTCTTAAAACTCTGCCCTGGTCTTAGACAAACTCCTTTCCTTGGGTCCCCTTAGCACAAGCAAGTATTTTCCAGTATGTTCTTACTTGATGTTAGGAGACAGCAAAACACAAAATGCAAAGTATAAAAGCTGTCAGATTACCAAAGAACAAGCTTCCAGTCCTAGATGACACTGAAGGGCCCTTTTGATTGCATGGCACTTTGTTAGATGTCTCTGCCAGTGGCTTCTCAGCCAGGGAACAGCCTGCGTCTCTCCTTCCTGACTCAGTAGCTAGTCTAATTGGCATCTTGTCGTTTCCCCGGATAAGCACAATCCACGTGTTTTTGCAAAAACACAAGCTTTTTTTGCTTTGAAGTCATTCCCACTCAATTTTGATATTTCTAAAGTCGAACTCCACATTCTGCCTCAATCAATTAAAAGGACTTTCACATGCATCTCTCATGAAGCCCAGCAAGGAGTTAACCCTTCCAGGTCGAGATATCAAGTCTCCCCCCTAGAGAATTCTGTGAAGTTCCTATGGGAGGAATGCTTATCCATTACCAGCGCAGAACACTAATTCAACAAGAGACTACTCATAGCACGATTCAGCAACAACAGATTAATTCTCTCAAAGGGAGGCAAGACACACATGACACAATTAACTAACAGGACAAGCAGTGTATGAGCAAACACCAAAAAGACTGGTACAATTGAGAAGTAGGTTGGAAAGAGATGGAGGGAACAACATGGGCTGGAATAGTAAATAAAGCTTCCCAGAGCCTTGAGCAAGACTTAGGATGAGCAGTTCAGGGCATGACAGGGAGACTAAGGCCACAGCTGGTCCACCCATAAGGCAGATGCAGTCCTCACTGGGCACAGGACCTGGTGAGTGAAGCCAATGGTGTCCTCTTAGCCTCTGCAGGCACTGTGTGCACCACCTGGAGCACTGCATGCTCTAGGTTGGGGACCTTTTGAGGAGGAATGGTAGATAAGGCAGGATCCTAGCTTACATGTGTCATTCATTACCTAAAAGGGTGTTTTTTCAACAGCAGGTGCCTCGCACCTAACCCCTTCTCCTAACCCCTTCGGGGCAGCTAGGGGATTAGTTGCCTGTTTTAGTATTTAATCTAGTCCCTCCTCTCCATTTTATGGGTTGTTTGAAAGCAAAAAGTAACACTCCCAGCCTGCTGTCACTTTCTTTTAACTAAAAGGTCGCTGATTACAACCGGAATACCACATGCATTAAGATAAGGCCTCAATTGTTTTGTTTCTAAATGAACAAATAACATAAAAGGTTTCAGGCTGCTATTTATAAGCACTTTATAGCAAATAACACATCGTGGGTGTAAAGAGTTCATTCCCAGTAAATGAGAAGCCTCATCCAACAGGCTATTATTGAGTCCACTTGAGTCCCTTTGCACTTGACTTTGCAGTACAAGTTAAGGGTTTAGTTTCAGCCTGCAAGGGGCACTGTAGATTCAGTGTGGATCACTTGCTCAGGAGAGTCCTCTGGTTTCTTGGTTTCTCTCTCTCTCTTCCATGTCTTTCTCTCTCTCTTTCCCTCTCTCCATACTGGAGATCAAACCCAAGGCCTCAGGCATGTAAGGCAAGTGCTGTACCACTGAATGATGTCCTCAGTTTGTTTGTTTGTTTTGCAGGACTGGAAGACAGCCACTCAAAAGTGCCCTTGGCAATCCATTCCTTGATCAGTTCAAGCATGTAATACAATTTCAATAGTGAACAGGCAAAGACGAGGTGGAGGAATGAGGAGGAACTGTGTCTCCAGGCAGTAGGGAAATTCTGGGATTAGCTATTGCTATTCTGACTGTCACTGTGTCACAAGTAGATTGAAGAAGCAATAGAAAATTCAGATTTGAATACCTCCCAGAGAACAGTCAAGCTGTGTTTCCTAACCAGTGGCCCTGATTGGTTTACCAATGTTGTCTCAGGGGCTTTATGTCCTTAAAATTAGGATTAGAAGCAGGGCGCCGTGGCACACACCTGTAATCCCAGCACTTTGGGAGGCTGAGATTGGAGAATTGCGAGTTCAAAGCCAGCCTCAGCAATGGTGAGGCACTAAGCAACTCAGTGAGGCCCTGTCTCTACATAAAACACAAAATAGGGCTGGAGATGTGGCTCAGTGGTCGAGTGCCCCTGAGTTCAATCCCCGGTACCAAAAAAAAAAAAAAAAAACGTGGAATTACAGTCCGCTTCGTTTGTTAAAATTCTTTAAATTTTAAGGAACTGTAATCAATTTCTTAAATGTAGGTTGGAAGAATCATATATCAAGCCTGGAAAGTAGCTTTTTTTCTTATTATAACACAATTAAATATCAATGTCTCTTAATATGCAAACCCAAACATTATAAAACTTTTCCTTAAGGTTAATTTGTTGAATCTCTAACAATGAAAGAAATGCAAATCAAAATTAAACTGAGATTCCATCTCACTCCAGTCAGAATGGCAATCATCAAGAATATAAGTAAGAATAAATGTTGGCAAGGATTTGGGGGAAAAGATCCACTCATACATTGCTGATGGGACTGGAAATTGGTGCAATCACTTTGGAAAGCAGTATGGAGATTCCTAAGAAAACTTGGAATGGAACTTGGAATGGAACCATTTGACCCAGCTATCCCACTCCTTAGCTTATACCCAAAGGACTAAAAATCAGCATACTACAGTGACATGGCCACATCAATATTATAGTAGCTCAATTCACAAAAGCTAAACAATGTACACAATGGAATATTACTCAGCCTTAAAGAAGAATGAAGTTATGGCATTTACTGGTGAATGGATGGAACTGGAGAAAATTATGCTAAGTGAAATTAATCAGTCCCAAAGAACCAAAGGCCAAATATTTTCTCTGATATTCAGATACTAATTCACAATAAGGATGGGGAGATAGAGATATTTTGGACTAGATAGAGGGAAGTAAAGAGAGGGGAGGGGGCATGAGGGTAGGAATGATAATAGAATGAATTGGACATTATTACCCTATGTCCATTATGATTACATGACCTGTGTAGCTCTACATGATGTACAACCAGACATGAAGTTATGAGAAGTTATACTCCATTTAAGAATGATGTGTCAAAATGCTTTTTCTACTGTCATGTACAACTAATTAGAACAAACAAAAATATATTAAAAAACTAAAAAATTTATTTGTTGAATAATCATCTCTTTTTGTGCAATTAACTTGAAGTAAATTAAGGAGAAGGCATCATTTGTTGAGTGAGGAAAAGCAGAAAATTGGTTGAATATTATAGTAAAGTTTTATAGTAAAATGAACATTGTAGTGCAATTCTTTTTTTAATTTTTTATTTGTTCTTTATAGTTGTACATGACAGTTGAATGTATTTTGATGTATTATACATACATGGAGGATAACTTCCCATTCTTGTGATTGTACATGCTGTGGAATTTCACTGGTCGAGCATTCACCTATGAGCACAGGAAAATTATGTCTGATTCATTCTACTGTTACAGTGCAATTCTTGATCATGTGCTGAGTTAGAGAAAATATTTGTTTTTAAAATCATGTTGTTGTTATATACCTGGTGTAGTAGCATTTATTATTATTATTATCATTATCATCATCATCATCATTATTATTATTTTAAGCCATAGAGATGCCTTGAGCATCTCTATTTGGACTCTCCCATCTATTGAGGTTGCCTTGAAAATAGAAGCCAAATGTTCACAGCTTCCCTTGAAACGAAGGTAGAGGTGCAGGCAGACTTCTCCGATCAGTGCCCCTGCATTTGATTTCAGTGCGGTGAAGATGGCCCTGAGTTGCATCTGTTCCGGTGAGAGCACAGGGGCACTTGGGAAACATCAGCTTCCAGAGTGGTCTTGACAGTGTTCCTGCCCAGCATTAGGCCTGTGTCCAGTGGCAGGGATGGTAGTTGCAGCTCTGGTTCTGGCTGACCAGCCTCCAAACTTGTTGTTCTGATTTTCTCTCCTAGAGATTATGCAAATGACCTCAGATCCTTTAATACAGTGGTTTTTAAACTGTTTTTTCACAACTGGATTTTGAACCCAGGGGTGCTCTACCATGAGCTATGTCTGCAGCCTCTTTTGTTTATTTATTTTTTTTACTTTGAGACAGAGTCTCGCTAAGTCGCCCAGGCTGGTCTCAAATTCGTGATCCTTCTGCCTCAGCCTCCAAAGTCTCTGGGATTGCAAGTGTGCACCTCTGCACCTGGCTCTTTAAACATTTTTATGAATGTACTCTCAAAACAAATTCAAGGAAGCTGGCTTTCTAAAGTGTTCGGGTGGTTACATGCTAGATTGCATTTAGGAACATTTTGTCCTGTGTAAGTAAATGTTCTGCTAAAGAGTGCAGTTTAATATACCCAGTAGAAATAAACAGAGAAAGGGAAGAAGGCATTAAGCTACTGATAAGTGTGGTACTTACAAAAGCTATCGTAATTATTATTTAAATGCATTATTTACAGTTGAATTCACAACATATCTCCATGAAGTTAATATAAATCTAATAAACACATAGTCTTAGTGACTAACCCAGCAGGGCTGTGGGTGATCAGAAAGAGCAGAAGAGTGTGTCCGAGGAAAACCTGAATCTGTTTTTATGACATCAATAATCTTCTGGCCAAAATGCTTTTAAATGTTTCTTCTACAGCCTGAATTAGCATTTGAGGAAATATGGAGTGCCACTACTTACTTTCAAGATCTTTTCCTAACTCAAAGATACAATATCGATCCATTAGAAGTAAATGTAGGACTTCTTGTGTTCCCTTGGAAACAATGCAAAATACTCAATGGAGATGAAAGTATATACAGGTGACATTTTAAAGCACAGTGCTAAACTCTGACTGCTTTTTTTTTTTAAACACAAAATATTACCATCTTTTTTCTAAGATAGATGTAGGAAGAGAGGAGTAAGAAAACAGGTGGATAGGCAGAGTTTTGCCATTAGTTTGTTACCTGGATGAAAGGAACTTTGCTAAGTTCCCTATTTTGTACTGATTTTCTCTACTTTGCTTTCTTAGACCTTTCCATGGTAGCAATGCATTCATTAATAAGTCAGGAGATGGAAAGGGTAGATTGTTAAACAAAACTTGCCATCATTCTTGCCACTTCACTCCTCAAAATACATGAACTCAGGACGTCCCACAACACTTTATTTCTATACTGTGCTTTACCTTCATAAGCATCGTGAGAAGACAGCCCTGTTACCAGATTATAATGTCTTGAATAAAGGAGGCTTCAATATATTCAATTGTCCTGTTATCATCCTGGATGTTATTACCACCTCTAGTGCAATGCTCATAATTAAATTCAGGAAGAGTTAAGGCTATGCTATTCATTCATTATTTAATTCATCTGTTTGTTCATTTTTTATAAAATGAAGACTGGAAAGGTGAACATGATGAGACGGTATGAGAGCTCAATCTCAGACATGCAATAAGACTGATCAGTTTTAAGAGATTACTTTGGGAGCTTAGGAAATTGGAAATTAATTCTCTTAAAAATTCAAAACAGGAACCTATTCTCCAAGGCTGAAAACTGGCAATCCATGTGTGGAATTTCAACCTCCAAGTACAGAAACTATCTGGATTCTTCTTGAGGTTTGTTTGTTTGGTTTGGTGGTGCTGGGGATCAAACCTTGCACATGCTAGGTAAGTGCTCCACTATTGACCTACATCCTCAGTCCAAGAATTTTGGACTTTTGGACACTGAGGTAGGTCTTTTAAGTGTTATTTCTACCTTCTCAGCATATAGTCTGGTCCTCCACATGAGAACCTGCTGCATACGTATTGGGCTTGGACCTCCAAGCATGCCATCTGGTCCTGTAAGCATGAAAACTTGCAACACAGTTATAGATGTGAATTCTATCTTTCTAAGCATATAATGTGGTGATCCATGAGATCTAACCCTACAGGCATGGAATTTGAACCCCTAGACATAAAACCTAGACATCTAAACATGAGTATTAGCCTATCCTATGTAGAATGTGGTCCTTCAAATGTGGAAACTGGATTCTGCATTTCCATCCATGAAGAATCTCTTAAGGTATAATCTTCTCCAGTCATGAAATTTGGCACCCTAGGATTGGAACCTTTACTTTTATATGTGAATCTTGACCCATGAGGCACATAATTAGGCTTTCCAGGCATGTCATAGATGCCTGTATGAAATCCATCTCTCCACATCTGGCTGCGTGGGTTGGAACTTGAACCTTGCATCATGTTTTCTGACCCATCAGGTGTAGAGTTGAGCTATCCTGGCATGAAATCCCACCTTCCAAGTGTGGAACCTAAAATTTTAGACAGGAAACAAGGTCTTGCATTCATGAGAACTAATCCGTGGAACTTGGTTCTCCAAGTAAGGTACTTGGCCTCAAATGGAAAAATATATGGCTTTCTGAGCACAGAAAGTAGATCTAAAAGTAATTATTTGACCCTTACATATAAAACTATAACCTAGCTTCGTATGTGGAATTTTAATCTCTAAGTACAGAGATTGACCCACCAGGTATTGAGCCTGGTCATTTAGGCCTAGAATCTTGCCTTCCAAGTATGGAATCTAGACTTCCAGAGATGAAACAAGGCATATCCTTTCTGAATCATATTCTATAGAACTGAATCATAAGGCAATCTTCTGGATTACCACTCGTGCATCTCGGACATTAGGCCTGAAATTTGACAATCCAAGTATGAACTCTGGATTTCTAGGTATGAAATGGGGCCAAGAACATCATGAAGCTTGTTCTACAGAAGTGGAATCTGAGTCTCTGTGCTGATGTTTTTATTAGAGTTTTCCCGAGAAACAGAGCCAATAATATATATATGTAAGTCCTAGAGTACAAAGATCAGAGAACCAGGAACTCTGATGTCTGAGGGCAGAAGATATATGTCCCACTCAAGAGAAGATGAATTTGCCCTTCTTCCACCTTCCTATCAGGCCTTCACAAATTGGATGATATTTACCCACATTGGTGAGGGTGATCTTTGCTCAGCCCACAAATTTGAATGCTTATCTTTTCTAGAAATGCCCTTACAGACATACCCAGAAATAATGTTTTACCAGCTATTTAGGCATCTCTTAGCTATCTCAAGTTGACAGTTAAAATTAACCATTCCAGAATCTCTACTATGAGTAAAACACAGCTTTCTAAGTAAGGAAATATAAATTTCCAAGCTATTATTTGACTCTCCATTTATAAAACTATATCTCCAGGTATAGAATGTGGCACTCCTTAACAGGAATCTCAATTTCCAAGAATAGATACTGGCCATACAGACAGTGAATCTGGCAATCCATGTTTGGAATCAAATCTCCAAGCATCAAACACAGTCTTAGAAGGCTGGAATCTGGAATTCCACAGATAGGACTTGAGTGTTAACTCATAGAAATTGTTTTTTCTTGCATGGAATCTCTTATTCCAGGCTTGACATCTGAGACTTTGTGTGTGGAATCTCAACATCCATACATGGAATCTGGAATTGGGAGCAGGGGATTCTATATTCACAGTCTCAATCTCCATTATGTAATAGTCTTACAAGCATGAAACCTAGCACTCCAGCTTTGGAATTTCAATGTCCAGCATGGAACATGCCCTTGAAAGTGTGGAATCAAAGAAAAAAAGTGTGGAACCTGGCATTCCAATCATGGCACATGGCATTTCATAGATTTTGGTTCTTTAGGACTAGGAACTTAGTATCCCATGCAGGGAATCTGGCACACCTCATGTGCAACATCAATCTCCAAAAATGGAACCTGGCCCCACTAGCATATAACCTGGCATCCAATGTATGGAATTTCATCCATCTTTTCATCCACTGACTTATAACTCCTTCTTTATGGCAGCTCATAGAATCTTAATCTTTATCCTGATATGGAGATGGCCATAAAACATTCTCTGAACTATTCTCATCCAATAGAAAGTCATAAGAACCTCCTCATCCCAGAAGGGTCCTGCCCCATTCCTTGGAGGAAGAAATGCTACAGAGAGAAACCAAGAAGAATTTGAACAGGCAGGCCTTGCTGGGTTTCCCCACTCAGTTTATCAGCATTAGATCATAACCTTTTTGTCGATCACATGTTGCTGTGATTGTCTGTGCTTCATTGTGCTTCTGCAATGAAGTCTCCATGAAAACCCAAAAGGACAGGATTCAAAGAGCTTCTGGCAGCTGAACACGTGGAGGTTTCTAAAGGGTGGCAAATCCCCAGAGAGCAAGGAAACTCTATGCCCCTTCTCGATCATCTCTTTATCTGTAATAGTCTTTATAGTAAACTGGCAAATGTGTTTCCCTGAGTCCTGTGAGCCACTCCAACAAATTAATGAAACTCAAAAGGGGGTTGCAGGAACCCTGATGGATAGCTGATCAATCAGATGCACAGGTGCAACAACCTGGAGCTTTTTGATTGACACTGGAAATAAGGAAGGTATTCTTGGAGATTAAGTCTTCAACCTATGGGATCTGATGCTATATCCAAGTAGATAGTATCAGAATTAAATTGGATTAGAGGATACCTAGCTGGTGTTTGCTGAAAAGTTGCTCCAACATACATCGGGGATTAGAGATGATCTGTGTTATGAGAGTATGTTAAGAGAAACATAAAGAGTTGGAATTTTGGTTTAAGTTGGTTTTCCCTTTTCTATCTTCAGAGAATCTCAATAATTAGGCAACTTGACCCCGACAGCAGTGAACTTAGTGTTACATGTATAGATTCTTAAATTCTAATCATAGAAGCTGACCATATCATCACAGAACCTGATGCTTCCTGTAAGAAATCTGGACTTTTAGGCATTATATTGGCATTTTAGGTGTAAATTCTGCTTTTATAGGCATATTTTTTGGATCCTCTGTGTGAGATCCACTCCTGTATGCTTGGAAATTGGTATTTCATGAATTGAATCTCAATCTCCAAGGACTGAACTTGGTCCCATAGCATGGAAACCAACATTCCATGTATGAATCAATCAATCTCCAAATACAGAACTTGTCCTTAAAAGTATAGGATCTGTCATTTTAGACATGCAATTTGAATTTCAGTCATATAAATGTACTCTGTGCCCTTGGACAGATTCAACCACAGTGCAGCCCAAATGCATACAAAGAGGAAGTCAGACAAGGTGGCACCTGAGACCAGGTCCAGCTCTGGTGTTCTATTCTTTGCCTCTCTTTTATGCTTCTCTCTATTGAGGGTCTTTGCCCCATCCTCAAGCTGTGAGAAGCCAAGTTAGTCTGGGGAAAATAGAGCCATCTGAGCAAGGAGGAATCAGAAAATTAGCTTTGATCCTATCCTGACCCCTCCACCCTCCTGTGGTTTCCTTTGTTATTTCAGCTGTTACCCCAGGAAGAGTCTTTTTTTATTTGATCGAAGTTTCCCATTCAACCCAGAAAATCAAATATCACTTTAAAAGATCCTGACTTTGGAAGTTAGCCTTGTGCTGCCGAGGGCGCCTCACGATCCTTCTCTGTTCAAAGACTTGTCCTTGTTCTGTGTTTTATAGCTTTTGTCTTGGCCTCTTCTTTCTGTTTGGGTGAGGTTGGCTGCTCAGGTCTGAATGGCACCTGGGGCCAAGCAGGGGAGGGAATCAGGGCCAGCAGACTAGTCTAGGAGCCCTGTGAGTCTTTATAGCATCTCTTGTCTTTTTGTCTAAGGATGACCACTTCTAACACTTTGTCCTCAATATGCTTGCAAAATAAACTTCTAGTGCTTTTTGCTGATTTATCAGTTTTAGACATTGATTTCCTGCAAAGGTAGATTCATCTTTCACCATTTATACACCCCAGCTGCTCTCCACGTTCCTAATAGAGTGTGAAGGTTTTATGACCCTGAAGTATTATCAACTCCAGAACATGTGGTATGCTATGGTCACATATCTTTTTTCTCTAGCTCTTGTGCACCCCGTGTTTCTATATTTCTTCCTTTCTTCATCGCATTGACTGCCTTGATCCATTCTTTTTTCCTCCCCAAACCTTTATCATCTCATTTATTCTATCTTTCTTTCTCCTCCGGAGTCCTTTGTGGAGGAAACACTTTAATTTGTTGAAAAAAATAGTCACGGATTGGCTGCTGAGAGCCAGGACTATTTCAGTGAATTCACTAAATCATTAAATAATTTCTTTCAGCAACTGTATGCTGGATACCTATTGTGCAACAGGCACTAATTAAAAGAAAAGATATAAATTAAATAGCCCTGTGCCCAAGTATACAGTTTCTCTATTTCCCTCTCCAGGGACAGGATCTCTCCTGTTCCTGGCACCCAGCCCTGTACATAGACAGCACTCAGAAAATGTTGATTATTGAGAACATGACTGGATCCATTTTTCAGGCCCAACCTCACCCACTTCTACCCCAATCTTTCCCCTTTTGGGTCTGGGGCAAAGTGTTCTGAGCTGCATCCTCTTGCAACTACAACCTTCTTGGATGCTATCCCCAAGGGAGGCAATATAGTGAGCACTAGATAGCACTGTGAGCAGGAAGGAACCTGGGTACCTGATCCAGTACCCTCATTCTAAGTTGAAGGTCCATCTGGCTCAGAGCCTCTGTTTCCCTGACTATAAAACTGTGAAACAAAGCCTGCCCTCTTCTCCTTCCTCTGCATACAGTTTAGGACAAGATGAGAGTCCTTGGCCATGGAAGTCCTTCTGAGGCCCATCAGTATACTCTTCACAAGGATTTGGTTTCAGCTCACATGCATTTTGCAATTATGTCCCAGTGACAAGGAGTTTATGTGTCTATCAAGAGACAGCTCCTTCTCTTTCCCTGAGGGACTTAGCACCTGCCTACTCAGGACAGGCTTTCCCACAGATTGTCCCTGCTGCTATCCTTCGTCTCAGGTCTGTGGCTACTGCCAGAATCATTTAATCTGACCTTCCATCTGGGCAATAGATTAAAAATCCCCATGCAATGCGAAGGGCCATTGCAGATGGCCATGCACCTGGGACTCCAGAGTTCCTGGGCTGCAGGGCTTGGCTGTGGACTTCCTTGCTTGGCAGCCAGCTTTGGAACCTCCAGTTCAGTTAGCAGGGAACTGCAAAGCTGGCCCCTCATTAGAACAGCCTCCAGCCTCTGTCCACACCAAGAAGAGGTGCAGGTGTGAAACTCATGTACGTAACTTAATATCTGGTGAGTGAGCCCACGCAGAGCACAAGAGATGCAAGCCCAGCCACTGTGTCTGCATGACTGGTGTTCAGTCCTTCTCCCCCTGACTCACCAGCTACACAGAATGGTGTTCTCCATACAGCCCCAGGGAGCCCTTCTTGGCAGCCTGAGGGGGAGACATTCTCCTGACCCCTCAAAATGGGAAGCTCTTATTCCTATTGGTTTTAGCAAAGAAGCTGGGTCCAGAGGCGTGCAATCTCTTTTCTACATAGCACTCATATAAATATATATTTAAATATACAAATGGAAGCTAAAGCTGGGCGTGGTGGTACACGCCTATAATCCCAGCGACTCAGGAGGCTGAGACAGGAGGATCATGAGTTTAAAGCCAGCCTCATCAAATGCAAGGCTCTAAGCAACTCAGTGAGACTCTGCCTCTAAATAAAACATAAAATAGGGCTGGGGATGTGGCTCAGTGGTTGAGAGCCCCTGAGTTCAATTCTCAGCACATACACACAAAAAAAATGGAAGCTAAAAAAGCTAATCTCATAGGAGAGAGTAGAACAGAGGTCACCAGAGGATACAATGGGCTGAAGGAAGGGACAGTAGAAAGAGTGATAATAGGTACCAAAAAACAGTCAGAAGGGATAAATTCTAGTGCACTATAGCACAGTAGGGTGACTGTAGCTAAAACCAATTTACAATATAGAGGAATTTGAATGTTTCCAATACAAGGAAGAGAGAAATGTTTGAGGTGATAGAAATGCTAATGAGCCTAATTTGATCATGACATACTATTTATGTATATGTATCAAAACAGCACACTGTACCCCCAAAATATGTATACTTATGTATCAATTTAAATATTTAAAAACATAAACAGAAATGTTACTCTCCTTCACTGGCTTGCCACTGCACTTAGAATATAATCATAACTCATTCCCTTGGCCTAGGAAGCCCTCCTTGTTATGGCCCTTGTTATTCACCCCCACCCCAATCTTCCTTCAGGCCACCCTGCTCCCTCCTCTGTCCTCTAGAAACGCTCCTCTCCCCACATCTCTGAGAACCATGTTTCTTCCTTGGAGTTTTTTTTTCTTTTCTCTCCACACTCAGTATGGCTGACCCCTAATTTTCAAATGTTAGTTTAAATGTCACCTTGGAAACATCCTCAGTGACTTCTCAGCCCAAGAGAGTACCCCACACACCCATGTTCTCTGATCTCTAGCTCTTGGTTCTTTTTTTCCTCTAGTGTTTTTGTCATCATTTTTAGTTGTATGTTACTTTTTCTTTCTTTTATTTTTAAATTTTTTTTAGTTGTTGAATTGACCTTTATTTATTCATGTATTTATATGTAGTGCTAAGGATCGAACCCAGTGCCTCCCACATGCAAGGCAAGCACTCTACCACTGAGCCAAAATCCCAGCCCGTATGTTACTTTTTCTTTATTGTTTCTATTCTGTTTCCATCACATAGTGAGCATGCTGAGGGAGAGATGGCATAACTTTTAGACACCCAGCCTCTGGTATATTGGTGCATGGCACATAGTAGTTGACTCAAAAAATACACATTGAAAGTCAAATGAAGGAATGTCAGGGAATGAATTCAGGTTATTTCCTGAATGCCAGGGTAGTAGCATCTTTCAAAGTAGTGGTCTCCAATGCAATTACATCATACCCTCTGGGGGTGAGACCAAAGCATCATTAATGAAAAATCATCAGGTGATTACAGTGTGTAACTAAGGACCCAAGGTTTTAGAGCAGTGGTTCTTACAAGTAGTCCCTGGATCAGCAGTATCAGCCTCATGTGCAAATTTGTTACTAATACAAAACCTCAGGTCCTGCTCAGACCTACTGAATCAGAAAGTCAGGGAGCCAGGGGGACCAAGCACTGGCAAGGGATCTTGATACAGGCTCAGGTTTAATGGCCACTACTTTAAAGAAAGGCTTGCACTGTGTCTCCTTTTTTGTTGGTCACTTTTGTTGGCATCAACCAAAGGAAATTGGATGCAGTATAGCTGGGTGAGTGCCATCTCAGTTTATAGGGTATGATCCTGTTTAAATGGAAATTTTCACATTCAAGGAAACCCCTGAGTCCCCAGCAACCAGGAGAGTTGATGCTCCAACTCTTTAGAACCCTTTCAATTCAGGCACCAGATTCACAAGACAAGTTGAATAAAGTGTGCATTAGTGGGCTTTAAAATGTTAATTTGGTCCAGTATCGCTGTGGTAGCTCCCCTCAGTCCTGAGGGTTAGCCATGTGGCTATCAGATAGGCCCGGTCACCATGGCTTCCACTTATCTGCAGAAAGCAAACACTGCTGAGCCCAGCTTGGGTCTACCTCAGTTAGTGCTGTATGTGAATAATTTGGCTTTGTTTTTTGAAGGAGGGCACTAAGACGGTTAGAACATATTTCTTAGAGACTCCCAGGACCATCTTCCTCATCACATGAATGACTTGGAAGAACATGAAAACAGAAATTTCTGCCCAGTTCTTCTGCAGGCAACAAAATAATAAAACAATGACATCATTCACAGCAAAGGCCTTATCTGAGAGCACCAGGGACTTCTTTTACTCTCTCTCTTCAAAATGTATTTACTTACAAATTTTCCAGTTTGCTGGGTATGTCCGCTACAAGAAGGCCTAGAAATTTGGTTTCAGATTAAAATTGCAAAACTAGATATCATCTACTTCAGACTTCTTCCAATTTACAAATGAATTTAAAACCTAAATGCCCAAAAAAGAGAAAAAAATTCTGTAAAGAGTCCCAAGCTCCTTTTAACTTCAGAATTGGTTTAAGGAGTGAGTTTGAGCTTTCTGACAGTCACAGCTAGGTTCATTTGGAGGTAGTGTATGACCAAGAGGGAAAATGGTAACCTACCTCTTAGAAAACAATAGTCGTTCAGCTAAGACCACTGAAACACACTGGCAAACTCAACTGGCCCAAACCCTGCCCTTATCCTGCTTTAGGCAAGGAAATAGAAGAACATTCCATTCAGCATTAGGGCAGTGCTTGACCATCCAATTGGATCAACATTCATCAGGCATCTATTTGATGCAGGGTCTATGTGAGTGATTGCAGATCCAGGGTCTGATGAAATTCTCAGGAACTTGGAGAGTTGTACCCAACTAGTGCAAACACTTCCATTTGACAGGCGAGGACACCAACACTCAGAGTAGTTGAGTGACTTAAATAAGATCACATATGTAGCATTCAACAGAAGTAGGATTGGAATCTGGTGTCTTGACTTCAAGTTCAATGCCAATTCACAGATACTTCAATCCAACTGGCAGGCTCTTGTTTAGTTCTTCATTATTACTATCACCACTACTACTATTACCTCTACTCCAGTTAACAAGTAACTATTTTAGTATCTACTGTGTACCAGGCACTGTCCTAAACCCTTTTCAAGCATGATCTCAAATATTTCTTTGAACAGCTTCATCTAATAATAGCCTTTTCTTACAAGGCTGTAGACTGAGAATTAGAGAAGTTAAGTAACTTGTTCCATCACATGGCTGAGGTTTGAGTCTTGGTCCATTTGACTGTGGAAGCTGGGCTCTGAGATCACTGTTATATCATGTGCTCCTCTCCAGTTGCAATTCCTGGGTCCCCAGAACTGAATTCCTGCCTGGGTTATTTATCTGCTAATGTTGTTCTGGGATTAGGGTCCTGCTTTGTTCCACTGTTCCTGCAGGGCACTGTCTTGCCTCTGACTCCTGGGATTAGAATGCTGGTTCCCTCAGCACATAGCCAGAGTCTCTCCTTCACCAGGAGCCTGGTAACTAAACCACTGTCTGCCTGGGCCAAACTCCTCTGCCCCAAATGCCTACTCCCTTGGGCAAAATTCCTCCCTGGTTCCTGCCAGTGGATTCTTTGGGGATGTAGCCCCGTCACCTGACAGCCAATGCCATCAATTACTACCATCTTCCTAATTTGGGGCAATGCTAAGTGAGGAATGCCCCAAGTCTCCTTGCCCCACTCTGGTGGGCCTATCCCTTCTCTAAGTTTTCAGTGGTCACCAATGAGATGTCACAAAGGTTTAGAAGATTTTATTCTTAGCTTCTCAGGAAAAAGTGAAGGGGGAGCAGCCATAGGTAATTTTGTAAAGATTCATTTGTGTATCTGTCTTCCCATCAGGAAAGTGCCTATTGGATTTGTGTATTTTCTGCCTTCTCTCCACCCAAGAAACAGGGAGGTACTCAGCTTGTCTTCCTGGGAAGGCTATGAGACCCTCTCCCCTTCCCCCAAACACTCTGCTGCTTATCTAAGGGAAACTTAGGTAAATTAGTATTTATAGTAACTTAGGTAAATTAGTATTTATAGGAACATATCTATAGAGGTCTTCATTAAGTGCCATGGACTCGGAGTGTTTTAGTCAGCTTTTTTGCTGCTGTGACCAAAAGACATGATGAGAACAATTTTAGAGGAGGAAAAGTTTATTTGAGGGCTCACAGTTCCAGAGATCTCAGTCCATAGTCAGCTGGCTCCATCGCTCTGGGATCAAGGTGTGGCAGAACATTATGGCGGAAGAGTGTGGTGGAGAAAAGCAGCTCAGGACATGGCCACCATGAAGCAGAGAGAACTCTCATGCAACAGGGCCAAAATATGTATACCAAAGGAATGCCCTAAATGATCCACCTCTTCCAGACTCACCCTACCTGCCTATAACACCCAGTTGATCCCTACCAGTGGATTAATGCACTGATTAGGTTAAGGTTTTCATAACCCAACAATTTCATCTGTAAATTTTTTTGCATTGTCTCATGCATAAGATTTTGGGGAATACCTCATATCTAAACCATAACAGGAGAATTTAAAAAAGGGACTATAGCTACCAGAGTAATTAAGGGAATGCATTGTGGAGGAGGTGGTATTTGAACTGCTTTCTAAAAGGTGCACAACTGTTCTTACTATTTTAAAATTTCTCTGTTAAAATTTTACTATGAATTTATAGCTTTTCATGTTTGCTAAAAATTCCATGCAACCCAGACCTTCAACTTCTATTCAGTAAATTTTGTTTTCAAATTCTAACTGGTGAGGAGATGACAAAAGAATGTAAGATATGGTCACTACCCCTTGGGAGCTTACAGTTTTGTTGATGTCACCCACATGTGACAGGTCACTTTTCAAGATGATGGTTTGCTAAGAGCTAGAACAGTGTTATGGTTTAGATACGACGGTTTACATTTTGTCACTGTTAAACAGAACCCTCTCTCTCTCTTCTTTCCGCGTCCTGAGCAGCTTTCCTCTGCCAACCCCTTCCACCATGATGTTCTGCCTCATCTTGGGCCCAGAGCTGTGAAGCCTACCCTCTACGGACTGAGATCTTTGAAACTGTGAGTCAAAATAAATTCTTCGTCCTTTCCATTGTTCTTGTCAGGACTGGTCATCGTGGTGAAAAAACTGATAAAACAAAGAGGAACGTTGGCTGTCTCCACTCTGTCTCTGGTTTTGGATATTGCACTTGGTGTTCAGGAGGTCCTCAGTAAAAGCTGGCTGAATATAGAAATGAGTGAGGAAGGCTTGATTGGGGCCTGAGGGTCAGCCCCTGCTTGGATAGATAAAGGGGAAAGCGTAGCCTGTCTCGCATTTGTTTTTCTTTCCTGTGTGCAGGCTTGTATCACCAATGAAATCACGGACATCCCAGGGAAAAGACCATACTTTATGCATCTCTTACAGGCAAAGAGAACCAGGCACTCAGCAGATATTCCTAAACATTAGTTAGATTCAAAGGCAAGCTAAAGTTCTATCAGTTCTTATTGAAATATTACAAAAATATTGGTTTTTGAGTATGCTCAAGTTAATTCTCTGCTCAAGTTGTGTCTCTGTGTGCACTCTGCTTATTAGTGGATAAAGGTGTTGATTGACCGCAGGGTATGAGTGTATGTAAAACGTGGACCTTGTCAGCATCTTTGTAGAGTCTTACAATTCTGCAATTGATTAGGACAGAAATATAGTTGACGATAATTTCAAGAGTCTCAAAAAATCATATTGAACATTTTGGCAGGTTTATCTGAGTGCATGAGCTGAAGGAAGTGGAAGGTCTTGGGTGGGCTATTACTGAAAACTGTGATCACTGAGTTTCCTTAGAAAATGCCTGAATTTTCAAGAATTTCTTGCCGTTCAAGCTTTTCTTCTTCTTCTTTTTTTTTATTTTGGTACTGGGGATTGAACTCAGGGGCACTCAACCACCGAGCCACATCCCCAGCCCTGTTTTGTGTTTTTATGTAGAGACAGGGTCTCACTGAGTTGCTTAGCGCCTCGCCATTGCTGAGGCTAGCTTTGAACTCGCGATTCTCCTGTCTCAGCCTCCCTAAGTACTGGGATTACAGGCTTGCGCCACCGTGCCCGGCTGCCAAGCTTTTCTTCTTTACACTGTTATAACATGAGCTGCAGCCTCTTGCTGGTCCAATTGCTGATTTGTTGCACCTGGGATGGAGTGTTTCTTGCTTTGCCAATGGTAGGTCTGTTATTGATATTCCATGTTAATATTTGTTTTGCTAATGTCACACTGTAATGATTAGAAGTTTGGAAGGTCATCTCTCTGAGGTCAGGTTCTTGAGAGTGGACCTGGGAAAGTAGAACAGATACCCTGAGCAGTGGAGAGTTCCAGATCCATTGGCCTTGCAATGTGCCTATCAGCCCTATGAATAAGCAAGAACCAGGGGTGTCATAGATTGAGATGTAGTATCTAGGAAGAGAAAAGGTAACTCATTACATGTGATAACACTCAGGGGAGAAGTTACCAAGTGAATCCAAAATATGCCAGTCCTGGGAAAATCTGCTTTGAGTTCAGGTTCCTGCTAAGCAGGGAGAAAATTTCTCTCTTCCTAGCCACCCAACTGTCCCCCAAGAAAAAGGTCCATTCATACATTGCTGGTGGGACTGCTAATTGGTGCAACCACTCTGGAAAGCAATATAGAGATTCCACTCCTCAACATATACCCAAAGGACTTAAAATCAGCATACTATAGTGACAGGGCCACATTAATGTTTATTGCAGCTTAATTCACAGTAGCTAAGCTATGGAAGCAAATGAGATGCCCTTCAACAGATGAATTAATAAAGAAAATGTGGTAGATATACACAATGGAATATTACTCAGCCATAAATAAGAAAAAAAGTATTGTGTTTGCCAGTAAATGAATGGAACTTGGGAATATCATGCTAAGTGAAATAAGCCAATCCCCAAAACCGAAGGCCAAATGTTCTCTCTGATATGTGGATGCTAACACACAATGGAGGTGGGGTGGGGAATAGGAGTTCATTATATTAGACAAAGGGAAATGAAGGGAAGGGAAAGGGAGGGGAATAGGAAAGACAGTAGAATGAATTGGACATAGCTTTCCTATGTTCATATATGAATACAGGACCAGTGTAACTCCATATCAAGTACAACCTCAAGAATGTGAAACTGAACGCGGTGGCACATGCTTGCAATCCCAGCACTTCAGGAGGCTGAGGCAGGAGAATCGCAAGTTTAAAGCCAGCCTCAGCAACAGTGAGGTGCTAAGCAATTCAGCGAGACCCTGTCTCTAAATAAAACACAAAATAGGCCTGAGGTTGTGGCTAAGAGGTCGAGTGCCCCTGAGTTCAGTCCCTGGTACCAAAAACAACAACAACAAAAAATAATGGGAAGTTATGCTCCATGTATGTGTATCAAAATACATTCTACAGTGATGTATAACTAAAAAGAACAAATTTAAAAAACTGTACCCTAAATTCTTCCACCCACTTCCTTGGTGGTCCACCCCGACTGGGAGTGATTCCTTGGATTTAGGGCATTTACAGCACCAGCATTCTCTCTGGGAAATATGAGAGAAATAATGCCTCACGGAAGTGATTTTCAAGAAAAACAATGGAAAATCTCTTTTTGTCCTTAATAATAAAAACTGCTCTGGCTAAAGCAGAGATGAGCACCTGGGCCTCCCCGCTCAGCCTCACCCTGGCTGGCCGCTGAGACTCCTGGGCAAAAGCCCAGGTGCTGAGAATGCCGTTTAACAAGCCTTGCAGCAAACCAATCAGCCCTACAAACTCATTTTGGGGACAGCCAGAGAAACAGTGTGAACTGGCTCTTAGATGACATGAAGGAATGATTGTCCTTTTTGTTAGGTGTGATCATGGCATGAGGTTCTGTGAGAAAAGGAATGATATTGGGTTATGTTACAAAATGTCCCCATGTTTTTAAAATTCCGTATTTCACATCTGAGATTAGCATTAAAAAGAAGAAAGCAGGGCAAATATGAAAATATGTTAAATCTAGGTGGTGGGCCCATGGGGCTCCTTCTGATATTTTTTGTGAAAAGTGTAAAAGCAATACTTCCTAGGAACACAGAAGGAACAGGTTGGTCAGCAGTGTCCCTCTGAGACCTCAGTGCCAAGTCCGAGCAGGGCATAGAAGGAACGAGGGTGGCTTTGGGGTGGGAGAGGGTCCTGTAACATCCTTCTGTTAGCTCACCATCCACAAGTACTGACAGGGCATCAAACTGGACCCTAAAGCTCCCCTTATGTACATTATTCAACCTAATTAGGTAAGAGGTTTATAGCATTTTTTTTTAACATTAGGGAAGGGGCTGACCTCATGCATACCCTTCCCAGCTGCTTGGCCTTTCCTGCCAGTCTTCTCTGAGTGCACAAGATACCCTCCTTCTACCCAGCAGACCCTCTGTGCCCCTGTGCCCTGCTGTCACCTGGCACTTATGATATAGAGCTGATAAACATGTCCCTTCTCTCCTGCCTCACCTCCTCTTTCCCTGCCAGGTCTCTAGGGATTCAGGAAAGTGCCTCTGGGTTACCAGGAAGCTGACAGCTCCATGCTGGGCAATGATAGTGCTTCTCAATTCAGACACTTGTCTTTGACTGCTCACTGGCCAAATGCCAGCACTGTTCTTGCTTCCCCTTGCTCTGCTCTTTGCCACCCACCAGCCTGGGAAGCTGACATGTGGCATCTGAGAGAGAAAGGACTTCTGCAATCAAGAAGCGCAGCCTCCCTCAGGCATCTCTGTTGGGTGATCATCTGGCCTCTGCTGAAATGTTTCCATGTGAGATTCTTTCCTCATTTATGGACTACTCATATGAGTCAGGCGAGCGCCAGGCACTAATCAGGGTCAGAGCCCAGTAACCTCTCCCAGGGACAATGAAAGCTCAGGAACAAAGTGAACGAAGACTTGTTGGTCCGTCTGCAGATCCTGGAGCTGGAACTGGAAGCTGCAGCACTGGGAACTCTGGACAAGGGCAGCATCTTCCTCTGGCAATGGAAAAATGGCCAGCGGGCAGAGGACTGTGTCAGTGAGGCCAGATCAGGAGCTCAGTTTTATCAATTCAGGTCCTGGGGGCCTTGCTAAGTTAATTTATAAGAAGCATGCATGACAGGAGGCCAATGAACAGATGAGCAACAAATGGACCCAAATGTTCAGTGACCAGAGTATTCACAACTGGTTTCCAAGAACACATATCCTGGACTGAAATTTACAACCTGAGTTGCTTGGTGAGCTTGGAATCAGCCCCAAAGTAGGGAGAGGTGGCTGGGAAGAGGCCGAGAAAGGGGCACCCTCAGACCTTTTAATACCATAATACCCACATCCACTGAGGAGTCTTTTGTGTGGACTCTTCTTATTTTGCCTTTTTCTGATAGCTGCATAACATCATCTCAACAAGTTTTAACCTTCTTTATGTTAATTATGTTTCTCATTGTGCTTTCCTGAATTGATCATGACATTCTAGGAGAGGATAGATGACTTAATGGTGCTCCAGAGCTACCTACTGTACTTCTGGTATTTCTATATCAATGTAGAGAGTGGAGATGGTGGAGAACAGCTTGGCAACTCTTCCCTTTTTGCTCTATGTGACATCAACAGATGTGTGACAGGACTCACAAACTGAAAAGCAACGTGGACCAACATGGAGGAACGCAGCGGTCGGATAGAACAGCTCAAATACAAACCCACTCTGAAGGCTCTTCACTACCAGAAAATGAGGATAAATGACAACTGATGCTTAGTGGGGTGAGGAGAGAGTGGTGAGTCCTGGGGATACTGGCGAGCTGGGGAAGTCATGTCCTCCATAGAATGGCCACTACTCAGTTCCAGAACATTGTGGCCATGTGGGAACTAATTTATTAATCTGAAGTTACCGGATCTGATGTTTTTCAAGAAAAGTTGGCAATCTGGATTTTTTTTTTTAGGTGAAATCACCTGCTTTTTGAACATTAGCAACCAACTCAGAACTTTTTTTAAAAAGTCCTTACCAAACAAAACAAAATCTGTTGGGGCCAGATGCAGTAAGCAACTTCTGCTAAATATGTAAAAGGATTCCATGATTAAATGTTTTCAGAAAATATCGATTTCAAAAAAAAGAGCAGGCTCTTCTTTATTGTTGCTTTGTCTCCATAGAACTCCTCTAGCCTCCCAGAAATCCATGTGTGCTTGAATCTCCAGTCTCACTGGCTTCACATACACAAAGCATCTCCTAATTTCAGCATTTAGAGATGTCCACATGTCTCCATGTTTTCCATCAATTGTTTGGCTTCATTTCAGCCAGTGACATTTCTTTGACCCTTTCTCCAATGTTAAGGGGTGCATCCTTCTGAGGTCTCAGATGCCCGTGCACCCATTATTAACTGCAGTGGGACACAAGAACAGAGACAGCCTGTCCTGGCTTATCCAGCTCACATATCTAATTCTAAAACTGATTTTGCTCAGAAGCTTCAGGCTTTTGGCCCCCTGTCAGTCTCACCTCTTGCAATGGCTTCCCTCCTTAGCTTCCTGCTCTTTATCCATGTGAAATCTCATTGCGTGCTCACCCCCGAGAAACCCTTCCCAGGGCAGCCCCTGACTCATTGCCCTACACTCTCCTCCTGAGCTGGTGCTGATTTCCGCTTAGACAAAGCCCATAGGTAGGACTCAGCAGAGCAGAGGAACCAAAAAGATAGGAAAAGGGCAACTCCAGTGCCATTTAACCAGAATATTGCAATTGGAAAAATCTAAAAGGCTTTTTAAATTCCAGCATTGATTTGAGCCCTCAACATCATTTTATTTTGAATTAGACTCAAGGCTTAGGGCCTCTGCTAGCATAAATGAAATCAGTTTGTTAGGACTATTTCATACTTTTTATTTGTCTGTTATCTATAGCCTTCCAGCTTCCCAAAAGGAATTGGTGACTGCAATAAAAAACACATCCATGACGTGGGTTGACATGTAGCATCTGCCCTCCCTTTCTAGCACCTCCAGCCCTTATCTCCGCTGCAGGCCTATTGCCAATGCCGCTGGATAAATCTGCCTCTAGCTCCTTCCTCAAGTCCTTCTGTACTCTGCTTCCAGAATAATCTTTCTAAAACATGCAGCCTTTATGTCACCTTCTGCTTTTTCATCTCTACCTACATCATAAGCTCCCTAAAAAGATAAACCAGACATCTTTATATTTCCCAGGTCAGATTGATTCTCAAATTTTAGTGGAGAGATTTAAATCCCTGGCTTTCATATCCAAAGGTTCTGACTTGGTGGACTGGGCCGAGGCTCAGGAATCTACCTTTTAAGCCCCAGACACACAACTTAAGATTGTGGTGCTGGTGGTCTACACACTACAAAGTGCACAGTATTATTTGAAATCTAATAAGGACCTAACAGAGGGAGAGGAGTTGAGTTTAGCGCTTAAGTTCATTCACCTGTATTTTGTCTTCTCTGGAAATATTATATTCCCCTATTTTCTTTTCCCCAGTATCTGGCAAGGAATTGATTAATTTTGTGCTGTAGTACTTTTCAAAAGCATTTGGTGGAGAAAAGAAGAGGAAGGAGCTTTTTTTTTTTTTTAATATTTTTTTTAGTTGTTGATGGATCTTTATTTTATTCATTTATTATTTATATGTGGTGCTGAGGATCGAACCCAGTGCCTCACGCATGCTAGGCAAGCGTTCTACCCCTGAGCCACAACTTCAGCCCAGGAAGGAGCTTTTAAGTGGATGTCACTGCATACCTGGGAAGCTTTGGAGGTAAATTGTGCCATCCATGAAGTGCGAGTACTGTCAAAATGCTTGGGCCACACCACTATTTACCCCTCCAGAGTGGAATGCCAAAAAGATGAGATGGCCAATGGATATATTTATGCCCTAATTTCTCATGTGAAGCTCACTTTCTAAAAAGGGAGTCAGAGCCAGGGGAGCCAGCGGAGAGGAGCTGTAGCCATAAATAATCTGACGCGCAGTTCACCAAACACTTCCTATTTACTAAGCCCCATTATGCACCATGCACACATAATCTCTAATCATCACAGAGACCTGCAGGTAGGTGTTAAGCGTCCCCATTTTATAGATAAGAAAACTGTCTGCCTGCTTTCCATGACATCACAGTGACTCAAGCAAGGGAAGACAACAGGGCGATGAAAAGATAACCAGGCATCACCTTTGTCATGAAGTTCCAGACGGGAAAAGGGCCTGCAGAGGGAGGGGGAAAACAGGCTGAAGGATCTTCCTGAAGGGGCAAGAAATGACTCTTAGGTGCCCAAGTGCTCATGGTGACTTTCCCTGTGTAAGTTTTAAAGACCCCCAAACAGACCTTGAAATGCTTGAGATCTCTGTTATCTGTTCAGTTTATTATCAGCCAAAGACGAGTTATTAGAAGTCACTGACAGGGCTGGGGTTGTGGCACAGTGGCAGAGTGCTTGCCTCACACATGGGATGCACTGGATTTGACCCTCAGCACCACATTAAAAAAATAAATAAACAAACAAAATAGAAGTCATTGACATTTCCTTGGAGTCCAATTTAATTTGATTTATTATTATTATTATTATTATTATTATTATTATTTAAATTATCTCTGGCTCATACCACTCACCAGCAAAATTATTATCATTCTAGGGCTTGAAAACTATCTTCATTTTGGGGTATCCTCCTCACCTGTGTTGTTGAGCTGTAGTCCTTCTGTCCATCTGAAGTCCCTTTTCTATGGTTCCCGGTGATCACCCAGAGGCTCCCAGACTTGGTTTGATGTCCTTCCTCCTGGAAGTTTCTCCTGTCACAGGACTGATGTGCTGGCCATGTGATAGGGAAGCTGCTCCTGCCTCCTAAGGACCTGTTCATGTCTCTGTTCTGCTATTACAGTCACCTCTGAGGGCCACTTCAGTGTTAGGATTTGTTATGAGGCCTTCAGCCAGGGTGGCATGTGCTCTGTGTCCCTCAGTACTTTTGATGGCAGGGATCTTTCATGTGACTTGCTTCTCCAGTTCATTAATGCTCCTTTCTTGAGAAGCCTCATCCAGCTGTATTCTGGGGCTGTGCTGGAAGATCACTTGGATGTCAGCACACTGTGCTGCTTGGAGTCTCACATGCTGACTCTCACTCATTCCTTCATTGGTGAGCTGCTTTCCTTTCTGGGACACTGTCTGGGAGATTAGAGGAAGGCCACTAGTCCCTAGAACCTTAGGGTAGGAGCCTTAGAAAGCATGCATCAATAGATTCAGTCCTGAGTACTCCATGAAAACCTGAAGCGAATACAGCCTCCAGCCCCCCAGCTCCTACCTGGCCCACATGGCCCAAAATGTAAAAGGTGCACACTTGAGTCCTGTGGTGCCCTCACCTTGCTACATATATTATTTGAGTAGCACTGCTAGCATAGCACCTGTATTTTCTGAACCTCAAGTGGATGCAGGGTATAAGTTTGCAGGAATACTATTTGCAGTTAAGTATGTCTCACAAAACCTGGGACATATGGCCAATATTTATTGAACACACACAAGATATCTATCAATGGCTCACTCCATCACATGTCACAATTACAGCTTCATTAGGGAGGCAGAGGAAATCAGAGACAACCAGGCTGCCAAGACCAAGTTCACATGCACTGTGAAGTTGAGGAAAGACTTCCCTGCCATCCAAAGTTGTGAAGATGAGGAAGCTTGAAGCCTGGTTAAGATTCAGATAAATTAAAAGAATTCTCAAATGAGGGCAGCGGAGTGAAGGACCGAGCTCTGTGGACAGGAGGGGCCCTAGGAGAACAGCTCGACCATCTATTAATCAGGAAATCATCGTGACTAGGTACCAAGAAGGAGTTGGGATCTGAACAGCATTTCAGGCCTAACAGTGCACCAGCAGAACAAGATGTGATCACTTGATGGGAGACTAGAGACAAGGAGACCAGCCAGGGGCTGTCGTCCTCATCTTGATACCAACTGGGTCACCTGCTTCTCCGGCTCTGGAGGAAATCCACCCAAACCGCCACTCACATAACTTCAGGAGCCCCACAAACCTTGCTTTCCACTTGGCTCCTATGTCTAGTTCTGCTAAATGCTCAGTAGTTTGCAGTTTTTCTCCATCTCTGCCTCTACACTGACAGCGATGTAGAATATGGCTTTTCCTCTACTCTCTTCCCATGCACCCTGGGGCATTTTCAGGAGGAAGACATGTATGGAGGGAAGTAGGGCGCTGGCAGGGGCATGTGTACATCAAAGGGTTATTAGAGACCACAGCTAAAATTAGCCTTCCCACAGGCCCTTTCTGTTGACTTGGCATACTTGCCTGTAGGCAGGCCCTTGCCCTCTCTCCCTTCCTTTCTCTATGTCTCCACTGTCTAAACCCTCTTGATGTTTTATGCTAGTGGTTTAACCATCTTATTGTTTTTCCTGCTTCATTACAGGCCAAATAATCAGAGTCTCATCTCTACCACTCTGCAGTGTATTGGATGTTTTCCTAAGCCAAAGTGATTCCTGCCTGACAGAGTAAGGGACTAGTTTAATGAATAAGGCAGCCCTGGAGCACTCTTGGAGAGCTTGCAGCTCCCACTTTGAAAACTAATGGGCATTTCTCTGTAATGGCGCTTGCCTGTAATCCCAGCAACTTCGGAGGCTGAGGCTGGAGGATTGTTGAGTTCAAAGCCAGCCTTAGCAAAAGCGAGGCACTAAGCAATTCAGTGAGACCCTGTCTCTAAATAAAATACAAAATAGGGCTGGGGATGTGGCTCAGTGGTTGAATGCGCCTGAGTTCAATCTCTGGTACCCACCCCCAATAAAAAGAAAGAAAGAAAACCAATGAGCTAAATGATTTTTGAGAGCCTTTCCACAATTTGAGTTTGATGAGCCTATGATTCCTGTATTCCAGGCAGAATTGAGAAGAGAGAGTGTTAACTTAGAGCAGCAATTCTCAAAAATTTTCTCCAGATTCTCTTTATGGTCCTTAAGTAGACCTCCATAGAGCTTTCGTTTTTGTCCCTATTGGCAATCTTTATGTCCTGTGTGATCTTGGCCTACTAATTAACTTCTCTGAACCTCAATAGCCTTCTTCAACTTAGGACCGAAATGCCCTCTTGCAGGGTTGTGGGAATTAAATGAGATGATGCAAGATCAAAGTAATTTTTCAATTTTGAAAAGTTACGTGAATATTAGTTGTTATTAGTATATTATTTTTATTAAGTAGATTTTGAATATCTTCCACCTTTTTATGTTACCTATGGACCCAGGAGCATGTATTATGGCAGAAAGATTGGGTTCTGTAGTTTTCAGTGCAAAGGGCTTGGAATCTTGGTCCACCATTTACTGGCTGTGTGGATATTTGGGAAGTCGCTTCACTTCCCTGCATGATCTCAATTTCCTCACTATTGTGAGGGAGGCATAAAAGGGAAAATAATACATGTAAGAATTTGGGTAATATCCATAGTGCTGGCACCAGGTAGATACTAAAAAACAAACGAAATCTAATTCGTGCATTTCTCTGACACACTGGTTTACTCACATCTATTCTCCTAGAAGATCCTTTGACTAGAATCTTGTTTTTTTTAGTTGTAGATGGACACGATGCCTTCATTTTATTTATTTATTTTTATGTGGTGCTAAGGATTGAACCCAGTGCCTCACATGTGCCAGGCAAGCACTCTATCACTGAGCTACAGCCCCAGCCCTGACTAGAGTCTTTCATCAAAGCTTCTCTTATGGACCAGTAATCCCATTTTAGGCTAGTTCTTTTTTCTGAGGCACTGGGGATTGAACGCTGGGGCATGTTACCAATGAGCTACATCCTCAGTTCCTTTTATTTTTTATTTTGAGACAGAGTCTCACTAATTTGCTGAGACTGACCTCAAACTTGCAATCCCCAATCCCTTCAGCCTCTCAAGTTGCTGGGATTACAAGTGTGCATGAGGGCAATCAGCTAGGCTATTTCTTTTAAAGTATGTTTTTGGTTGTAAAATGATACCTCTTCATTAAAGTAGTCAGGATACCAGATGTGTGTGTGTGTGTGTGTGTGTGTGTGTGTGTGTGGTGCTGGGGATTGAACCCAGGGCCTTGTGCATGCGAGGCAAGCACTCTACAAACTGAGCTATATCCCCGGCCCCAGGATACCCAATTTTTAAAGTAAAATGTGTTACAGACTAGACCTGGGCATGGGCCATGCAAGAGGCATCTCAGTGATATTACCTCTCTACTCACATTCCTGTCATCTGCAGCCTGTGTCTACTGTAGGACATTTAGACACCTCCTGTCAGGGAAGTTGCCAATCCTGGTTGCTGATTGGGACTGTGGCTCAGAATTTGTGCTCACAAAACTAATCTGACCCATGGCTTCCTATATTAACTCTGAATTTCCAGAATTAACATTCTTCCTTGGGTTAGGTGTTATTTTTTTTCAGAAGGCCTGTTGGAAACATCAGTATCACTTGAGAGGCATAATGTTTAGCTTTAACAACTCAGCCTGGGTTGGGATATTGTGGAATTGTACCATCACAGAACCATTAAAGAGGTACTGCAGGGCACTTAGAGATCAACAAATCCATCTACCACCATTTTCCTTTGTAAGAGGAACATCAAGCCTCTTACTGGAGTGATGAGATGACTTCATGAAGGGCACTCAGAGTTAGTAGTACTGAGAGGGAACTCAGATTTCCCAATTGCAGATCCAATGTTTCTTCTATATCTTCCATCCCCTCTCCCCATCCTTCCAAGAAATATTTATTGAGCGCCCACTATGTGCCAAGATCTATAGTAAGAGTTGGAGACACAGATAATCGGCAACTTGATCATTTCATGCTGCCTGCCTCTGCACATTAGCCATGTGGATTGATGAGCTTCCCTGTCCAGCATCACCAGTGGGGCACAGAAGAGGTAAATGTTGATGAGAGGATACAGGAAGTGGAACACGGGCAGTAAAACTTTCCATGGAGATATGTGCATGAGAATATGGGAACATGGCGGGAGTGGGGAGCAGGAGGTAGTAGGAAAGAGAAGTATGAGTCCCTGAAAGCAGACTTGTAAGAGACCTGGAAGCAAGCCTCCTTTCTCCTCAGCATAAGGAAGAGCCTGGAGTCTCCCCTTGGGGGAGGGAGGAAGCACTAAAGTTGAATAGGAAAGGCAGAAACCAAAAGCCTTAGCCACCTCTCAACCTCTGCACCTCTCTGGCTCTGCACCTCCTCACTCCCACCCCTGGTTTTTCTTTGGGGCTCCCACCCTCTAACAGTCATGTGTGCTGAATTAGCTGGGGCCAGATTTCTCAGAATTAGAAAGCTATGCTGTTCATCTCTATGCTGTGAATCAGTGTCCTCGATTCATTAAACTCCAGGGAAACTTCTTGGAGAGCTGAGAACCACAATGAGCTTAAAAGAGAAGCTAATACTTTCTCATGAGTGGATGCTAACTATGGAAGTTTCAACTGTTTCCCAAAGGGAGTCAAGGGCAATGTTATTTGAGCATAACAGGATGGCTTCCTGTTCCAAGAAGCCAGGTCAGAGAGCTAAGCAGCCTGGGGAGAATCCAGACTCAGCCCCAGGACACTGTCTAGCACTAACTTTCCCTTAGAACTAAAGTCCTTGCCTGGGGCCAGGCAAGGATATCCGTGGTATTCTATAAAGGACCACCACTCTTGAGCTGCCTGCTATATTCTGGCCACCAGGATGCCTGAGCCCTAGATCCCTCTCCTGCATCACTCACAGCCTCATGTTTCAGTGGGATGTGGTCTGAGGGGCTCCCAACGCCACTATGCACAAGAAACTTGACTCAGTCGTCACTACTCTGATCTACTTTCCAGAAAGTCTCTTTCAAAAGGCAAACCATATATTTTTGAATTAGTATGTTCATCTCTCTAGTGTAATGAATTTTTAAAATCTCTACAATAAGGTTGAAAAATGAGGTGATATTACTGGCAGGGATAATTCATTTACTCATTTATGCTCATAAAATTCTGAATGAATATTCAACAAAAACCTATTAAGCTTCTATTATTTGCCAATAACTGAGTTGGTCTTAGAACTTTAGTCTGAAATTTTTGCCTTGAGGCAATTAATCAAAATCTCGGTGGGTGAGGCTTGGACATCTTATTGTTTGTCCAGAAGTTACAATTTGTGGCCACGTTGAACAACCATGCTGAGAAATGGATGAATGAAAGAAACAGGTGAGAGAACACCCAGGTAGAGTTGAGTCCTGCTTGGGTTCTCACCCTCCATAGCTGTGTAATTTTGAAGATCTCATTTGCCTCTTTGACTTTCAGGTTGGGCTTTCTTTTGGAAAATGAAAGAATGGGAACTGATGGTCTTAGAGGTCCTTTCCATCACATCTTATCCTTTTGACTAGAACTAAAGGGTGATCCTCTTTCAACTGTGACATGCTGTGACTCTACAAGATATCTTATGGTGAAAGGAACAAAGTAGAGGTTTCTGTGGAGTCCCTAAAGTCCAAACCATTTAGGCTGAGCCTCTGCTCTTCATACTCACTTTCTAAAAATTTTTACTTTTTTTTTGGTACTGGGGATTGAATTCAGGGGTGAGTCATGTAGCTCATTCCTTATAATAAATCTTCATACAACACGCTCTTGATGTAAGTATGGATATTGATGTAAATATAGATCTACCTCCTATTAATTTCTTCTTTGAAAAATGCTGACTAGCATAAGAATGGTAATACATTATAGTTATAATTCAAAAGTCCTTATCCTTGAAAAATAGCTATATGAAATTTTACAAATGAAATATATGATATTGGACATCTGCTTCAAAATAATCTGGAGGTGGAAGGGAAATAGATGAAGATTTAGGTGAAACAAGTTTGGCTTTATAGTGATAATTGTGAAAGTTGGGCAATAGGAATATGGGGTTTCCTTAAGCTATTCTCTACCTTTGTAGATGATTAAATTTTTCTTTAATAAAAAATTTAAAATTTAATTTGTCCTACAAATTCATAATGCCTCTAGAAAATTAAAAAACAGAGGTGGTGTGGGGATTACTTTTTTTTTTCCTGTAACAACTACTATGGAATCATATGACTGTAAAAATGCATATAAAATACTTTAAAAACTAAACAGTGAAGAGGACCTACCATAAGCATAATACTTAATGGTAAAACTTTAGACACACTCCTATTAAAGTTTAAAACATCAATGATTCCTGCTTTTCAACAATGTACTAGACTCTTAGACTTCACAATAAGACGAGAAAAAGAAATAAGAGCTAAATATATTGGGACTAAAAGACCAAAACTTATTATTGTTTGCAGATAATACTGTATGCATAGATAACCAAAATAATTTACAAAGTGCAGAAAAAAAGCAAGATACCAAATCAATAGTATTGCTATGTACTGACTATAAGTAATTAGTTATTAGTCATTAGAAAATATGGTAGAACAAAATAATATGTATAACAACAATATAAACTTTAAATTACATTGGAATAAATCTATTACAAGGTAGGAAGACATTTATGAAGAAAATTATAAAACATTATTGAAGGACCTAAGAAAAGACTTAAATAAAATCATAAGTAAGTTGTTCCTCCCCATATTGATTTCTAAATTCAATGCTTCAATCTAAAAGCTCAGCAGAACTGTTTGTGGAACTATGTAAACTGATACAAAATTTCACAATTTCAGAATTTTGAGAAATATTTTGAAAATATTTATTGTAGAGCTATAGTGCCTAAAGAGTGAAACACTGGAACAGGGATAGAAAAATAAATCAATAGAACATACCAGAGATCCAAGAAATAGTCTCATATAGAATTTGCAAGTTGATACATCACACAGGTGATAACTGGATATTAGCAGGCTATAGGGAGTGATTGGTTTGCCATGTGGGAAAACAAAATGAAGTTAGATTTCTATTTCACACATATACAAAAATAAATTCTGGATGGATTGCAGACCTAAACATGAAAAACAAAAGTAAAACTTGTTAGAAGAAAATGTAGGGGGGAATATTGCTATTCCTGAGGCAGAGAACACAAGAAGAGGAGAATAATTAAATCATAATTTAAATGTTCCATGTAACAAATTATCTCACACAATGTTAAAAGTAGATTAGAGAAGACATTTGCAACATATGAGAATAGATAAAAGATTCATATCAGAACATACAGAGAGGTCCTGCAAATTCATAAGAAAAACAATCTAATAAAAAAGTCTTGCAGAGGATATGAAAAATTCACAGAGAAGGAAATCCAAACAAATAAATCTATGAAAAGATGCTTATAACTTGTAACCAGAGAAATACAAAAGTAAAATGAGATGCTAGTGTACACTTATGATATTGGTAAAAATTTAAAAGCATAACTATGAGAATGTTTCGAAACTAAAATTCAGCTATTGGGATAATAAATTTAATTAAAATTTTAGGATATGGCTTTTCTAATTGAAAGTTCATAATTGTATAACCCAATAATACTTGTACATAGTACATACTTTTAGATATATAACTGAGAGAAATTCAGACACATGAACACCAGGAGACATAAAAACATTCATTACAGTATTTAAGCAAATATGTGTACATGAATCAAAACATCATATTGTACCCCATAAATGTGTATAATCATCAATAAAAATTTAAAAAATATATATCTACATATAAATAATAAATAAACAGTGGGAAAACCTGGAAATAACCTAAATTATAAAAATAGAATTATGGGTACATAAAAGGTACTGTACTCACATACTTGAATACTATGCAGTAGGTAAAAATGAACTAGAGCTATCTATGTATAAGCATAAACAGATCTCAAAGTAACGTAGAATTTAAAAGCAATTTCCAGAATAATACATATAGTATGATATCACTTACATAATATTTTTTAAACATGCATTTTAAATGACTACATCCAGAAATGAATGATTAGGAGCAAGGAAATGGAGACTAACACAGACAGCCCTTTTGAGAAGTTTTGCTGGGAAGGGGGAAGGTCTACCACAGTTGGAGTTGGTAGAGTGTCTGAGGAGGAGTTAGAATTATTTTTTTTAAAGTACAGTACTAGAGCATATAGGTGTGCTGGCAGAGAGGCTGAAAATAATCAGTCATAAAGAGCAAATTCCTTGAGAACGTAGAATCTTGAGCTGAAGAGCACAAAAGGAGATAAAACTTGTAGGCTATACAGAAGTTAGAACCTTCCAGAAGTAGTGCTAATTGGATGTGCGTGGGGGACTTTGTGAAGGGGTTTGAATCCAGATTGACTAAAGGCAAGACAATTACAGACTTACCATTACAGACCCTGAGATTCTTGAACTACACTATTGTCACTCCTAGGGAAATCTGCTCTAGAGCGTGCCAGTAATGCACTTTGTGGATGTGAACTTAGGGAAGATGGAGTGAATTCCAGTACCACGCAGTACCTCCTTTGACCTGTAAGTTTCCTCTGGACTTGGTGGTGTTTACTTTATTTGCACCCTCAGCACCGCACCTCTCACACAACGACGTCAAGTTGGACCTAATGTAAATGCTGCAGCTGTGCTTTGGACAAAGCGCCTTTCGGCTGGTTGGCGTCCTGCCTCCGCTGCTCACTGGTTCTGTAACCTTCTAAGGTAAATTATGTAACTTCTCCAGGGCTCGGGTTTCTGTCTCACGGTGGGTTAATTGCATTTATATGTTTTGAAAGCACCTAGCTCATGAAAAGTACTCAGGACAGGGCAAGATTTAAGACTTTCCTAGGGGCGCAAATAAATACTTGGAATTGTTCCTGTCTTGTCCACCGGACCTGTCCTACCAGGGGTCCCAGGTCTAGCTCCTTCCATCCCTCCACTCCCACTCTCCTTTCCCATAAACATCTTTCACTTTTTCTTCCTCTCCCGATAAGCTCCAAGTCCCTCGCCTGAGACTGCGGCAAGATGTCGCTCCTAAGTGACCGCTCCATCTAGCGAGGTGCCACCTTGAAGATTTTAGATCCTTCGCGGGTTAAACAGGAGGCCCAGGCAGGGGGAGTGCCACAACGCTGTCAGCCTTACTGTCGCTGTGTAGGTGGGAAGAGGCCACCTGTCACACACACACACACACACACACACACACACACACACACACAGCCCTGGTGTGCATCTGTTTGGAGAGAGTCGGAGGTCCAGGGCGCGAGTGTAGAGGAGGTTGCTAGTCCGCGGGTCCTGCCGCTGGTAAGAGCTTGCTTGCGTTGCTGGGTTTCTTTTTATCCGCTCCCTATTCCTGGGCCACAGTCTCCACTCCTCCTCCCGTCTTGCCCCCTCCCCGGCAGTCTCAGTCCTGCCCAGCGGTGCCTGCGAGCCTCTCCCCGCCCTCCCACTGCAGGAGCCAACCCGCCACTGGAAGCGCATAAAACCCGCTGGGCTCCAGCCGCTGCGCTCCGTGGCCATCAGCTGGTGAAGCGCGCCGCTAGGCTGGAGCCTCAGCCTTGCGAGGGACATCTATGATCCTGGGTCACACCTTTGAGCAGGCATAGAGGCATCCGTTCTCCACTTCCAGAAAAGCTGGGAGAAAGTGAATTCGGGGTGGTTTTGGCAGAAGCGGCAGCTGCCCCAGGTCTTACCTGACCCCTCACCCTGCACAGCCTCCTCTGTTCTTCCCTTTCCAACCTGCCATCTGCCTGATCCTTTTTTCTTTCCTGGGTTCCCCCTGCTCACCCTGGCATCAGCTCTATTTTCTCCATCTGTATCCCATTCTCCCTCCTCTCTCTATCCCTGTCCTCGGAATTGTTACCTCCTGCTTTCAAGTCTTCTCCCTATCATTCCCATCCTTCTTTCTCTCCTTAAACTTTCCTTAAACTTCATTCACACCCTCCCTCCATCCCCCCACCCCCAGCAAACCTTGACCATGGATTTGGAGCCTTCTTGGACTACCATACTCAACCCTGGGGGCACCCTTTCTGCCCCCAATGCCACAACACCCTGGCTGGGCCGGGATGAGGAGCTGGCCAAGGTGGAGGTTGGCATCCTGGCTACTGTCCTGGTGCTGGCCACAGCAGGCAACCTGGCTGTGCTGCTGACCCTAGGCCAGCCAGGCCGAAAGCGCTCTCGCATGCACCTGTTTGTGCTGCACCTGGCCCTGACTGACCTGGGTGTGGCACTCTTCCAGGTGCTGCCCCAGCTGCTCTGGGACATCACCTACCGCTTCCAGGGTCCTGACCTCCTCTGCCGGGCTGTTAAGTACCTACAGGTGCTCAGCATGTTTGCCTCCACCTACATGCTGCTGGCCATGACAGTGGACCGATACCTGGCTGTCTGTCACCCCCTGCGCAGCCTCCAGCAGCCCAGCCATTCCACTTACCCACTCATTGCTGCTCCCTGGCTGCTGGCTGCCGTCCTTAGCCTCCCTCAAGTCTTCATTTTCTCTTTGCGAGAGGTGATCCAGGGCACAGGGGTGCTGGACTGCTGGGCTGATTTCCGCTTCTCCTGGGGGCCACGGGCCTACATCACCTGGACCACTCTGGCCATCTTTGTCCTGCCTGTGGCCATACTTACAGGTTGCTACAGCCTCATCTGCCATGAGATCTGTAAGAACCTAAAAGTCAAGACACAGGCTGGAAGGGTGGAAAGAGGGGGCTGGAGGACTTGGGGCAAGCCCTCATCCTCTACCCCAGCTGCAGCCACTCGAGGGCTACCGTCCCGGGTCAGCAGCATCAGCACCATCTCTCGGGCCAAGATCCGAACAGTGAAGATGACCTTCATCATTGTGCTGGCCTACATCGCTTGCTGGGCACCCTTCTTCAGTGTCCAGATGTGGTCTGTGTGGGATGACGATGCCCCTGATGAAGGCAAGTATGTGGTCTATTTGGGATGGTGAGGTAGGAAAGAGCAGGGAAGAAAGACAGTAGGGTTAGGGCAGGGGTTACAGTGCCTCCCAGGACCAGGCAGGTGACAAATGAGTGAGGCAATTAGGAAAGCTGGTACTTGCTTGTCTTGGTCCAAGCCAAACATTTTCTTCTGTTGCTGTAACAGAGTACCTGAGACTGAATGATTTATAAAAGAAAGAAATTTAGTTCTTACTGCTGTGGAGGCTGGAAAATCCAAAGTCAAAGGTCTGCATCTGATGAGGGACTCTGTGCAGAGTCCCAGGATGTCATAGGATATCACATGATGACAGGACTTAGGAGAGAGAGCTAAGTTGACTCTAATAACAGAAATATTCTACTTTTTTTTGGTACTGGGGATTGAACTCAGGAGTACTCGACCACTGAGCCACATCCCCAGCCCTATTTTGTGTTTTATGTAGAGACAGGGTCTCACTGAGTGCTTAGCGCCTCGCCGTTGCTGAGGCTGGCTTTGAACTCTTGATTCTCCTGTCTCAGCCTCCCTAAGTGCTGAGATTACAGGCTTGAGCCACCGTGCCCGGCAGAAATATTCTTGTGATAACAAACCCACTTCCTTGATAACTCATTAACCTATCTACCCATGAATGGATGAGTCCATTCATGAGGACAGAGCCCCGCAACCCAGTCACCTCCCCAAGGTCCCATCTGCAAGTATAACGGACATATGGTTGTTGGGATTATGCTTCCAACATATGAATTCTGGAGGATAAACATTTAAACCATAGCATTTTCCCATGTGAAGAGGGACAGATATAACTCCCAGCCAGCTTACCAATGCTATGTGTCTTTTATGTGAAACGTCCGATTTTTAAATTTTGATAACTAACTTAACAATTTAAAAAGACTATGTGATGCTAATGAGCTGTAAATATGCCTGTTGGCATATTTGCCCAACCAACTTCCAGTTTGCTAGATGGACTTTAGAATCCTAGGATGATAGAGTTGAAAGGATTTTTTTTTTCAAATGATCTGGTCCAGGATAACAATTTGTGGCTCAGAAACTGTCTCTCTCTCGGCACTCTTCCCTCTCGAACATCACTTTGAGCTCCATCTCAATGGCCACTTCCAATTAATTAGGGCTGACACATGACAACCCTCAAATTTCAAGTTCAGCCCCTTCATTGTGTCAATGAAAAAACAGAGGCTCAGAGAGGAACCATGACTTGCCCAAGGCCACACAGCTAGGGAGTAGCAAAGTGAAGATTTGAGCCCATGTCTTCTGCCTTCTTGTCTTTTCCCTCAACCCCAGCCCTGCTCAGAACCCTGGTTCAAAAGTGCCTGCACAAGGAGAAGGGCCTTCCTCTTACATGAAAAACAAATGAGATCCCCCAAGAGTTCTGTGTTTCAGTTGGCCCATGGCAGGACTCGCATTTTTCTGGGGTGAGGTAGACACTGGAGCTTCAGACACTGCCTGATAGTCTGGTCATTGAAGATAAGCTCGTTCTCAGCAAGGCAGGGCCTGTGTCTGGGCAGTCTAAGTGTTGGAGGGTGCTGTTCAAGTGCATCTGTTCCTGCTCCTCAAAGCAGGAGCAGGGCATGGGAACACATGCATGAGGCCCTGTCTGGGCACCTGTGATAGGAGTGACGAAGATGCTCTGAAGCACACCTCATAGTGTGCACGGCTCAGGACACATACTGGGTACACTATGCAAGTGCCTTAGGGAGGCCCTGTCAGGTTCCTCTGGAAGTGTCCTGCGAGTTCATCGTTCAGCAGCTCAGGCTACCAATTCCTACAACTTACAGAGTTGTCCCCCTTGAGTTTGTTTCTATTTTATTTTGGTCATCCTGTCACACACTCAAGTCAAATGTTTTGCTTTCCTGGAAACCTGACATAGAGGAAGGCCATGAATTTAACACAACCATGCAGGAGAAATGCAAAAATAATGTCCAACTATGAAGGCCCCATTATATATCTTCTTAGCTACCTATCTGACATCAGTCTGGACAAGAGGCTATTTGTAAATTATCTTATAAGCAATAAGCATATTAAATCCAACCAACTACTAGGGATCTCCTTGCTCTAGCAAGGCCAGACTAGAAGGAAGGAGAGCTTCCTGGTGCCAAGCACACTGAGTCTTCATGCTACTGTGCGGTGATCTTTATTATGCATTTGAATAAGTTGAGGCTAGAGTGATAAAGTAACTGCTCCAAAATGCCACTGCTAGTAGGAGATGGAGCGAAGACTTAAAATTAAGATTTTTATGGACCCTACTTTATCCATGGCATGGTTTATTCGGAACAATTGAAGTTCAGCCAGTTGGCACCAGGGGTGAGGTGGTCATTTGCCCTTTTAATGCAGAATATACGAGAAGATGGACATCTTGCCATTCAGCTAGTGTGGCCTTCCCTGCTTGCCTTAGTATCCATCATCCTCATAAGCCTCATTCTTCACCTGCGTAGAGTGATTTACCACTTACCCGGGACCTCAGCGATGAGTACAGGAACAAAGCATTATCGTGCAGACAATGTGTTCTTTCAGAAAAACAAAAGCATTTTGGACTGGGGTTCACCACTTTAAACTTACTTCCAGTATACTCAGTTCTCTTGCACAGCACACTGTCTTCTGGCCTCCTGGCTCTGAGTTTTTGGTCATAGCCTGTCTGTCTCCCAGCCTCTGTCCCTGCCCCCACTGCCAGATGAATTTCTGCCTGGACCAGGTATGATGGATCTGTCCTCAAGGGTTGAGAATCAGAGTCCATGTCCTCTGGTGCTTCATGGTATATCTCCTGTCCCATACTGTACCTGGCTCAGATGGGCCAAGTACAGATGCCTCCTATGTCAAAGAACTTGCAGAACAAAAATTACTAGCTCAATCTGAGCACTAAATGTATATTGATAGAGCAGCCAGGATGAATACCATCCCCTTAGCCAAAGTAATTCTCCAAGTCTTCTGAAGCTCATGGTTAACTAGGCAAAACTGGAGTCAGGTCCCTCCTCACTCAGATGTGCCCCCCTCACACACACTCACTCCTGTGCCCTAGAGCTGTGGAGGGAACCGGGTCCATCCAGACCCAGATGCCTTTGGCTTCCTACCTCTTTGATTTGTGCCTCTTATCAAACATTCTTCCCCTATGTCATACCTTCTCTTGGACCACAAGAGGCCACACCTTGAGCACACCATGAGAGAGGTGCAAGAGAAGCCAATTTACCTGAAGCCTTGACAATGCTCTACAGAGCAGGCGCTTGAGCTGTGCCTTTGAGTTTGCAGGTTGAAGCTCTGGTGGGTACAGGATCTCTCTGCTTTAGGGCTGGGAAACCTGAGTTTAAGCTGCAGTTCTTATTTACTGTGCTATAAAAGTTGGAAAATTTACCTCTAAATTTCTTCCCAGCTCTGAAATTGCTTTCAATAATTCTATAGTCCCTGAGAAAAGCAAGGTAACTCAGTAAGCCACCTGTGCCAGAGCTGTAACCGTGGTGGACCCAGGAGGCTGGTGCCCATCCTGCAGCCTTCCTGTTGGTCTGGGGAGTTTCATTTAGTCTATTGAAAAATTGTATTTGGAAGGAATCTTATCAGAGTTTGGCACTCTCCTATTTTAACTGCCTAAGAGAGAAATTAGTTTTTCCTTGCAAAGGGGTCAGTGTGTTCCCTAGGGACAATCTGAAAACATGAAAGCACTAGAATGGGATACTCAGATGGACCTAGATGCTGCCCTCTCTCCTGTGCTTGGAAATGATGCCATAGGATCTATGGAGCAGCGAGGCTCCACTGATTGTCCTACCAGGTCCTGGCACAGGGCCCAGCACAGAGGCAGTACTCAACATGTATTCAATGACTGAATGACAGAATGAGAGGCGCTGGCCCTGAAAGGCAAAGATAGAACCTGGAGGGCAACATGGGAACGTAGGTAGAAGGGACCTGCACTTGGTTATTTTCCCTGTTTTATAGAAGTTGTCCCATCCCAGGTCTATATCCATTAGAAGATTCAAGGTCTAGGCTTTAGAAGAAACCAGTTTCTCCTCTTTGAGCTGGTCCTCCCCCCTACAATGTGGTCCCTTCTAAATTCAACTTAAAACTTAGGTCCTGCTCTCACCCTGTGGTAAGTTAAAAAACAAACAAAATCAGTGAGGTAGACTCTGGGGTTGGAAGACCCAGGTCAAGTCCCAGCCGTGCTCCTCTCTAGCTACAGAACCCCAAGCCAATCACTTTTCCTCTCTGGGACACGGCTGACTCATCTGTTCAGCAGAGGCCTGGCCTTTCTCCCAGGTCCCTTCACGCCATCATCCTAAGGCTTCTGGTGCTTCTCTTGTGACAGATTCCACCAACGTGGCCTTCACCATCTCCATGCTTTTGGGCAACGTCAGCAGCTGCTGCAACCCCTGGATCTACATGGGCTTCAACAGCCACCTGTTACCACGCCCCCTGCAGCATCTTGCCTGTTGCGGGGGTGCCCGGCGCCGCATGCGCAGACAGCTCTCCAGCAGCAGCCTCTCCAGCCGCCGAACCACCTTGCTGACGCGCTCCAGCTGCCCACCCAACCTGAGCCTCAGCCTCAGCCTCAGCCTCAGTTCCAGGCCAGGGCCTGCAGAGTCACTGAAGGACTTAGAGCAGGCCGTTGGGGAAGCCACCACTGAGACCAGCATCTTTTAGAGAAGACTCTTTGGAGCCTGGCACTGCCCCCAGGGCTAGCAGTGGAGGCTATCTGCCCTTCTCAGGCACTGGGAGGAAGATCTGGGAGGTCAGGGGTGGCGTTCCCTGGAGCCCGGTTTGAGGCAGGGCGGAGAGGCCAAATTAGCAGCCCCTCATGTGAAGCCTGCCCTTATTAGCTCCCGATCTCATGCTGAGAGTCAGGGACAATCAAAGGGCCTGCTTCCTGGTCCTGCCATTTTCACTGGATGCTTGGGAATATACCCACAGGGTGGAGATGGTACCCCAAATCTGGAGTGGCACTATCTGAGGGTCCCCTGGTGGGAGGAACTCAGAGGCTGGTCTCATGCCTTAGCTACCTGTCCCCATTCCAACATGACTAGCACATCCCAGCCCAACCCCAGGGCGGGGAGTGAAAAATTCTAAGGAGGATCCTACTTGGATCCTGAAAAAAAATTTTTTTAATATAGGGTGGATAGTTTCATGAAGCCAAATGAATGTGTATTTGGCTTTCACCTCTTGTGTGTGGAAGGGAGATGGTCTAATGGAGATGCAAGATTGGTACAGGACCTGCTACCCAGTAGGAACTCTGCAAATGCCAGTTTCTCTTTCCCCCATTTCCTCCCCCACAGGATGGGTGGCAGAGGGAGTGTTGTGTGTCCTTAGTGGTAAAGCTTAACCTGGATGAGTCAGGGAAGAAAGAGAGGAAGGATGAGGTGGAAATGGTCACAGTAAAATTAAGAGCAGGAATAAGCCTCAGAGGCAGTAGGGACAGGTTTCCCTCCCTCCTCCCCCAAGAGGTCCCTGCTACTCCTTCCTCTGGGGCTGCATGGAGGAGATGTCTTTAAGGAGAGGTGGATATCCTTGAGGTTCTTTGGAGTTCCCAGTACAAATTGAATGAATGCGGAGATGGAGTCAGGAGTCTCATCTCAGCTCTGCCTTGGGAAGCCACCTCCCCTCTCTGGGTCTCTGCTTCCTCATCTGTTGAACAGGTGAGATGGTCTCTAAGGTCTTTCTTGGCTCTAAGTTTCTCTGACTTTGCAAGACGAAGTGGTGTCACAAGAGATGAGGCAAAGGAGATCTAACCTACAAGCTCTAGAAAAACTGTTGAATTTTCATGGCAATGGCATTTATACTCTTTAACAGTTCTGGTGCTGTGAGTTCTGCCATGGCCATGCTGCCCACCTTGGTCCTCGGGTCTTTGATACCAAATCCTTCTCCAAGGCTGGGAAAGACAGCAGGGCAAGGAAGAATCTGAGACTCTGCCTTGCTCCTCCTCATCTCCAGGAGGATTTACATCATGGGGTAGTTTCCCCACCCCAGCTGTCATTCTGGGAGACAGCCTGGATGGTGGAAAGAGCATCAGCTGAAAGGTCAACCAACATCAGTAAAATGCTGGCTAACCTTGCCACCTTGGTTATGAAGGACAGACAGGACTGTCGAAGTAAATGAGGTTTGTAACTCCATAGCTCTGTACTGATGTGGGGAATTAGTAATCTAAGAGCACCTGAGAGAAACTCTAGGCGACAGATTCACTCTCTGCCCCACTCCTAGGGAACCTTTGAGGAATGATTATGGTTTTGTAGATACACTCCTTTAAGAGACCGCTCAGAGCTGGGCACAGCAGCTCAGGAGGCTGAGGCAGGAGAACCATGAGTTAAAGCCAGTCTCAGCAACTTTTTGAGGCCCTAAGCAACTCAGTGAGATCCTGCCCTGTCTCTAAATAAAATATTTTTAAAAGGGCTGGAGGTGTTGCTCAGTGGTTAAGTGCCCCTGGGTTCAATCCTTGGTACTGAAAAAAAAAAAAAAAAAAGAGGCCACTCTGTTCTAAGAAGCCTCCTTGGGCTTCTTTAAAAGAAAAGGGCTTGACCTATACCCCAAAGATTTTAAAAAAGCACATTACAATAAAGCAGTCACTTCAATGTTTATAGCAGCACAATTCACAATTGCAAAACTATGGAAGCAACCCAGATGCCCTTCAATAGATGAATGGATAAAGAAACTGTGGTACATATACACAATGGAATATTATTCAGCAACAAAAGAAAATAAAATTATGGCATTTACAGGCAAATGGATGGAA